>OX411546.1:59089039-59689039 GCA_948146395.1 Fragum whitleyi
TTCTTGAATTTTGAAAGTGGTACATTAGAAGTAGAACTTGTTGACTACCAGCCGGCAAATCAAAAAGACAACAAACAGACGAGATACATAGCCGGAGAGTGCAGATTCATTGGGATGGACCTTGCATCTTGCCGGGATTTGAACTCGGGATTTCACAATGGAAAAGCGGTCTATCGCTCTTAATCTACCACCGGACCACTGAGAACGGCAAAAAGTCGACATTATTGGAATCGTCAAGCAAATGACATTATTCACGACTAACGCTTTTTGTTTTTTTGCAATTGTTTCAAAATCTGATTATTGTCATATATAGGTTAGTATATAAGACTTCTTTTTTATAACAATTCTTATAATAACATAGAAGGCAGAAAATCGAATTATGAAACAATCGCCCTTGGTTTCAAAATATATTTACAAGAGTAAACACTTTCTCTGCAATCGTTAAAAAAATGATAAACCATTTTTCCTGTGAAATAAGGGATAGAAATTTAACTCGTAAATACATACTTTATTTAGTCGCAGTGCTAAGGAAACGTGATATTTTGCAGAAATTGATATTCTGAACGTTTCTTTGAAATGAACAGAACACTCACTGTTTTCTTCTGACCGCCGTTGATTATTTCAAATTAGAGCGATTGCTCTGAATATCTGGAACTGAAATAATTTCGGAGAACAGAAAACTATCGTAAAAGCCTTTAAGTTTATAAAGGCACTTACGGTATTTTTCCGTTCCATTTTTCAATCAAAGCGCTTCAAAGAGATAAAATAACAAGCATGCTAAGCAGTAAAGCAGGAAACTGAAATTTACATGACTGCATGTTAATTACCGGCAATTAATTCACTTCACTTTCAGTACTTTGATTACTGAAACATGAATGTTCGATTCGACCCCGTAAATGATCGTCCAAATTCTTGTCGAATCTGGTCACCAGCGTGAGATCTTTGACCACTGGCCGAGAACCGGCCATTGCTCGGACACTTATTAGGATAGATTAGTTTTGGAATGGTTTCGCATGACTGTGTGACGGTATAGTAAATGGTTTCTCGCAGCATCGTGCCAATTTAGTAGGATCAGAAGGTTAATAGAGGGCCAAAATATTTTATCAATTTTAGGCGATTATTTATTACTAGCAAAGAGACGAGATTCGATTTTGGAGTCGATTAAAATGCTTCATGCTTCGTTCACATGTACATGCATTTTTAAGCAAAGCTTTGTAGTTTCTATTCTGGACAGTTTGTTCCGTTTGGAATGTGAGAAATACACCCATAAGGAAGCTTAGACTACGACTATCGACCAACTATTAGCAATGGTCCTTATAACAAATGAAAATTCTTAAAATCTTGTAATTTCCATTTCTAAGGAAAAATACATTCTCTAGTTTTTGATCCTGTAGCAAAAGTTGAATGTTTTATAAACTATAGAAATGCGCTGTGAATGGCCGTTCTATCCCAGTATACAAAAATCTAATAAAACAATTGTATTTAATCTTTTGCAGATTTTTGCGCAGCACTTTTTCAATTTCATTTCTCGTAATTATAGTTTGTCAAATGGTGGTTTAAAAGATTTCTAAGAAACACCACAACGTTGATGGTATCTCATCCTATCTTCTTTATCTTAATTAATTTTGATCGATGGCATTATAACATTTAACACGAATATAATATAATCATGTCATGTATTCTGTCATAAATGTTCCATCAGATAAATAGATTGTTTTCAAAACTTTGACATCTTTTCAATTTTCTTTACATTAGATATCATCGAGATAAAATCTTGTTCAATTTAGAAAGAAACTAATCTAACAAATCAAAAATGGATACATCCATCATAATGACCAATAAGCCTGAAGCACCAATCAATAAGCACTGATTTGAAAAAAAAAAAAATACCAACCCGTTTGTGACATTTCCAACAATTTCAAATGTGCACAAAGCAAAGACTATGTCCAGCTTCTGCATCCGCACAGTCTGACCAGAGCCATCACTATGCGCATTGTAGAAAGATATGATCTCTAAGTTTCCAAAGACAGCCAAGCAATCATCGGAGATGCACGATAAAGCTGGCTACATTGCCCAACTTTTGCATCTCACACAATGTCGCGAATCCAGAGGGGTTTCGGGAGGCTTAAATCATACAGCCCCCCCCCCCCCCCCCCCCGGGCTCATCTATTTCAGGAAAAGTCAATCAAAATTGAGAAATACAAGGAAAAAGACACCAGGATTTTTGTATGGCGTGAACAAAATAGAGTCCCAAGGACTAGTTACGTTCACAAGGTTTGAGAATCTCCGTCCTTGATAGATATGTAGTTTACCTTTGGGGACCAACTTCTGATAGTTTTGAGATTCCTGGATCCATATTAGTGAGTCTCAGACTCGAAGAACCTTTGCCCCTTTAACCATTTTGGATTTTTTATGTTCGAACCTTTTACAGAAACCTGAATCCGCTATTGACACACATGTCAAATAGTTGGAAGCGTAACACACGGGCTCTTCTACATTTGAGAAAACGAAGGCATAGATCAGACGTGCAGTTATCGTTAATCTCATCAGTGCTTTTGATTTTGCTTGATTGATAGTACACGCATTCCTTATTTCTAAATAAAGTCTGTGCGTGACATTTCCAACAATTTTACATGAGCGCGAGGCACAAACGTTGACCAGCGTACACAACGACACAATGTTATAAAAATATATGCTGACCTATTCAAATAGCGTATGGTGAAAACTCTGGTCAGACTGTGCGGTTGCACAGGCTGGCTTTAGACTTTGCTTTGCGCTGATGTGAAATTGTTGGAAAGGTCACGCACAGGCTCAATTTAGACCTTTTGCCCATCGAACATGTACCGTCGTTTGATGTAAGGCATAGCTTGTGTTGGAGCTAATCGGATTTTAAATGGTTTAAATTTTATAAATAAAAGGTACCAAATAAGGGATTTTTTTCTTTACCAGAAATATAATAAATTGTTTTGAATGATTTGCAAAGAATATCATTACGCTATTTACCTTGTTTACCGAAGTTGTTTAAATCCTACAGAAGACGAATTCCATCTCTTTTTAAGATGCTCTTTTTCGTGGTGATCGTACTTCTTTGAACTCTTAGATTTATGCTTTATTTACCTAAAATAACTTCAAAAAGAGAAAATGTGACCAAATTTCTGCACAAAAATACATTTTATATGTTCATGGCTTGGGTTAGTCACTGAAGTAATTATTTAATGCTTATTTCATGTATTTTCATGGAAGGTAGAGCGGTGTCGGGGATTTCCGGATACCTAAGACATTTCGGATAAAAAAAGAAGCAGATGGACTATCATACTCTTGATCTTGATGTGTTTATTGACGGATGCTATCTATTCTAAACAGGATTGAATCATAAAAAGTTACTTCAGCAAAAGAACCATGTACCTGAACAATTCATAGGAGAAACACGTGACTATCCGAGAATACCCGCCACCCGAGATTACCCGACACCGCTCTAATGCTTAAACCCCTCTGAAGTGTTCAGTTTGGTCATCTTTGACTGGTTATCAAGTGTTTGGCTTATGGTTACTACCCTGTAGGCGGTGGGTTCGAGCCCGGTACCTCCTTATCACTAGTCAAACCTCTATAATGATGGCACCGCCCCTTCACCTCTGTAAAAGATAACATGAAAAAAACAGAAAGTCGTTGGGTGGGGGACTTTAACGTCGTAACTACAGCTTGAGAAAGCTGTAGTTACGACGTTTAATTCGCCCACCAAGAAAATATTTTGAAATGAAATGTCGGAGATAATTGAAGATCAACATGCAACTCAGTGAAAATGTGTGGTTTGGTTGGTTTATCAATTCTTGGTAAACAGCAGCGATCTGTAAAAAACTCGACCACGTGATAAGTCAAAAGAATCAGCGGTTGGCAATCTATGGGTGATATAACTTCTCCCTTAGTTTTCTGCATGAAAGGATGTCAAGAAAATATCAACATATACTTATCTAGTTATATAATGAAGCCATTCTGTTGAACTTTTAACGATTAAATTTGACAGCTTAGGTGCGATATCTTTATCTTCACATCAAATAAGGGGGCGGGGATGGCCCCTATAAGCCCTCGGGATGAACGATGGTACATCAGTAACGCCCAACAGGGGCCAAGAATTACGTCATCTAACATCTATTCTAGATTACACGAAAAATCAATTTAAGATCCAAACAGATTCTAATCGTAAAAGAAATGGTAATGAAAATATTTGGACTTTTATATATACAATAAAGTTATAAAATCGTTGAGATCAAAGGTTGTCGGTCTCTGCTTTATTGTGGAGTGTGCATCTGTTTTGATATGTTTATTATGTTTGATAAATTAAGATAGTAAATTCGATTTTTATGATAACAAATATTGCAGTGTCTGTGATCATAGTGTTGGACCTTCATACTGGTTATTTTTTTTAAAAAAATATGGCCATTAAATGTTGAGTGGTCCGTTCATTTGCCCCTGTCTGAGAGACTATTAACCCATTCGCACACAATTCCGTATTTTTCTACGGTCCTAACGAAAGCCCCCGAAAACCATTGTAATATTTGAAGGAGTTAAGTATAACAAGAAATAGGAAAGGGAATTAAGACCAGCTTACAGTTTTTGCCTTTAATAATGTGTTAAATCATATATTGCCAGAGTACGATGACAATCGAACGTCTCTACTACGGTATATATACGACCTTTTAGCGCAAAAAGGACCCACCTGGGACGAGCGAAAAGTGTCGACCTTGGTCAGACTGCGCGACCTGCGCAGTCAGACTAAAGTCCAAACCATTCGGAAATCTTCTGATATTAATTTCGAATGATTATTCCACCTACCTATTAGGTTATGATCGAATAACGCTTTTTAGTTGGCCTATGCTGGGTCCAATCTCTTTGCAAGGGTATAAAGATGACCATTTTCGTTACCAAACTTTGCGCATATATATGTACTGATTTCATTTTAGACATTGAATCTTTTTACTTCAAACTTTAAACTGTTTCGTCATCCTAACCCAAACCTGTCATACTGCGATTACCAAGTTAATGTTGGGATGTTACCCGGAGATGCCATATTTACACCGAAATGTTGCGATAGGCTTTAGTTGTGATACACGGATTGTTTGGGGACTATCCCCTAACATTATATAACACCAAGGATGACCATTTAATTTCTTACCTTGACTGTAGATAAAGAGACTTACTTGTCGGCGGGTGGGGGATTAGAGCTTAAATAAACCCTCACTCCACATCTAATGGCCGAAGAAATGTTTTCAATATATTTCAGACCAATAATTTTTGCTAATAAACCTTACGACTTAAATGAGTATTTCTTTTATTTGTAGCTGAATTCCTTGCTGATATCCGAGAAAAGAATTGTAGTTAAGTTCAAGGCCCGAGGTTATAATACTTTTCTCGGGCTCAACTGAGATTTTTCTCAAATTTCAAACTTAAAAAATGTATGAAAATAAAAGATAATATTAATAAGTTGTTATATATTATAACAACTTATTAATATCATCTTTTATTTTGATAAATTAAAATGAGCATTAAAACAGAATTACGGCATTAATCTCAAATTGAAATTTGGAGAAAATTTAGAATTGAGAATGAGAAATGTCGGGCTTAGAGATATTTAGAGCCCTTTCTTTCAGTAGGATTCTATTCATTATCAAACACCTGTAGTCGAGCGTTGCATTTGCTTACGATGTTCTTACCATACAATCTAGTGTTTCGGACAATAATAAAAAAATAATAAAAACGCACATCAGAAAGTAGAAAGAAAAGGTCTTACGAGTACCGACCTTAACTTAATGGTAGGATGGATATTTGAATTACAAACACTTCAACAAAAATGCAAAATTAGCATGTATTACAAGAGTTTTCAGTAACTGGGTAGAACGCTATCAAAGTTTGGTAGTTTGTATATACATTATAATTGTAAAATTTGTACTATTTATCAAATATTATTAATTATTGTATATGACTACATATCACCCCGTATGATTAATTATAAATATTAATGATGTCTTAGTTGCTAAGCTAGAACAGCTTTTAAAACTTGTTTCATTCCCCGAGACAATTTAATGTTAAGTATGTTCGACGCAAAATTATTAGAATAACCCAAACTTTCTTGTTGTATTTTTTTTTTTTTTTACTGGTGACCAAAATCTAAATTAGCTAACGTTAGCCGAATAATAAGAGATTAATAAGCTAATAATAAGAGATTTGAGAAATAAATAAAAGAGAATTGTAAGAAAGCACAATTCAAACATGGCATTTTCCTAACGCATTGTCACGCAGCTTTTTTAAGTAAGAAGTGGTGACGAAATAGAGAACAATAGTTGATTTTGGTGTAAGATCGATTAATATTTCATTGAGTGGAACAAAAAAGCTATATTTTCAGAGTGGCGGAGTCACGAGTGAAAATAAAGCTTTAGTTGTTCACGAAATGTCATATCAATCAATGCTACTCGGAAGATAAACGATTATTCAGTTTCTTTAATGCATAGATTACACAAAATATTAAAGATTTAGGACCATTCTTTTTGAAACGCGTCATTTTGCACGTGATTGCTATGCTACGTTTATGATGACGTCATTTTATGAGCTCCGTTCAGAGAATGCCAGACTTGGTAAAATGAACACTGGTTGGGCGGTGAATGAATTAAATGATAATTTTCCGTTATTTCTCGAAAATTCACCGATAGGCATTAAAGAAATAAAAGTAATTTGATAAATGAATGCCTGTGGTGTTCGTGGTCTAGAGGTAGAGCGTCGGCCTCTTGACCCAAAGGTCCTGAGTACGATTCACGGGAGAGGCTATCGATCTTGGTTCTTTCATTGGCCTACACATTCGGCGTAAGAACATGTTTCCCAATCGATGTAAAGTAGATAGGTTTAAACCAAACAATAAATGAATACCTACTAATTCCGAACCTTACCTGTTAAATAAAATATAAGTGTAAGTTTCAAATAAGGTCTATATGTGTATGGATTTTCTATGCATAACGAATTGGACTAAAAGTAAACCAGAGTAAACAACAGGTATAACCTTGAAGATCAGCTTTAAGTAGGGTCTATTGCGACTATCATTCCGGTTTAAGGTGTAATAAGCAAGAAGCAAAGCTATATAGCCATGGACAATTTGCTTGATTCTGAACACTATACTCGAAAGAGGTACACACGTAAATCGCGGACGAATTCAAATACCTAATTGGTGGGTTTTTCGCCTTATCAACCAATCGTATGGCACTTATCCGATTTCCGGTTATTTGATTGGTCCTGTGTGGGAAAGAAGGAATGGCGTCACAGAAACAATCTACTCGTACGTGGATTTGAATTAAACTAATCGTCTCTTACTTTGTTTTGTTTCGTTATCAATACATACGCATTTAGGTGAAATCTTTTGTATGTTACAACGTATTTTTAAGGAATTTTCTTTCAAATTGTTGTGTTTATACTAAACTTCTTACGAAAACAATTAATCGTAAGTCAAAATTGTACCTGGTGTTTTCATTCGTTGCTAAACTATGCCTTGCAATATTTTATTGGAAACGTCCTTAAAAAACTATTTCAATAAGATGATGCATGGTAGAATTCTATATTTAGTTACTACTGTAGATGATACTTATTTTTTTGACTCACGCAACAAATGGTCGTAAGATGTTCAGTAAGACAAGTCCCAGTTTTGTAGATCGTCATTCACTATTACACCAAAGTCATGGTCAGAATATCACAAACCTGTACCTCGAGTTACTATACTGGTTCCGAAACTCTCAAAATTGGCTTTGGGTGATTAGACAAAAAGATTAGACATATCTTAAATTTCTTACAAAATATTATGCCCCTTTCCAAGACGGCTTCCAGTCTTATTTCAGATAATAAAAAATCGAACCCGAAACCCTTAATTTCTGACTAGTTTCGTTATCGAAGAGACATATAGAAATCAAGCGGAACGAATTAATGTGATTACGACGATTCACCACACGCCATCCTTCCCATATCATTTTCAATCTGAACTAATTGATACACGCAATGTGCAACAACTTTACTGATTAGATCGAACTATTCCGTTCTCCCTTTACCTACGTTGCTAGTTAAGCTATAGGTTCCGAATGTTTCTCTATCCTGTTTACCACACTGCAGTTTTTTTACATTTAAGTGTGTTTGACTGAATGGGAAATTACGCCGCTTTCAACAATCCTCCTGGTATATCGCGGCTGTTGGAGCTCCGAACAATGGATTCCTTGTATTTCTCACGCCAGTACAACCATTACATCTTTTTTTTAGCATACAGCTGCTGTCCCTCCCAGGTCTATGATTATTAACCCATTAGTGGAAGACATAAAGTCGGAAAGGATGAGAGCATCCGTCGGGAATCGAACCCAGGGCCATTTCATTGATAGTCCTATACGCTACCACCTGCACTATGACGGCGGCCAAAATCTATTTTAGACCGTCTCTGGCTTCAGGTCACAAAACCCGTTTTCCAACGTTTATAAGTGTTACACCTATTTTTTTTCACGGACACATATAATAGTGAACTTGTTTTAGGCAAGTTTCATTAAAATTTTGATGTTATGGTAAACTATTGATTGTTATTAAGTCTGCGTGCAATGCAAGTTCAATAACATTATTGCGTCTCGGGGACTTTCGCATTTTGAAAGGAAAGTTATGAACCATTTAGATAAGGAATAACCATTTAGATGCCTTTTAGTTTTAATTATTAATATGTATTTACATTTTTTTAGCTGGGATGTGTCCTATTCAATTTAGATATACGAGGGGAACTAAATCTAAAATTAATCAATCAAAAAAAGCCGTGTCGAGGCTCTCTCATTAGATAATGGTTCGGTTTGGCTAGTTTCGGACAAAAACTTTCACGAGCGCCGGACTTCTTGTTCCAGCATCCCATCTGGGGTCTAATGTTTGATTTACTCATTGACGTGAATATAAACTGATGTATTGGCATGTGTTGATTATACTTCTCGCTGAATCAGCATTCATCATAATAGATTTAAAATTATACAGGGCTACTAAACCCGGCTTTAATCAGGCATTATCGGCGCTACCTCGTCGATAGTGAATCAATCAAATTAAATGGCGATATGGAATAAATTAATGCCACTGTTTCACGGGGAGGCAGGTGGTAGTGTCTGCGCATGCGCGGACGGGTATTCATGCTGGAACATGTGTTCTTCGTTTAAGAAGCTGAGTCCATCGGGATGTCTCTAAAGATTTTAAGTGCATCACTATTCAAAAGATTTGGACCCGTATCTGCAACAGCTCATAACAATAAATCAAAGGCTTTCACTGCTATTCTCATCCATTTTAATAATTTCTTGTCGTTGTATAAACTATCTGCAAGCGATAGAAATACTCCATAATTTTAAATAATAATCGTAATTTATAATCAAATCGTCACCTGCCTTTAATGACAATGAATCATATTCCTTATTCTCTATTGTTTCCTTTCGGTGAAATACAGAATATCACTTTTGTCAAATATGTTTTTTGATAAAGCTCTCCGTTTCCAGAATAAATTGAAACAACTTCAAATAAAGAAATCATTTCACGGAAATTGCGCCTTGTTTTATTCAGCTCTATTTTCTTATACGATGCGCTAAACAAGATGACAAAATATGTTTTTCTCGCTTTTTTTCACTATTTCATCACTACCATATACCACCGTTTCAAAATGAAAGTGCATTTCCTTTTAAACTTTAAAAGAATTATATCAGAATTCGTCCTGATGTACTTTAATTGTTAAATTTACAAAAAGCACTATCCTAATAATGTAATGAGCAACTCATGAAATCAATTTTTGACATAACAATCGAATAATCTTTACATAACCTGAACAATGAAAACGAATCTGTCCATCTTTTGACGCCTTTAAACAATTTAAAAAGAAGAACTGATCAAAATCAGTAATTATTAATTCGTTTACACTGCGTGTTGTCTCTGGGATTTTGTTATTCTCGTTATCAATACAATAAATCGAGGTTATCTGATTTTCATTACCATTAATTGTTGATATGTTTTCGCTGGAAGTTGTCAGTGGCTATCGAGGAAGCTAATCACTTTCTACTAATATGCAGGTGTATTTGGTTATGGCGTTCACGACATGTTGTTATTGAAAACAGCACCATCTGAACCTGATGTAATCGTTCCCATCCAAATTCATGACACCCTCCTAAATAGCTTTTCTTTGGCGTTTATTAGCCAATGGAGCTTTGTCTTCTTTTGGAATTTGAATGGTGTCAGCGTGGAAGTACCCTATAATAAGTCATGTTGAAAAACTATTGTAATGATTCAGATAAAGAAAACACAATCAATTAGCGATAAAAAGCCTAATCGAACTTTCGAGTCTAGATGTCATTAGACGATTCTTTAACCTTAAAACTTTCAGCTGCGATACAATGAATATATGTATGTCATCAGGTGGAACTTAGCAGTAATTAATATAGCTGCACCATAATATCATGGACTCAATTTGTTTAGTAGAACAGTGGAAATACGTATGATTTCGAAGAATGTCGTTGTAAGGTCGGAAGACCTGTATTTTTCATACGTTATCAAATCAGTATTCAATTTATAATAGGTTCAACAAATTTTGGTGTTGGAATAAAAAGAAAAAAAGAAACCACTTTCCTTTATCTTGAATGACGATACAACCCCATAAGCCTAAAACAAAATGATTTTTCATGTAGACACTGTGGGTAAATTTAACGAGTCATTACATAACATTTCCATTATATTAACATGTGCGAAAAGCAAGACTCCGACCAGTCTGCACAGTCAGACCAAAGTCTTGACTATTAGCTCCTTAGATAGGTGAGGCCTCCAACCCTCTTCAGATGATAAGCGAATACTCTTAATCGATAATGCGATTTTCTATGGCGTTTTGATATGTTTGTCTTTCACATATGAGCATGTGCGTGACATTTCCAACAATTTCGCATCTGCCCGAGGTACGATTATTTGGTAGCCTTAACAACGAATCAATCAATCAGTGCATGAAAATGGATAAAGACATCTATCTATGTAGGGCATACTAAAGATTCTGGTCAGTCTGTGCGGTTGCACAGGCTGGCTAGAATCTTTGAATAGCGTACATGTGAAATTGTTGGAAATACCATGCATAGGCTCATATGCCGTTTGTTGGAAATGTCACAGAAAGGCTAATTTTTTACAGGGCATTCAACGTGAGCAATATATTTCAGGATTTGCGTAATACCGACCCTGCGCTTACATTCTAAAAAGGGAACACGGTTTCCTATTTCGTAGCATGTGACAACCAAATCGAATACACTCGGGGAGTTTTGACAGCATTTTATCGCAACCGATTTAATCGTATTGTACAATTTGGATGCCCATATCCATATATAGAAACAGTATCAGATTGAACCAATCAAGCACAAACTGTTTCCTTAATTTGGACAATGCGGCCGTGCCAGAACTCATCCCTCCCTTTTCTAGCTGTCCACAGTGCTTAGATAAAAGCATTTATAGCTTACAATATGTAGAAAAAGAAAGCAAATAGGCCAAAGCTATTTTCGTTTTGTGATTCGTAAAAAAAATAAAGGCATGCAGTTCCTCACTATATGCATACTCTTTATCTAATTTAAGTTGATATAAGAGAGAAAACAAATTTGAAAAAAAAAAAAAACAAAACAATCTGAACTCCGAAAAGGGTGTGGATATAAAATGGGGTGTTTGGACTCCAAATAGCATCTCCGAAATTTTGACTTGACAGTAATGAGATTTTCAAATCAGGTGAATGGACATATTTGCTGACACGTTCTCTTCCAACCGACCAATCGTTGATGTCCGTCTGTAAAATATGCCCAGAAGTAGCTGTGATTTATTTTCTGTAAATAAATTTAAGTCAAGTCAGTCCTAATGACCATACAATGCCAATCAGAAGTCAACTAGGTTGACAACTGATTGACAGAAATTAAAATTATAACAGCCTTTATTTGTTGAAAGCTTACTTTTCTAATTTAATTATCATTACGTCATTGATTTGCCTCTGGCTTCGATGTTGTTGTTTAATGATGCTTGATATTAGGGTAATACGTCAATAAAGAAAATGTATCCACAGAACAGGAGAAATGTAGCTTCTGGGCCCAAGGTTATAAAACTCTTCTCAGGATCAACTGAGAATTTTCTCAAATCTTAAATTTAGATAAATGTATGAAGATAAAAGATAATATTAATAAGTTGTTATGTATAACAACTTATTAATATAATTTTTTATGTGAATACCTTGAAATGAGTATTAAAACAGAATTACAGCTTTAATCTCAAATTGAAATTTGAGAAAAGTTTGGATTGAGAATGAGAATTGTTTTATAACCTCAGCCCCTGATCTACGAGATAAGTAAATCTTACTTTTTGAGTTACGCAGAATGTTCACAATGAGCTGTGGACGGGTTGACAATACAAGACGTACACTGCAGATGATACCTAGGTTGAATTCCATTTGTGTGCACCTGACTTCATTAGAAGCCGTTTGTTGTAACCTTTGGGAAGGCGTATTATCTAAGTCGAATATGAGCCTGTATGTGACATTTCCAACAATTTGACATCTGTGTGAGGTGACAACTTTCAGCAGCTGAGACGGTTTCCTAGTGTTAGTAGAGGATTGACTGACTGTCTACAGATACTTCGATACATTGTCTACCTATAAGTCGCGCAGTAAAGACTCTGGTCAGACTGTGCGGATGCACAGTGTGGCCAGCGTCTTTGCCTTGCGCAAATTTGATATTGTTGCAAATGTCACTTAAAGGTTCATATAATTTAAGTCGAATATACATAGAATGTTCGATATAGCGTTTAACCATTGCTTATGGGTTGAAATACAGGTTTTCTCGAATTTAGAAGGGTCCGTTTTTTATTCTTTTTTAAAAGTTAGGTTCTTAGTAGGTCGAGAAAAAGATGTTACGACTTAACATTGCCAGATAGAACTTCAGAAAGACAACTAAAGATTTGAATTGAATTCTTTTACATCGAATCGAATCGCTTTGGCAAGGACTCTACATACATTCACATTTGTCTTTTTCAGAAGAAAAGGGGAAATCTTTGCTTCAACTGTAGCCATTGCATCATGAGTAAGATGCTCGATACGGTCAAAAGAGATTTAATTGTGCGCAGATGTCGTCCACAATCTTTACAACCGTCAATTAATAATCATTAAACCAACTCTCGAAACGGTCAATTAGTTTGTCAATTGGGATTCTGAAAACACAATGAAATTCGTCTTCAACATCCGAACAGGTGATGGCGTAACAGAAAATACGGCGTCGGCTTTTGACAGCGAGAAATTGTCATAACGCGACAAGATGACCCTGCCTATTATTCGGTTATAAATCTTTCACAAAATTTGTAGAATTTTATTTTAGTTTGAAATACCCTGAAGTTATTTTTCTGTTACATTTGACGCTTATTTATTGTTTTAAAATTTCAGTTGAATGTATGCCATGTGTCGGAAACTGTGATTTATTTACAGCTCCCTTTTAGCAAGACAGGCAACATTTCAACTTAAACCCTTAATAGGTGTGTTGCTTATATATGTATAATAAATGTACATGAGTTTGCAAATAACTGCAAAAAGCATAATAATCATGTTTTGGACCAAAACTTCTTAGTTTTTATCTAAAATATTATTCATGTTTTTGGTCGCCTACACACGCTTTCATCATTCAGATCAATTTCAAGGTCGTAAATTTAGTTACATAATGAAATGGACACTCATTCCGATCAAAGTTATTCCAAATTATTCACCAAGCGCTCCATTAATTCATTCTTTAACACTCACTCAAACCATTTCAATGCCCCAAAATCATTAAAATTATAACATCAATAACTACATTGAAAATAAATATAAATAGAAAAAAATGCCGATTTCACTGACATAATAGAAACTGTACGCGACTGATTCGTTCTTGAAGAAATAGGCATAGAACTTGTATGCATATTTCGTTAAAGGGGGGGGGGGGTAATAGATATGGATAATTTTGTTCATTCTGAACAGAAGCTACGATATTGGATTACCTCCCTAAAATTTTACTCAAAGTCACTCTTCTCACTCATTCAATTGCATTCCAAAATCATTCACCTTGTCAATTTCACGATGTTGTTAACTGTATTCCATATTTCTTTTTTCTGTCATGAAATTGAAGCCACTTTTTTTATGAATGTAACCTTGTTCGGATGGAAGAAGATCTTAAAAATTGACATACAAGTCTTTCAGATATAGAAATGTGAAATTTGTTGGGTCTACATTGCATATCCAAGTACAGGGGTTAGATCCTGGCCCCTACACGGTTAACAAAGACTACTGTCTGATGAAATAAGCAGACTGAGAATCTTTTTCGTTCTTCAAATTGACATTTTTCTTGTGAGTACATCGCTAATGCGATAAAACAATTATAATCGGCAAGAATATGGCTTACTACAACAGTCTTTGTTTTGCCAAATGTTCATTTTTTTTTATTTCACGTCTTTGCAGTATAAAATGTTTGCTAGTGCTTACATAATAAATAGTGCATTTGAAAACCAGTACATGTACAACGTATTAATTGCGAATCCTTGAATGTATATAATAGTTCACATAGAAAAATGTTTGAATTTCTTCTAAGATGGATAAATAATGACATAGCATCGACATCAAAATTTCTGATTATTTACTGCTTGAGCTATTGAATGATCAACCCAGATGAAAACATTTAAACTGGTGTAAATTCAATTAAGATTAACAAAACAACTTGAGTCAGCGATTCTTTTTTTAAAAAAAATCACTTTCAATTTTTGGAAACAACCTTTATGCTGATGAACTAATTGTTTGTTACAAACAATTTCTTCATTTACCACGGCGTTTCAGGGTGTTGTGTATTTTTTTTCTTCTTCAGGAATGTTATATTGCAGAATTGTGTGAGAATTGGTTTCAAAGTCGGCGCTCAGACTCCATGTTCAATATAAACGTTTAGTGTCTCAATACATTTGCGGATCAGTCGTCCAAAGTTCATGGCCTGTTTGCCCCTCTCTCAGCACGAAGTACCGTGACGATGTCAATTCAATTTGACCTTCTGCCACTTTATGAATTCATAATTGAGTTTTAATGCCGAATCCGCCTCGCTCTCGGACAAAACTTTATTTTCATTAGGACTTATAAAAATCCAATTTTAATCGCGTCTTGATTCCCATGCACTGTACGTTAATTGATGCGCGGAGCGATATCTTAATAAATGTCCAGAGTTAAAAGTGACACTTGGGGTGAGTTAGGGTTCCAGCCTGGCCCCTAAACGGTTCACTTGTCGGCCAGTTGCATAAGCGGGTCAGCCTTCGCTGGGAACAATGATAAAGATTGTCTTGCGGACAAAAGCGATTACCGTTACGGAACTTGATTGAACTTTGGAATACACAAAGGTGAAATTCTCTCTCCGCTGTAATTCTAATTAAATAAAGATTCGGTATCTTAATAAAACTTGAAGTATCCCCGGTAATAAAAGATTCAGCCAGATTCACACATCAATAAGTTGATGTATCATACGTTTAAAGGTCAAACCTTAGTGTATATGTACCCTACCTTGAACCCCATCTTCAAATTAAAATATGGAATACGAACATATATTCCGAAAACCTGCACCGATTTTCTTGAAAACTCGAAATTTATGAAAACATGTACCAAAGAACAGCTATTTTTTTAATATCTAAGACCTTTAAATGTACAGTAACGTATATCAAGGTTTTTGGGATGTTTTTTTTCTTTCTTTTTACATTAAACACAAGGTTTGGAAAAAAATATTTAAAACATCTTTGTTAGTTATCCTTATTTGTTTTGTTCTATGTGTGCATTTCTTTCTATTCGTTTTGTTTGTAAACCTTAAATTAATGAATAGGGTCAGTAAAGTTCTAAAACCCACAAACATCAGCTTGAATAAAGCGCCACTCTGACGATTTATTCCCATGTGAGATAGAAATTAAAATAACAACAACGCCAAAAAAACGTATCAGCCAAAGAAACACCACTGACTCCATGGCATTTGCTGTCCGATTCTTATCAGATGAGCAAGCTTCTAATCGGGTGTTTTGCTCGACCTAACTTGACCACTTGTTGTTGGCCATTGATTCACCTTAAATCAGACAGATACCGTGATAATGAATCTCATGCATAACTTACTAATCAGCCCGTCAGGCGTTGGAAGGGGTCAAAACACAGATAAAAGAAGAACTCAACTTAATTAAGAAAAGTTGGAATCGGAGGGCATAATTTTTTCAGAATTAGATTATTACGAGTCTGCTAGATGTGTACAGTTTTTCATCGAGGTAAATGAGGATGATAACGCTTTCGTTTATTTTGTTTATGGTGGTTTGGGTACCAACATTAACTAATTCAGGCCGAGATAAGAGAGTGTGATGAGATAGTATTCTTTGATTTTACTTGTAAACATACTGTGCATACTGTGATTATACATAGCTTTTGTTTAATGCTGGTTCTGTGAAACATAATTCGACATTGCCTAGTCTACGAAGGGGCCTCAGCCGTGCACTTGATTGCCGTTTTTACAGCACCGTGTTATTTTAATTACGTCTCGATTTCACAAACACCCATCTATCAACCCCGTGTCCGGTCAGGCCGGTCCCCCGGTCCCTCGTGTTATCATGACCTGTCCGGGTCAAAGGCTTTATTATACGTGCTTCAACATACAGATTCGAAGATCGATGATGACACGTAACTCCCGTATGAATTTTGGCCAAACTAACCCTTTTCATCATCGGATAACCCGGGGGTCTCCCTATTTGCTACGCTATGTCGATATAGCGTAGCAATTAGGGAGAACCTGGGGTATCCGAGAATGAACCCTTTGTATCAGTCTGAAATTGTAAAAAGAGATGTCATCACTTTGAATGATAAGTATTCCTACAAAATACCAAGAAACCAAACCGTAGTCAATTTCGATAAGAAAAAAGAAAAGCAATATATTTAATTATGTTACTTTAGAAGTTTTGGTGAAAACTTTTGCAATTTTTCCACAACAATAGTTTTAGACCGAAATGTCTGGCAAAGTGTAAAAAGGCCCCATTTGTATTACAAATGATCACGTAACGTAGTCTGGGACCGGATACTCTAGTGGTCCCTAAAGGGGCTGCATAAATACTGATGATACGGCTAGTTGGAAGATGTATTGGTCCCTAGAGGCTATAGATCATGATAGGGGCTGATAAAAGAGCTTAGCTCCTTAATCCTAATGACATGACCTAAAAGCTACTTATCGGTTGTTATTCAATCGGAAATCGAAATTAGATAAAAGTTCAGCATTCGCATTTGACTTTATATGCTTATTTGTACGTTTTGTTGGTTAATTATCCTTTAGACCAAATTAACGTAAAGCACATGATTTCTGAGGTTGCCTCCTCCATTTTTATTTGCGTGTAATTATGCCCCCGAATCGATAGATCTGGAGCATATTTTTGACCTGTCTGTTTGTCTGTTAGTGTTTTGTCCGGTTGTCCGCATCCCCTCCCCCCTCCGAAAACTTTGATAATGACCATAACTTTTGTTTAGTAAGGAATAGATAGAGCCTTCATATTTCACATGAGTATTGCTTGTAAAACGACCCTTTATTGGAAACACTCTAAATGACATCTTTAAAGGCCATTTTCAATGTCAAAAATGCTGAAATTTCCTGAAAATGCCTTTGGCGGAGTCATTCGTGTTCATCAAACCTTCTTGAGTAAGAATTTTTGAATATGACATCCGACTGACCTTTACTGCAACCAACCTCATTTTCGAATATCTATATCTTTTTAAGAAGCCTTTTGGTACAAGAAGACACATCAACAGAAAAGATTGTATAATTTATCAAAGAGAGTAATACATGTAGATTAATTTGTTGAAATTAGCGATATTGAATCACATCCCTTTAATTTCACTCAAAACTCGCCCAACACTCTTTTTTTTTCATTCCAAAATCATTCCACATTCATTCCAAAGTCAGTCACCTTGTCAATTTCGCGATGTTGTTAATTGTATATTTCTGTTGGAGATACTCAATTTTATTTCTTTGAAACAAACGATGTGACTCAAAGCCAAAACAATTCACATAACAAATAGAATGGAAACGCCTAACAAAAAACTTTGGAAACCATTTGACACTGGGTGAGACAGAGCTGACATGAAGGTCAGCTTATTATGTAAATAAGGTCATATGACCTAATAAATGTCCATTTTTACATTCCAATTCAAAAAGGTAAGATTGGCCCACTTGCTTCGATGACGTTTATGTTTTAAGAATTGTATTTTTTGTAATCGCTTTTAATATCTTATCTTAAGTTTAAAACAAAACAACATGTTTTTGTTTTGTTTTTTCTGTACCTAACAAAGAAGTCAACTGCAAGTCATTTTCAGATAAATTTTCCTTTCGGAATTTAGAACGGTAACGTCAGGTGTGACAGAAAGAGAATAAGAACCATAAACTTTATCAAGCAGTTTCTTTGAATTTGAAAACGATTGTGTCGATTGTTTTGAAATATATATTTCAGAAGTAAATACCAGATATTCTTTTTGGAAGCGATAGCCAAAGCAATGCAAACTTGTTGTGTAAGCATATTAAGTAAAAAAATGTATAGACCCTTAAAATAATTATCTCGAAAATGAAGAAACAATTCTAGATTTGTATGAAAGTAGATTATGAAAACGCGACCAGGTTCTATAATATCGTAAAACAATCTGAACCTCGTCACATAATGTAGATACATGTAGCAGTGCTTCGCGTCCTTTGATTGTTTCAAGAAATGTTAAAAATGTCGTTACCTGGTGGCGGGAATTATGATATAAACATGAAATGGACGGAAACAAACATATCTGTCAGTTCATTCGGATGTTCTCGTTCATCAACGCGGGATGAAAATGAAAGTTGAGTTCATGCGTATAATCACTCCGACGTAGGGTATGCGAAAAACTCGTCTGTTACTCTCCCTACCTATTACTTATTGTCTACGAGCTACCAAAAATATCCTAACTACAGCTTATGGAAGCTGTAGTTAGGATCGTTTGGTGGCTTGCAGACAACAACATAACCTGAACATGATTTCGCAGTAAGTCACTGCTTGCTTGATGAAACATCAAAATTTTGACACGATCATAATCAAAGTGATGAAATTCCTACGATGGCATAAACCTCGAGTTACTCGTTTGCACGATTGCCGCTCCTTGCTGTGGAGATAAAATGAAAGTTATAAAATATACATGTATATACGTATATTCTCGATTACTTATGAATGGGTAAGTAATTACGAGTTTTGCAGAGAGTCCGCATATTATTAGTTATGCGGTTTCTTGCCGGGTTATATAACGATTAATCCCGGCTGGATATAGATATGTCACCCGAGGCGTAGGCGATCTTAACATCATTCTGAACTGCCGGGAATAAACCATCATATACCAAGGCAAGAAACGTATTACGAATTAATTATACTACAAATATATAGACTAAATATCTGTCCTTTGTCTATTTAAGGCCATAGTTTACACCGAATTCTTTTAAAACAACAATATCCCCTAATGCGCACCAATGAAAGTAAACTTGTATAAAGTGACGTCACATGTAGTTGTGACGTCACACTGTTACAATGGGCGATATTGTGACATGAACGCGGTTATAGGCTGAACCTGCAAGAAAGTTTGCACTTTAAATGGGCATATTACTAATTTTAAAGGTATGTATTGGCTCTTATATCACTTTTTATGTGCATGTTATCAACTTACATGCTTTAACTGTAGCATAATGTGTATACTCGGGTTGTGTTTTCAGCAAATTATAAAGAATCATTGCTGCCATTACCGTTTCAATTTTTTGTCTTTATTCCCGGAGAGGCGCCTGAAGGAAATATTAGATGTTTTACCGGAGCGGCCGTAGATAATCAATGTTTGTCAGGTCAGCATCAACCACTGAAAATGCTAGAATTTCCTTTGGATTATACATGTAATCGAATATATTTTTAAGACAGCGGGGGCGTAAGACCTACAACAACGATTGAAAGCGAAAGGTATTAAAGACAAAACAACAATATACCGGAAAAATCTCATCGATTCTCAAAATGATATTAGCTGGTTGGTCTTTTTCCAACGACAATCGACACAATATCAATTTTAATGACAATGAAACTTTACGTACCTTATGACAACAAAAAGTTACATAACTGATGTCCGGCTTTGTTACAGAGGTGACAATGCTTCACAAATTAGAACGGTATCGGTATATACGACCATGTAATTTGTAAGCTTAATAAAGTAAGTAAAGCTTGATAATTGTAGATTAAAAGCCACAGAAACCAAACTCCAACCGATTATCACAACCTCATCATGAATCAGAGGTGTTTTTATTTCTATGTGGTCCATTCAGTTGCGTAATTCAAACCCATTGCGCATCAAATTAACCATACTTTGCTATTATAAAGGACAACTACTTCCAAATGATTTTGTTTTAGAATTTCAAAGTATACTGATAGTTTTAGAGGTTCATTTACGCATACTTATGGATCTTTGCATGAAATAAAACAATGCATATGCGTAACTAGGATTTTGACAAAAAGCGCACTCAGAAAGCGACCACCAAAATATTACTAAAGCTTACGATTTTTTATCATTCTTCAACTATATCTTTCGCAAAAGGATTTTTTGTATTATGCACTTGCGTTTTGTGTGTAATGGTAGTTACGGCCTTGAAATAAGACAATAGAAATAGTTTTTAGGTCTAAAGAAAGTACCAACAGTTGTCATCTTCAATTCGCTTCCAGATTATTCGGATTTGATCAAATAAATGCATCCAAACTGCTCCATTTTCAAGAATAATTGTTAGACTGGATGGTTCAATTTATATGTGGAATCAAGGGCTATACCATTCTTTTTCATTCACCCCTTGAATGTATTAACTCATTCTGGAATGTCCGCAAAGAGGAAGCGTATCACAGTTTGATAACTTATATCAGTAATTTACAGGATTATGAGAATTACCCTCCCTGTTGAGATATATACAGATTATGACGTAACTTGGTCATAACAGAGATAATCCAATTAATACTGAACATTTAAAGAGCCTTTCCATAGTGATAAGAACGTAACTAGATACAGTACAAAGCAGAAATTCATGGCAATGGTGTCATTGAAAATCAGCTTATCACACAAATTATTACTTATTCCTATGCAGCCACAAATTACAGTACGGTACTTTATAAGACTTAATGTGTATTTGTAAATTTCTAATAGTGTTCGATTAAATACTCAAAGAGAGTCGAGAGTAAGGAGACATCGAAGACGTCACAAACAACAACGTCGTCGACGTAGAAACTTGGAAAAACGTGTGTTTAAGTACATGTATATATTATAATTAACGTACATTTACGCAAAAGTTAGCAAGCAAGATGCATAACGAGGGTTCACTGCAAGACTGTACTAAGTGTATATTCATTGTTTATACACTTAGTACGGTCTTGCACTGAACCCTCAATTACTTATCGACTTTCTAAATAAAAAAATGACAATTAAATTCTTCCAAAGGTCTCAATGACAAGTGTGTCGTCTGATGCATTGCACTTCCGGTTGGTGTCAGAGTGACATCTCCCAGATTGAAGATGGCCGGTAAATCACAATGGCGAACAGATCTCGTCTGTTTGTCTTTCATATCTGATAAAATATTTCCCCAACTTTCTCTCGTCCATCCCAGGGGCTTATCGGACAGATTTCGAAGGCTTATCGGGTAATTAAACATCGATTGCGCTGGTCAATGTTTATTTTGACAACTCTACCAGTCTTGATAGCCCGATCTACCCATGGGAACTGTGCAGCCATCTTTAACCCTTCGGTCCCAGGTGAGTGATATCAGTCTGTTTGTTATCCGCGGATCCTTTAAGGTGCGCAGAGAATTTTAACATTGTCTGTTTATTTTTTTTAATATTCTGCGAGTGCGAGTAAAATTTCGTAACTACAGCTTTCAGGTAGTCACGGACCCTATATACTTAAAGTCCCCGAGGCAGTGGACCCATAACAGTTCCGCAACGTTTCGGAAGTCATGAACTTGAACAATGTTAACCGAGGTTTCCTAATGATTTTCATTAGGAAACCTCGGTTATCATTGTAAAAGAACATGTGGTCTGAAATGTTGCAAAACTATTACGGGTCCACTACCTTAAAAAAAATTATTTACGACTCTTTGCTTGTCCTCTGACTATACAGTAGTTAGATTAAAAGACTGTTTCTAACATAATAACTCCATGTTTATTAAGTCTAGATGACAGTCCGAACCGCTGTTCCCCCATCTGATCCCGTCTATGGATGTTTAGAAAATCAGTGCTTATTTTGTGCCACGATTCTCCCATGCTCACGAACGACAATGAAAACCGCATTCGTTTGGAGTAGTTGTTCATTTTACCTATCAAATTCAATCTCAAGTCTTCAAACATATCCAAATCTGTGTGGCTGGCCATACCGCTCTATGTTTGTCCATCACTTACACGCAAAAAATGTTGGATATGTCACTGTACATGCTCATATATATTTGTATTCCTAAAGAGAAAGTTTTAGCGATTTGATTGAAAGGTATGTCAATAAAGGTTAAGTCTGTTTGTACGATTTTTAAAGGGTCTTTAAATCCCTAATCCACCAATACCCAGGATCAATATTGGGTCCGGGATTTTCTCAGGGTCCGATTAGGGGGACGTCGGAATGCAATCAAGATGACACACGGCCTTCGAAAGGTATTGGGTCATAGTGATCAGATCAAAACTTTAGTTTGTGTTTAACATTTCCAACTATTTCAGGCGTCCGTGCAGGACCGATTTCAATCGACATGAACAGCCATGCACTTAAGGTAGTGGACCCGATATAGTTGCGCAACATTTCGGAAGTCATGAACTTAAACTGTCTTAACCGAGGTTTCGTAATCATTATATGAAACCTCTGACAATATTGTGAAAGATCATGAGTTTCGAAATGTTGCGGAGCAATTACGGGCCGACTACCTTAATGGAAAAAAATATTCGCTAAATTGTCTACAGATGTCTTGATCAATATCTCTCTACAGAGCGCAAAGTGAAGACTCTGATCAGACTGTGCGGATGCAGAGACTGCGGAGAGGCTTAACTTTGCCCACATGTGAAAAATAATCGAAATGTCACGCACATGCTTCAGGGTTTTAGCTCCACTATGTTGTTTGCGAACTGTTCGTAAGGAACATAGTGGAGCTAGAACCCTTGGCACATGCTCATAAGAAAGAAAATTTTGGTCGATCTTATTACGAATAAGAGTATTCAACTTTAAGAATGTTCTTGCTTTTTCTCAAAACACTTAGCACTTCTTTATAAAAATTGGGAAGAATGGACATGTTTCCACAAAAGAAGAAAAAAAATGCACTCATGGTGCCATGATACCTTTCGTAATGACAAATTCCAACCAAATCATTCTTGTTGAATGAAAGAGATATCGATACATGTAGCATATTGACGTCATAGATTACAACAATTAGCTTGGTAATTCTAAAAAAGCAGCGAAAACAACAACAACTACAAGAACATCACCTCTACATTTACGATTAAATTTCATTTACATAGTATTATCATCGCACTGCCCTGAAGATAGTCATCGGTCATAGATCTTTGTTTTTTTGTTTTTTTTTTTTTTTTTCAAATGAGGTTTACGTCGCTTTTAACAATCTTTTAGATTTATCGCGGAGGCTGGAGCACTTAACAATGGATTCCTGGTATTTCCCACACCCGTACTACAATTACATTATTCCTGGCCTCCAGCTGCTATCCCAAATAAGTCTACGCTAATCAACCCATCGGCGGAAGACAAAATAGTCGGAAAGAATGAGTGGGTCGTCGTCGGGACCCGAACCCGGGACCTTTTGAATGATATATCCGACACGTATATCGTCAGTGGGTGATCAAAGCCTCGTAACTGCAGCTTTTACAAGCAGCAGTTACTAGATCTTGATCACCCATCGTCGGTATCTTGGTACTCCCATAATGTGTAATCATAGTGTAGACTGTTCTCTTTGAAGACCAAAAATATCATTTTGAGATACTTAAAGCGCAAGCAGTTTCTAATCTCAATGTCATTAAGTTCCTTAGAAAAAAACTCGGGTATCCACAACCAATTTCTTTTTCACATGATGTTTACTCCGGATCAGCGGCGAATTCGGGATTTCTGAAAAGGGGGTTCGAACATAAAAAAGGAGGGGTTTCTCCTAGTACTACACAACTTTAACGAGCTGAATTGAAATTTTGTTTGGATAAACTAACTTTTTTTAGTATCAAGCAGTCAGATTTTTTTCCATAAAAATCGAGTAGAATGCAGAAAGTGTATCCTTAGATCAGACTGCATAAGCTGTGCAGGCTGATCTTAGATAATACTATCTGTCCTAGCTTTGTTCACAATAGGAATGGCATATGTCTAGAACAACAAGAGAAGTTTTAATTCAATTAAAATTCTACATGAAAAATAAAATAATTAAACCCCCAAACCTCATCTGAATTCGTCCCTACGGGTCCACAAAAATAATACCTCAATGACTCGAAAGAATTCTCAAGATTGTTTGTTAAAGTATGAAACATTTTAATAATGAAATATATTCAATTTTGGATAAAGGTCATTAAGCTGATTGACCTATTTTTGTAAACCGAACCCTTTAAGGGACAATAAAAATTTACATGATCAGCAAAAATTGATTTAGTAAAAATAGACCTCTTGATTTTTCACTGTCCCTTGTTGTGATTTGGTTAATTTATACAATTAAGAGATGGAGAAGATGATATTTGTTGATTTCATTGAGGAATGAAACTAAAACTTAACCAGACTGTATGAATACGCGAAGCGAATTCATACATGAGTGTGGCAAAGTTTTTAGTTTCATATATCTATGAAATCAATAAATATTATTTTCATATTTAATAATTTAATATCACGAAGCAAAATCTTTAATAAATTGTCAGTTAAGAAATAGATTTCTTACGGGTCTTACGGGTCTACTTTTTGCGAATGCTAACAAAACGATTGCTTAGTCAAAACAGATTTCATTGAAGATAAGAACCAACTGTTCTTCCAATCAAAATGCAAGAATCTTAAAGGACAAAACTAATATTAAATTATTTAGTAATGGTGTAGTCCTTATATTTCCTTGAAAATCAACATCTACACACATTAGTCAGAGACGGAACAGTAGAATTGCAACCATCAAATTTTTCCTGATTACGGGGTTCAATGCACAGGAAACCGTGACTCTAACCTTATTTTTTTTTTTTTGTTATTTCCCTTTGTTGTTTTTCATTCTTGGACCCCCAGCAGTATTACGAGTGTATAGATTGTGATAATTTGCCAACTTGTTAAGCAATATAATAATTTAAAAGACGGTTACCATTTAGAGAAAAAACATTAAAAAATTAACAAAAAGTTTGATTGAGTTTGAGTTTGTTTTTATTGATTTATGAAACGAAAAATCGATCCAAGCAAGTAACGTTTTCTTCAAAAATGCTACTTAGACTAGTTTGAATATCGAATGTACTTTATATGATTTATAAGTGTAAAATATAACCACTCATAAATGTATTACTGTATTGTTTGGGTTGTGGTACATTAAATAAAATATATTTTTATCGGGCCCCAGCTATTCGATGAATGTTACTGATAAATCCAGTATCACTTTCACTTTTTAATATAACTTTTGACTTTAAGATTTAACGCTGATATCCCCGTGTCAATGGGCTCGTGAATTGTGCTCTGGTCTGGGTCAACAATGGGATTAACCCTTTTCTCGATACTGGCCTATATTTTCTCCTTAATGATACATTTTTATGCTCCGATTATAAATTATTTTAGGTGTAGTTTCAAACCACGGATATCGAGCTGCAATTTCTTGATATAACTTAAAGGCCAAAACCACGCTAGCTGATCAGAAACACGCCTCGTTGGCACAGAGCGAATCAGTCATAAATGCCCTTTTTTGGGGCATATCAAAAAGTTTGTCTCAAAACTGTTTCCCAAAGAAACCAAGAATAAGACAATCGGTGTATTCTAAGATCAGACTGCACAACTGTGCAGGACGATCTAAGCCTATACTGTCTGCCAAATTTTTTGAATATGTCGTGGATAGCAGAAGGATTAATTGAAAATGAAATCGTTCGGTTTAAGAGGGAGTCGTTGGAACCCCTGAGCCCCCTCTGGATCCGCTACTGCTTACTAAAATCGTTTTTATTTTGCTTATTTTTCTGGCACACCAAAAGACTCAAAACGATTGACGTTTTCAGAATATTAACATACTCTTGTATAATTAGGGATGTTTCAACCGACCTTGTGGATTTCTCGAAAATGCAAAATGCAAGTAACCAGCCCTTGTTTTCGGTGAAAAGCGGATATAAACATTTCAGCTCTTAAAATGAGGTCGACATAACGTAAAAAAAGGTCCTTATCAGCGATAGGGCTTCTTCGAAAAACAAGGGCTCTTATTTAAATTTCCGATCAAAACATTCATTTTAATCTTTCGATAAACATTCCTGTGTTGTCTTTTCAGCCAATCATAGACATTTAGCGTAGATAATTTTTAACAATTTTTATAAGGCAGAATGCATAGGCCTAACTGTTATCGGGGCGGGCGGCTGTCCAGTTCAAAATAATACAAGCTAGATCCCTAGTGGGTGTTGGAGGAACGGGTGAATGGGGGAACGGGGGGAGGGGGGGGGGCTATCGAACTTGCCTTGGTTTCCAATTGTACACCGCTTGGAAGGTGATTATACAAGACTTAAGTTTTGAACATATGCAAACGTGTTCGCATCTGGAACACAGGGTTTGTTCTTTCATTGAGTTTTCGCGATAATTGGTTCCCTGTTCCTGTTGTTAAAACACCAACAAAATAGAGGGTCGTTTTCCTTGTGTTTTCCAATTTTGATTTAATTTCTCATTGAAAAAAAAAAAAAAAAGGTGCTGAAGGAGTTCGTTTGTAGATTCGAAAAATCGCCGTCATAGCGCAGTTGGTATCGCGTCAGACTGTCAATCTAGCCGTCCCGGGTTCGATCCCCGACGGCGGCACTCATCCTTTCTGACTATTTGCCTCCCACCAAGGGGTTGAAAATCGTACACCTGAGATAGCGGTTTGAGGCTAGGAAAGGATATGTGATGGTAAAACTGGTGAGAGAAATGCAAGGAATCTATTAAATGTAAATAGGTGCTCCACTCTCTGTGATTTAACTGAGACGTCGCGCACGGAAATGCGGCACTAAACTGTAACGTCAAAATAGCTCGAACGTCGATGGTGAAGCGTCTTTTTTTTTGTCGGAAAAAAGTTTACGTAATTATTATATTGCTCCCACTCTCTTCAGCAATAGAAATGTCAGAATATATAGTCATCTTTAAAAAATTAAAACTCGCCTCTTTTCCCCCGCGAAAAATGATAAATGTCTCATAATTTTCAACGTCGCATAAATGTATATGCAGACATGCGAATACTAGATAGTCACTAAAATGTGCTCTAAAACTGGAGATGTATTGGGTTGTATGCTTCTTTTGAAGATTATATGTTATAGAAGTAAATCTAACATTCCAAAATCTCAACCTATCTTTATTGCAATATTCAATTCGAACCAACAGCAGTTTGTTCATATAAAGGGATGTCATCAAAACACACGTTTTGGTTAAAGGAAAATGGCGCGTTCCCCCCATTTTTTTTTTTTTTTTTTTTTGATTGTTTGAAAAAAGTTGTTACATCTATTTGAGCTTGCTTCGAACTCATTATTCTTGGGTCTGTAGAATAGCGAGTTACATTCCGAGAATTCAAGTCTTCGAGAAAAATTATTAAACATTCCTTTTTTTGCTATCAAATTAACATGAGCGATTTCGAGCTATATTGATCCTCTTATATATATCTTGTTCTTCTATTCCCCCTACTCGCATCGCCACTTCCAAACAAATATTCTTCTCGAATGGTGTTTCGCTTTCTTTTTATATTCTTATTTTTCTTGACATTGTGGATTTTTATCAACGTCTGAAGGCGCGTTGGTTTTATAAATCAACGAACCAACCTTAACGTCGCTGTAAGAAAAAACGCGTTTTTTAAAAATCGTTCCACACAAACTATTATCGACATATCTTTTATTTGTAAATATTTTTCCTTGAAATTTTAATATGATTATCAAGAGAAAAATAATATTTCTTGGCTAAATTTAAATTATCGTATGAATAAAGGAACTTCTATTTTTAGCGTATTTAAAAAGGAAAAAAACAGTTTTTTAACATCCTGAAAAGATTTCGTTCCACAAGAAATTCAGGTTATTAATTTTCCATTTAAAACGATAATTGATATTTATTTATATATTTAAGAAATGAAGAAAAATAATATTTCTAATTTTAAGTTTGGTTGCAATCAATCAATTAATAAAGAAAATATAAAAGAAAATAGTCGTATTTTCGGCGTCTTAAAGCTTGATGTTACGCTCCACTTTTTTTTAAACATAAAACTGTATTTTTCTTATTTATGGTTGAAATTCGATTTCCGTTGGTATATTTGTTGGATGTGATACCAGTTCAAATTTAATATATTTTCAAGCAGTTGAAACCTTATGAAACTATTTAAAATATAAGATGTGTATCTTTCAGTGATACTTTCCTGTTACATGTTACACGTGATTTTTCGCTTAAATTACAAATTGAACCTCCTTTTTACGAACTTGTACCAAAATAGTTTGAAATTAAAGTGTGACATATAAATTGGCCATGGTTTAAGCGTTATTTTGATATAAGATATAACGATATTGCGATTAAGGAGTCTTATGATTAAAAGTTTTAAAACACAGAGGGTGGCGTTTTTTAAAAAGTGCCGCATTACCGTGCGCGACGTCTGAACGATTGTTGAAAGCGGCGTTTTTAACCCCATTCAAACAAACAAATTTTTTTGATCCGCCACTGAGAGAAGGTACTGTCGTGGTACTAGGTACGGGTAGAATCATATCGATTTTCGTCTCGTAAGTTGATTCTAATAAAAAGACCTGCCCACAACACAGTTTTTGGTAGCAATGTTGTAATCTTTTAAATCTTGAGATTTATCTCCCCTTTATCTCCCCTGAGTTACGTAAACTTTGTAGTTTCGCTAACAGTGTATTGATTTTGTCTGATCTAAGGGCGTAACTCCCATTACGCAATTTATGCAAGTGTGTAAAAAGAAATAATTCTCTATTGAAAAATATTGTTGATGAATGATCAATTCATCGACACAACAGCTTATTCAAGCTGCATTTACGATGTTTGATTATTCACCAACTCTCAAATCATAAAAAAGGGAGCGGACGGAGAGCATACATCTTTTGTCGCCGTTATCCTCTTCAGTTGCCGACTTCTGAGTGCGTATAAATTTCAAAGTCCTAGTTACGCCTATGTGATCTAACCATACCGTTATTGGTATTTTTTTTAGATTTGAGTTAATAGGCTTAACACTAATTTAGATCTACATTGTTTTAAATTTGTAAGAAATATTGATGATCTAGATGTCAAAACAGTAAATTTTAACTAAAAACGCGCGAGAATTAAGCGCGCCAAAATCCTGTAACGGAGACGTTATCGGTTTTTGAGGTTATATATTATGTAGGACGCCTCATTGTTAACGGGGAATTAGCTCAAGTGGTAGAGCGCTCGCTTAGCATGTGAGAGGTACCGGGATCGATACCCGGATTCTCCAAGTATTTTTTTCATTAGCCTACATATTTTTCTCCAAGTTTTAGATACTTTGATAGCATATGAACTCTTTTTTCAATTTCCTTTCATGTTGTTTTAATTAAAGGTATATCGGAAGATTGAAACCCGGATCCTAAGTAAATAGATCTATATATAAACCCTCATGAAATTTAGACAAAGTACCACATTAAGAATATTGATGAAGGACAAAAGTAATTTAGTCAGAATGACTGCGCTTGACCACCGGTCATTATGGTCATTTTATACCGTAGATAAAACTAAACACCCAAGTAGAAAAAGTCATTATTCTTCATACTTCTCATATTTGTGGCTATTCAATAAATACCTTACCATCTAATGACATTTAATAATATACATAACACCCCAAGAAAGGGAGTTTCGGTACAAACAGCGTTGGAACCAGGATTTCTGTAAAGGGGTTCGAACATACAAAAAGGGGATCGTTATCCCAATATTACACAATATAACCCTTATTCTGTTGAATTTAAGTTTTGTTTAAACAAATTTTCTTTTTTTTTTGACATATCAGCGGGTCTGCATCAAGATTTTTTATACTAAGATTAGGAAGAAGGCAGACAGTGTATTCTAAGATCAGACTGCGCAATTGTGCAGGCTGATCTCAGTCTATACTGTCGACCAAAGATATGCCTCACAATTGGAATATGTATTGAACAGCAGGAAAGGGGTTAACTGAAAAAAAAAATATGTATGAAAATGAAAAAAATGGGCTTCAGTAGTGGGGTCGTTTGAACATAAGAGCTTGGGGGTCAGCTGATACTAGCATGGGTTCGAGACCTTTGAACACCGATCTCTTAAGAAAATTGATTAATAATTACATTTTATAAATAGATAAATAAATAACAAAAACCACAAAAAATATTTTTCTATCATATATAAAGCATGGATTGACGTTGATCTACTTTGTGAGAATACAAAACAATTCCTATGTTGATCTATTTCAATTTAAATGATTCATAAAACACTGAGAAACGCAAACGCTCTGATATTCATTATTTTCATCGCGCTTCAGAAGCTTTTGTGTCCTACACTTTTTTATTTGTAGGAACCATTTAGAATAAAAAATGCCTCAAAATATCTAGCCCCATCTTTTGGTGTTATTAATGGACATTCCAGTCCACAATCTGACGCCAGTTCGGCCAAAATTTCCCCAAATTCGCTGGACAGTTTTATGGTTCCATGATTATCTGATAATTGCTTCCATGGAACTATTAAATGCATCATGCTGCCTGTTACAGTTGAGTAATTCTGAGAACTGGCCAATGATTTCTCCTCGTTCCAGCAGAGAAACAAAATACCATGGTCAAAACTGCTTGGGTAACGGACTACATTGGGTTAATCACCTATGATTTTCTGGTAAATCAAGATAATGGTCAATAGAGCAGTGGTCCAAAATGTTACAGTCTCCTGGCGTTAGATGGAGCAGTGATTCCTCGGTTAACGACAGAACCTGCAGGCAGTTTTGTGGGGAAGCAATGTTGTTTAATTAACACACCTTTCTTTCAAGGTTAAACCTATACAAGCAAAACGTCCAAAATCAAATACTGGCCAAGCTTGTTCATCGAATTAAAATTCCTTATGTAATAGATTTTGAACGTTTAGAAATGATACCCAGATTTGCCAGAAAGCAATGCGGATAAAGGTCATTACGTGCTCAAGCCCTTTTTTAAAAATATATGAGATAAAATTAAATCGTATAATAAAACCATGAAAAAGAGATTTATTCAAGCAGAGGTTAACCAGTAGTCGAATTTAATTTTTTTTTTTATACAGGAATGTCGAATGATTAGTCTAGATTCAGAAAATCAGGACAGTGCGGCAAAATTTCGACCCTGGTCAGCCTGCGCAATTCGCCGACACTTTTACGCACTACCCAGATAGCCCCTTTACGCATCGAGGGTCACAATAAATTTATATTTTCTAGAAATGTATAAAGCATTAATTCGATAAAGAAGGTCCTTACTAATTATATTCAGAAGATGTGGGTGGGGGACGGGATATATTACATCAATACGTATACAGCTCATTGTCCTGAACCTCGTTAGAATACTTGTGGCAAACATAATTGTATATTGGTCGTTTCGTAGTTGATAAATAATTTTGATGGAGTAAACAAGGTGCACAACTAAAGAAGAAGTAGCGGTGAACAGATATGTAGTAATAAGGAGCTTCCCCCCTCCCCCCCCCCCTTCCACCGACTCCCCATCCCCACCCCTTCAAAGGCCTACAATTCGACGTCTCACTGCTAAAATGCAGTAAGGGCCTTTACAGATAAAGAACATTTAAGGACTTACGCATCGAATGACAAATTATCACAGTCGACCTTCTTTGAAAAACATTTTACCTCGGCAATCATTCTGTTAAAAAGGAAATAGATTGTTTCACTGTCCCTACTTTATTCCGATTTACTTCAAATAATTCACTTAAATTCTACATAAAAAGTTCTTCCAATTTGTAATCCTATGTAAATATTAAAAAGATAAATGATCATGTGCTGCGGATTTCAACAATTTCACATTTATACAATGTACATCCTATGGCCAGCCTGTGCATCCGCACAGTCTGACCTGAGTCTTTACTTTTGTGTGCGTAATAAGATACGGCCTCAGCTTCTATAAACGCATTCAGTGAAATCAGAATCGTGTTGCTGCCTAGGCTTCTAAATGAGCCTGTGCGTGAGATTTCCGACAATTTCAAATATGCGCAAAGCAAACACTCTGACCAGTCTGTGCATCCGCACAGTCTGTCCAGAGTCTTTACTATATGCGTTTAGTAAATAGATAAGGTCTCGAAGTATCTGTAGACCACCAGGTAACTTTATATTTACAATAAGTGGCTGTCTACGCTGCTCAATGTGTGCACCTCACAAAAATTTAAAAAAAAGTTGGAAATGTCACGCACAGGTTCAAATGTTTTTGTCTTACGTATAAGTACATGTAGATTGTTGTAAATGTCACATACAGGTACATATACATGTAGAATAACAGCTACATATAATTCATATCACCATAGAACTTCAGAGGCTATGAAAACAAATCAAATTCTTTCGAAACTTCACATAAACTCGCTAAATTATCTTTTTAATAGAGCCTGGTTGATATATTTTAGTCGGTCAAAAATTTGAACATGCCATTCTTAAAAAAAGTCTGTTGAATGTTTGCTTAAGAGGTCAACATGACAGATGGTGAGATTGGGTTATTTTCTCGAAATCGCTATTTTTCATCAGCCATTACTGTTTATTAACATTTTTTAACATCGTTTAGCTTGTCAGGGTAGCCAGTCAACCGATGATTTCGACCCGATATAAAAAGGTAAAATAACAGTAAAAGTAATTGAAATTGAATTTCGGACTGGTTTCGTTAATATTCTATTTAATGAGGTTATATTCGTATATAAAACAATGAATATTGAACCCGTCACACGCCATTCGTATCGGAAACGAGGCAGCACGTGGCAGGAGTTGGGGGAATTTAAAATCAACATTTTAATGTTTATAAGATAAATACAGACGGTGTCGGACAATTAATAAACAAACGAACAACAAGGCTATAAATTAAAGATTCGGGAATCTGATATGACCGAGTATTTGTTCATTGACCACTGTGTCCGGCCTGCAATATGTTACTGACCACTCCTGATGACCACTCGAGGGAGAAATCATCGTCCAAGAAATACACAGGAGACGATACACAAGAAACAAGAGTTCCGGTAACATGGAACAGGATATCAAATGGTGTATTGCTTGTGGAAATTGTATGTTGAAATAGTAATAAAATGACACCAACAAGCCGTTGTTCGTTAGCTTGGATGGGGTTTAATGGCGCTTTTAACAGTTTTTACAAGCAACTTGCAACTTTCATCTCGCATTTTCTCCGACATGGGAACGACATTGAACATTGATTGAAAATGCAAATTTTGCTTATTCAAAACTTGAATTTATGTTTTAGAAACGTATGTCAAAGCTGAATGCATATTTTCTTATTTCTATCATTTAATTGTCCTTTTGACGAATTGGGATTCAAATGTTTTCTCATATCGAAATTTATATGAAAACGAGCATATCATTCGGGAATTGAATTCTAAGATGCTTATGAAGTCATATTCTATTTCATTTCTAGCAGGGTTCATCGGTCCTTGCTCGAAAAGCGAGGAAACACCGTAGATAGTCGTACCCCAAACTGATCTTGAAATATCACGGGGCCCGTTGAACTAAACTTCACTTCTTAAGAAACATAGTAATCGTAAGTCAAACTCACAAATCACAAATCGTACCTGGTGTTAACATTCATTGTTAGATTTAATATTTCAATATCTCATTGGAATCGTCTTTAGAAGACGATTCTAATGAGATGATGCATGGCAGAATTCCATATTTAGTTTCCAGTGTAGAGGGAACTTTAATTTTTGACTTACGCAAAAAAATGATGGTAAGATGTTTAGTAAAGCAGGCCCCAGGTCATGTAACCTTAAATTTATGATTATGTCTCTGGCAAAGTCCGTCCTTCCTCTATCCAGACTCCGATCCCTGTTACCATACCGCGGTTCATTAATATGTAACACATAAATCTATATTGTGAAAGAAGCTTGTCAGGTTAATAGGCCGGAGACATGACGAGCCTTCAAATATACACTTGTACATTTCAGACTTTCTTTGTCTATACCTTGATTTAAGTCAGATTTAAGGTAGTGGACTCGTAATAGTTCCGCAACATTTTGGAACTCATGATCTTTCACAATGTTGACCGAGGTTTCCTAATGAAAATCATTAGGAGACCTCGGTTAACACTGTTAAAGTTCATTACTTCCGAAACGTTGCGGCACTATTACGGGTCTACTACCTTAAAATAAACGTTAATTAATTAATTAATTAATTCCGTACACTTTTTCATTGAATTTCCTCAATGCAATGCCATGTAAGAATTTACTGAAGGGTGTTCGCGAAACCCCATGATTGCATTTCTCCGCAGATGTTCGTAAAAACACATACATGTATTTTCATTTCTTTAATGATGTGCCAACAATTATTGAATTTTACGAATATTCCCTAAGAAATGCAGGACAGAGGGATATATATGATAGGCGCGCAGTGCTAGTTGACCAAAATTCGTTGTAATTTCATCTTTTCACGAACAAAAACACGATTTTACAAGCCTGGATGTAGATTTCTTTCACAGGTTGTCTTGCTCGACTTAGGCATAGACTATCTTCAGTCGATTGATAAACTGTCGCAACTGCAGCTTAAATAAAACTGTTGCTACGACATTTTGACAGAATGAAGCTTTGATACCTCGGTTTTCTGATTTCCTTAATCAGATTTTTTTTCCTATTCGGAACCCAGGTCCCCCCTAAATCCGTCAAAGATTCAACCAGGAATAAAACTCGGTCCCAAATGGTCTCATGTAAATGCCGAAAAATTATCCAAGTACAAATTAATCCAAAAACTTTGTTGTTGGTATAAATTGAAAAGGCGACAAAAGAATGTTCGAAAAGTGCAGAAGTTTTCTACTCAAAGAACAAATGTAACTTACACCCATTTTCATATAACAAATGTAACTTAAGACCATTTATCTTTTCTTGCATCCCCTCCCCAACCCCACCCCCCTCAAAAAAGGAAAAAAATAACCCCCCCCCCCCCCAAATACAAACAAACAAACTATAAACATACATATACTTGAATAAAGATGTTGTTAGGAGGTTTTAGAAATACATGTACACTGACGATGTACCTCGGGCCCCCTCCTAAATTTTGATTAACCCTTGGGTGGTCGACTGATACAAGTTTTGCTGTTACAGGGTTACATGGTTATAGTTTAAATGGATAAAGAAGGGAAGATTGAGATGTTAGAGTTATCAAGCGAATAAGATTGTCACAAGGCTCCTGTAGTGTTTATTTGTGTATCTTAATTAGCGGACTAATTGGATTAAATCAATGACGGATTTATTGTTAATCAGACTCATTTGAGCTACAGTAGAGTCTCTATCTATAAATAAATATGTCAATACATTACGTGTTTATTTCCATGTTAATTTCACCCCGACCTGACGTAACAACAGCGCGCGTGCGAACTCCTACTGTTTTGTTTATGTAGACATGTGCATTTCTTTATTTATTGTGGTCTTTCATCTCAATCGTTGAAACCTTAAATACTTCACAAATAAACTTTTCTAAAATACGAAAACACTGATCCGATTGTGCAAGTGCATGATCAGCCCAGCGGTTAAAATGAAAAAAAAAAAAAAAAAAAAAAAAAAACCAAAAAAACAAACAAACAAACAACAACAACAACAACAACAAAAAACGGTGCAAACTTTTTGCGAATTATACTTTGCTTTGCACATGCAGAGCTGGATTTAAATCGCAAATAGTTTGCACCATTTTGTCATCCTTAACACAGGGCAATCTTATTTAAGGATTTTCTTATATTTTCTTATATTTTCAAATAAATCATTGATTAACTTTTTTATCATCATTTTTATTTTGAAAATCTTTATAATCTGGACGTGTTGTTGGTCTGTTTTAAGTGTTTTAAGTGTTAAAAGACCGTAAGTGCCTAAACAATTTGAGCCAGTGCGTGAGATTTCCAACAATTTCAAATATGTGCAAAGCAAAGACTCTAACCAGCCTGTACATCCGCACAGTCTGACCAGAGCCTTCACTGTGAATTTAGTAGAAAGATAAGGTCTCAAAGTATGTGTTGAACATCACGTAACTTTATATTTACAGTATGTTACTGTCTATACCTCTCAATGTTTGAACCTCGCCAACAATTCAAAATGTTGGAAATGTCACGCACAGGCTCATTTAACACTTGATCTTCGACATGTGTTTGAAAGGTCTGTAAACCAATGGATCCAACAAAGAAGTGTAAAATAAATAATTCATTTTTATTTTGTTTTAATGTTGTACAATCTCGGATGTGACCAACTGGGACGATAATAAGGCCTGGTGGACCCAGCGTGAAATCAGTCCCATGGTAACATCTTTCAATACTGACCAGTGTGCGGTCATTAGTGCCAATTGCATCGTCCGATAAAGGCTCTATTCAGTCCCTGACCCCTGAAATGGCCCCTTTGTCCCCTAGTCCTCAGTTTACATCCGGTATTTTATTACATGTTCATGCTCTGCGATCGACCATGGGTATTCATTTCACGAGCCCTGGGTCGTCCATCTCTTCGATTAAGAGAGACGAATGGCTGAACATTTGAAATTGTAGTTTTTTAAGGTTTTAATAAAGATAAACAAAAATCAGGAAATCAAAATGGATACCCCCCCCCCCCCCCCCAAAAAAAAAAAAAAACCAAAAAAAAAAACAAATGTACATTAAAAAAACTTATTAAAAAAATGATATATAAAACTTACTATCAAATAAAAAGTTCAATTTCAAACATCATCAACGGCAACAACAATAAACAACAACATATTGCACGCGATTGTTACAGTCAGTCTGATCTCTTCAAATAAATTTACACAGGGCGAAAACATGCATATTTTGAGAGTTATTGAATATGAAGGACAAGATAAATCAGACCCGTCAGGCGAAAAGGGGCCATCTGGTTAGTGCGTGAAATATCGACCCTAGTTAGACTGCGCGATTTGCGCAGACTGACTAGGGGCGAAACTTTTCGCAGTGTGCTTATTTTCTGAATCTAGAAAATGTTCAATCTACCTTCCATTGAAAGAATTTTTGAAATGCGACCTCTGGTTGTCCAATGCTGGACCCAATCTCGTTTTCAAATAGTCATTTTACAGAGTTCCCAGATGGTCCCTTTTTGCGTGACGGGTCACAAATTTACATAAGCTTATGAGCATATCGTCGACGCGCGACAAAATGATAAAAAGATCAAACCTGAAATTACAACATTTCGGTCTCCAACCGATGAGAAAAATAAAAAATAGAAAAATTGATAAATAAATAAATAAAATGAGTAAATAAAGAAAGAACGGGTTTAAAGTAGAAAGGACTTTTTCAGCATCCGTATTAGTCAAACTTGTTATAATTATTATTTTTATTTTTATTTTATTTTTTAAAGAAAAAGGCGTTTTCTTTGGGCAGCTGCTGAAGTCGTGAGCTAGACAGATAATGAGAGTATCGTACAAATTATAGTGATCAGTTCGGGATCAATCATTAAATTGCAATACACAAAAAAAGTTCGCCAGAAGGTGATAAAATCAATAAATTTCGATACACAGTTTTCTTTCTTTTATTTCCTTTTTTTTCAATCCCCCCATCTGCTGAGGTCAAGAGCGTTTAATTAAGGCAAAATAAGGACAGGTGATTCAAGTTCAATGATTAATCCCTTTCACGCGAAGCATGTGTCAAAATTTGGTACCATATGTCAAAATGTTACTATGTTTAGAAGATGACGTAGATCCACGTGTGCCGATTCGGTTTATTTACATGGATACGGATGAGAGGTTAGACAGCGTCGCACGCCATCAACAGGTGCCCAATATATATGTACAGTTCGTTCAAAAATGGTCTCGTATATTCATTCACGCCAGTTTTTTAATGCAGTACAAAAAGACAAAACACAAATAACCACCATAAGCCTGACATGCATTACGTGTTTTAACAATGTCCAAATTAGGTGATTGTGTGTTTAAATTTGATTGGCTACCCCGATTCTCATCAGCCAGCCGTCTTTAAAAGCTGAGACATCAGTATGAATATACCAAGGAAGCGCAATTCTTGTCTTGAACCACGAACAGTTTATCACGAATTAATTGGTTTTTAGAACAACCAAAACAAGGTTTCATCTCTTGATCGAAAATAACGATAAAAGGAAAACATAAATTTCAAAAAAAAAAAAAAAAAAAAAAAGAACAATTAAAATGAAGGATTTTTTTGTAAAATAAAAAAGTCTCTTTTTACATGCCTCCTATATTAAAAAATCAAATTTCCAAATTTAACGAGTCTCCACGCGACACTTGAGACCCTTTCGTCCTCCTACATATCGTGTATGTATAGGGGTTCTCATTAAAACCAAAACATTCATCATATAACCCATTGTCCGCATATGAATTGATATGAAAAACGAGATATCAATTAAGATGCAGTGTCAAACGGGTTTCAAGCAAAATGATGAATTTCGGTCGTGTTAAAAAAAACAAACACACACACACACACACACACACACACACCAGCCACGAGCCTTAGTTATAATATTAGAATTATAAGAATAAGGACGATGAAAACTACTTAAATAGATGAGCCTGTGCGTGACGTTTTCAACAATTTGAAATGTGCATATCAAAGACTTTGGCCAGCCTTTGCATCCGCACAGGCTGTCCAAAGTATTTCCTATGCACTCTTGAGATCGACACGGCAATCATCCATCTACAGGCAGTTAGAGAATATTCTTATTTCACTGTGTGGATGTCCAGTTACAAAATGTCTGTCTATTACAACCATGTGACATTGTTAAAAATGCCACACACTGTCTCAAATCACAATGATGATGGTATTTCAAATGAGCATGAATATATAGTCCTACCGAAACTTGAGAATATACAAATGTAACCTCTATGCCACCGTAGACGTTTTATCAGATAGGACTACTTTTATATTTAGGATATTTTTTGTCATAAATAGCATATAATGTTTCGAAGTTAAGAAAAGTACCAGAAATTATTTTAACTAATGCAGTTTTTTTTATTTTTCGACAAGGAAAGCTTTGTTAATGGTGTTAATCCCGCGAGTGGTAAAAAGGGGTGTCGCTTAAATTATCTTAAAACATTCCTATGTAAAGTACAGATGTCTACCTAATTATTTAGAAGAAAAGGCGTTTAAACTAAATCTTAAATAAACAATCAGCTTTTCTGTAAGGTTAAACAGTTTAGTGATAGATTGACAAAAATATGCGCCACCTGCCGACGTGATTTTGCATAATTTTAGTCGCGAGACAGACTCGTGGCTTGAAGAAAATATAGCAAATTATACCCCATCTAAAATGACTGCAACTTAAACATAAATACATAAGTAAAAATAATCGTTTGCCCCACAAAGTGTGAGGTGACCGAGTCATCCTTTTGTACGTCGCACTTATAAAATTTACACCTGCCTTTTTGGAATAAATTATTTTTTGAACACCCCATTTTCTTCATTGAAATTAGATATATATCTTATATTGGATGTAATCTTGTTACTTGAAAATGACCAAAGCATTGAATATTTCTCCCATCAATTTAAGAAGAAGTGGGCGAAATGGCCGATTTAAGTGGATTATTATTTTAAAACGAATATTTGGTGATAAATTATTAATTGACATAAAAAGGTCAATGTGCATCATCGAGTGACAAGGGTTACATACCAAATTCGGCGAGACGATAGCGATACAAATAAAGCAGCTGTATTAAAATGAGGAAAGCTGTGAGGTGGCGAAATGAGACTCCGTCACGCGAAAAGGGGTCGTCTAATTATATATCTCATCAAAATTAACGAAATGGGTTAAAGCCTAATCTAGGTCATTTAGGGCCAGTTACTTGCATACGGATATCAATAAATGAAGACAAACATGATTCTCAAATAGAAACTAGGGGAAAAAGTATCTTATTTTGTCAGCCTGTACATTTGGTGCAGTCTTACAAGGGTCAATGCTTTGCGATAGTCACAGACTGTAACATTTTCTGGTGCAGAGTCGCGAATGAAACATTACTAACAGGGATGTTGAGTGGAGAAATGTAAGAGCTATTGTGCGGTGGAATGGGGACGTGTGGATGAAACGGGCCGGGGCCGTCAGTCGAACCGTGTAATTACTCGCGTGCCTTCACATCTGTTCCATATAAGGACAAAACTCCAATATGGTTACTGCGATGCTGTTGCATGTTCCCGGGAAACCGTCAAGTAATACTCGATATTAGCCGTGAATTATTGCTTTCATGTTTTTATTAGGCGGACCGCAAACACTTGGACGTTGTTATATTGACCAGTTCCTAGTTCCATTGGCCATTTCCTTTTAAATGGCTGTTCTGATTTTTAAAATGCCGTTTTGAAAAAGTGTTAATCTTTGTACTAAAATGCTGTTTCTTACTCAACTGAAAGTAATTCTCAGCTGTAACTTACAGTAGATGTTAGAATTAAAATTTAGTCTCATTTACAATCGGACATCTTCTCCTTCCCCTACCCATTAAAATATTGGATCCAGCATCCATGAAAACCTGCCTAAATGACTATAAAATCAACAACAGATTTAAGGTAGTGGATCCAAAAGATTTTCGCAACATTTCGGAACCCATGATCTTCCACAGTATTTACCGATGTTTCCCAATTAGGAAACCTTCTTAAAAAAGTTCACTGCATGTACTTCCGAAACCTTGCGGAACAATAACGGATCTCTATTTGAATTTCAACCCACATTGAATTTTCGAAAAAAATGCTTAATCTTATTATTTTTGTTTGTTTGTTTGTTTTGTGTGATCTGGATAAGACAGCTGAAATTACCAATTGACGTCATTTATGCAGTTTTTCCTGGATAACGAACCAATTCGATGCTAAGCAGGCTGAGATATTTATATTTCTTTAGTGCTTTTCGGTGGTTTATCGAGAAATAACGTCGGATTATCACTTGATAATTTCACCGGAAAAGCAATGAAATTATCAAAAAATTATACCCTGCTTTTGTGCATTTCATCCTATCTGACGTCATCTTTGCGGTCGAAATAAGTGACGTCACAATGAACGTTGTATAGCAATCACGTGCAAAATGACGCGCTTATCGAAAATATGTCCTTGAAATTTCGCATTATGTCTCATTTTTGCAATAAAGAAATAAGATAATCGTTTGTTTTTCGAGTAAGATCGATTAATATTTCATTTCGTGAACAGCAAAAGCTATATTTTCACTCGTGGCTCAACCACTCGTGAAAAAATATAGCTTTTGTTGCCCACTGAATGAATATAAATCGACATTACACTGAAAAAAATAAATAAATAGAAAAACCGATTATCCTCTATATAATACATACTTAGTGTTTTGTATGAAAAAATATCAAACGAAGTTGAAGGAATTGGTAATTGTCGAGGCTCTGTCGAATCAGTTATCAATTCCCACAACCGAGTTAGATATTTTTTCATACAATAATCTAAGCACACACTATATTTATCTTATGAGCTCTATTTGCCTTGTTTTCGTCGATGTTTCCAACAGAAATGCAAGTTTCTAAAATAACCGCACCGCTCTATTGAGCTCTATTTGCCTTGTTTTCGTCGATGTTTCCAACAGAAATGCAAGTTTCTAAAATAACCGCATTAGGTCATTGTTCAAAATAATATCCATGTGATATCATAAAAATCTATCATATGGAATGTTATCACACGGATATAAATATAGTTATAAGATAAATAACGTTCTTCCACCGCAGAGAGCTGAATAAGGAAAACTTTTTTATTTTATTCATTTGAAAGCATAGAGGATATACAATGTATTGTTGTTTCCTATCAAAAGGCCCGATTTCAGCTGTATTTTCTATATTTTGTAGACAAAGAAAACAAAGAAAGCCTTTCAAATTAGAATTCATACATCGCAAATACTTCATTTATTTCAACCATCTGATTAATTTATTGTAATTTTATACCCGGCCCACTCGACGCAAAATTAATACATGTAAATTTAAAGGGTACCTGCATGAAAATGAAACAAGCCATAGGAGAAGAGGCCTGTGACAATAGCGTTTTCGGCCTTTAAAGTCTTTGCCATAACCATAGTTAGATTTGTTTCAGGGCAACAGATAGAGGGAGTATTTTGGAATCTTGATCAATTTCATTAGTTCTTTCATAAACCCTATGTTGTGGGTATTCTTTTGAAAAGTCTCGTTAAGAGTTAGGGTTTCATTCAGAAATATAGATTTTAAGACTTGCATTGCCCTCTCTTATCTGGACCCCTGTTGAACTATATTCCAATAGATCTACAACATGCAGGTATTTAGCTTATACTCTTTAATAATGGTATTATAATGATTCTTTGCAAGTAAGGAGGATTATTTGGATTACAGTTAAGAATTGGTACACATTTCTAATGGAATCATATATGATGTTCGACGATGTAGACATCACTGAGACAATCCAAAAGATTTTTTTTTTTTGCAATACATGAATTGGAATCATTCTTAAGAAAAAAATAAATTACGTTTTTTTAGACCTGGACTAACACGGTAGAACATACATTTCTTTTTTATGTTTTTTGAACCAAAACAGCTATTTTCAATGATCGAAACAACACAAAACCATTATGTATTTTCTCTTGTTTATTGTAACCCCAATTATGTTTACAATAAAGATATATGATTGTTCTCGCCGATGAACGGAAAGAGACACATTTAAATCAAGAAAAATTTTTTTGAAGAAAAAAAGCTTTTCCATTTTTGTCAGATTTAATGATATTGTGATTCCGTTTGTGGTAATATTTTTCTCTATTTTTACGGTGTCTTTGAGTAACTTTAACTTGTATATGAATTCGTCGAAGCCATAATGGGGATTGTTTTCTAATGACTGCACTGCAAAGTTCAATTGTTTCGTAGGTTTCAACAAAGGTGGTCAAATATGCCCTAGTTTGTTCAGCTGTCCTCAGACGAAGGGGTCATGATCGCGTGCGCCACAGGCTTCCAAAACCTACAGTTAGGAACATCGTGAAATTGACAATTGGAATAATTTCGGGTGATTTTTGAATGAGATTGATTGAGTGTGTGGAGCGAATTTTGGATGATTTTCAAGGGAGATAAAACATAATTGATAATTTCGTCCAACATGACGAAATTGGCGATAATTTTTACCTCCCTTTAAAAAAATCTACGTATTTTTCTGATTTTGTGTCTTCAAATACAGAACAGACGCTTAAAAATCATCGCCAAACAAAAAATTCTTAAATGATAATATCCATTTGACTCAAATGTTGATCATTTTGAACGATTTCGACGCGTATTTTAATTATAAACGTGGTTTGAGTGAGCTTCTTGTAATAAATGATCTGAACACTGATCGAGTGATTTGGAATGGTTTTCATTGAGATGAATGTCAATTTCACAAGTGAATGGTTTTCATTGAGATGAATGTCAATTTCACAATGGAATGGTTTTCATTGAGATGAAAGTCAATTTCACAATGGAATGGTTTTCATTAATTTCAAAATGCTATTTACTGTACCTGATGATATAGGATAAAATCCCACCCCCTCGGGCTGACCATCATTTATCTCAGTCATTATCAGATCGCCCAGTTTCTGATTAAGTTGTCGCGTGGGGTTATGAATTGGCCTTTATGTGGTTATGTTATTAAAATTTTAATTCGATCGGAACATCCCCTTTTTGAATACTATTTGATTTGATTTCAACATTTAAAAGGACGCATCCAATACCCTTCGTACATGTATTAAGACAGAACAAATGAAAACAAACTTTAATCAATTGATCATTTCTGTTTTTTTTACGAAAGATTTAGAAAAAAGCTTCTGAAGTGTAACTGAACATAAACGCTAATACAATTCAAAAAGCCACAATCATTTGGAAAAATCAGAACAAAATGAAGAATAATCTGGTATGTACATTTGTAGTTTGAAAAATTAGATATGCCATAGATATGTATCCAGTCGATAAACAATTATCTATAAATATTTAGTCTTTAAGAACGATACGAAATTAAATTCTTGCCAATTTTTCTGAAAAACAGTATGTAGAAAGATTCTGATATCAAAAGATTATTGTGTTGTTACATGAAACTTCATTTTCAAATGATCGCGGATTTCTGCCAACTTTCTGAAACAAAAAGGATGTTTTCCATTTCCATCTGCGCCATTCGTTAATTTGTGTATCGCTATTCAAAAAGCAATAAGGCACATTATAAGTGCCTTTGAGTATCGCAATGCGCGATGTGTATCAAACGAATTTGAATACCCCAGCATCCTCTCTCAGCCAATCAGATTTCACCAATGGTCCAGCTGCCAGGGCTCCTGTGAGTTTCCACACGCGTAACAAGCATGGGTATTTTACGCGTCCCCTATAAGGGCTCGTTTTGTTATTAGGGTTTGTATCGGTATTAGTTTCTTTGAAGTCAAAGGTCATTTCCTCGAGTCAACAGACCCTTTTAATGGACCCTACAATTAGTGAGATTGGCGGACAAACCACAAATCACGCGATAATCCTGAGTTGATCGCCGTTGCTTGTTCAGCGAATGTTTTTTAGTATGTTCAGATTTAAAGGTTTGTTTATGTAAATTTGTGATTAACTACTAATAAATAGTGTATTTTAAATACGCTTTTTTGCTACAAATCTCACCAAATATTTCACATTTCAATACATTCAGTAAGCATCAAAAACAGAAGTTAAGTTCAATTTTTGGTTACACAATATTGTGGATATGTTCAGAAACCAATTTAAATATATTCCATAAGGTCATTTCTTATAGTTTACTCTGTAACCAGTTAATAACTTCCATATCTCAATTTTCATGATTTCTTTTTCTTATTTTCGAACTCATTAGGCAACCTTTTCGTTTTAGCTGAAACCAAATTAAGGGTTAATCAATGATCTATTGAATATCGATCTAGGGAGGCTGGGCCATATAACCCGCCAACTTTTAGCCTGAAACATCCGGGCACTCTGTCCATCTGTTCGATTCATCTGTCTGCCCTCGTATCAATTTACAGAATCATCCTCAATATCAAAACACGAGTTTTTAATCATTAAAGATAAAACCATCAAATTTGTTTTATAGGTTAAGCATTTCACTAGAAACGATACTTTCAATTTTGACTAATGTCAGTTCCGGAGGCCATTGATGCTGCTTAACTTGGTTGTAAGGGGGACTGAATTAAATAAAAAAATTTAAAAAAAAAAAAACAAAACTTTAAATGAAAACACGAAAGATCTCACGCGTCACGTGTAATATATTTAACATGGAAACAAGATAAATACTTCTGTTGAAAAATGTCTGCCAATGTTCGGACAGTGGACAGATAAAACGACGTCACATTAGAGGGGTGTTAAATACTACAAGTTATATATTTCCACAGAATAAAAGCTATACAGTTTTCCTCTGCGTGTGCGAAAAATGACGTTAAGATATTCCAATAACAACGTACTGGCGCATTAAAAACAGCAGCAGCAGCAGCAACAACAATAACAACAAATAACCGTCAACACCGTGGTGATTGAGTACATACTTTCATTTTTTCTTTTACTAGAAAAGTTACTGAGATAGTTCGATTTAATTTGATTTGAATTGGGGTTTTACGTCCCTTTCAACAATCTCTCAGTTATATCGGGACGACTGGAGCACCTAACGATGGATTCCTGGTATTTCTAACACCAGTACTGCCACCACATCCCTTTCCTAGCCTCCAGTTGCTATTCCACATAGGTTTACGATTATCCAGTCACTGTATCTACCCATTGGTGGAAGACAAATGTCGGAAAGGATAAGTGCCGCGGCCGGGGATCGAACCCGTGCGAATATCTCTGGATTAGAAGTCCGGCGCGCTACCAACTGCGCTACAGATAGTTCGATACATGTATACACATGTTGTCTAATTGGCCAGTACTTAGTCAAAAGGATCTTTCTTTTCTATGTATTGCTATTGTTGCAAATAATTCCACATTTCTGTGTCATTTATTCGGTCGTAAAAAGTCAGCCAAGTGTTTTTCATGTAAGGCTTATCAGGACATTTAACAAATCTTCTTGATTCCATCTTGTTTGCAAAGATTTATTACTTCGTGTTTTTTTCTGTAAGGTTTACAATCACATTAAATGTGCCTGTATTTCATGTTCAATTAAAGTGTGATGTTTTTTTCTTAGTAAACTTCCAATTGCGCATTCCAACAAAAATGTTAGATGGGCGTAACTGTCCATCGATAACTCTTGTTTTTTCTCCGCATGGATTTTTTTTTTTGTTCTTTCTTCAAAGTGTATTGGACCGAAAGAACCGTTATTTGTATAGAATATTGACAGTCGCCATTAATTTTAAGGACAAATATCAAACTATCACCTGGCTTTTGAAATTAACATATTTACCGTTAGACAGATGCTGAGGGCTATTTTTAGTAACAGCGGCTGCGGCGAATGCAACTTTCCTTGTGATGGAATTAAAACCATATAATTCCAATACATGCGACACTCGTATGCGGCAAGTCATGAAAAAAGGATTATATATATAATACATACTTAGTGTTTTGAATGAGAAAAAAATTCTAACGAGGTTGGGAGAATTGATCATTGTCGAGGCTCTGCCGAGACAATTATCAAATCTCACAACCGAGTTAGATATTTTTTTTTTATACAATACACTAAGTATGTATTATATTTATCTTATAACCTCTATTTGCCTTATTTTCATCGATGTTTCTAACCGAAATGCAAGTTTCTAAAAATAACCGCATTATATCATTAATCTAAAAATAACTATGTGATAACATAAACAATATCATACGGGATGTCAATATACAGATATTTGTATAGTTATAAGATAAAAATGAAAAGCGAAATAAATGGACTCTGACCATACTGTGCGAATTACACAGTCTGACCATTGTCAAATGCTTTCTCCTTTGTCGTATTTTTACATGAGCGGTAAACAAATTCTTTTTTCGTCACTATGTTACCTCTTTCAAATCAAAGTCGCCAGAGGTTCAAGTGACCTGAAGGTTTCTTTGCTTGATACACTTGTCTTATTTCTTTCATCGGATGCCCTCTTTTGCATGACAAATCTCAATTATCATTTGATTTAAGGGGGAAAGTTGAAAGGCTGATTTCCAAATAAGCTGATAGCTGAAAATTTTTCAATATCGTCTTATTGTTTAGGGGTTTTCTATCAGACAAAGGCTACAAGCTGTTTTGGGGAAAGCTGAAATATCAGATTTGTTTTTATTATTTTTGACCACAATTTACATGTATAAAGAATATCAGAAATCGATTATTTGCCGCTTGTGAAACTATTCTTAGTCGATATGCAAATGCTTTTATGATATATTTTTCCATCAAATTATCCGTCTGTTCGTATGTACATCTTTTCTTAAACCTAACATTCCCCCACGTGATCTGCTGAAGGACATAAAATAAGTCGTTGGAAAATTTCGTAATACGCGAACTTAATTCAACCCCATTTCGATATCAAGATTTATGGATTTTTCAGGCGATTTCCAAATAATCAACTGAATTTTACCATTGGAGAAAACTAACTGGAAAAATACAAATTTTTACCGTAGAACGGTTAGAGACCCGGGCTTAAATTTGATTTTCTACGTCAGAATAGAAATGGTAGGTCTATCGTTTGTGCGTGTGTGTTTAAACAAGAAAATTGTCAAAAGAAGACTTATACAAAATACCTTAAATGTTTGTACCAAGTTTCGTTCACCCGGAAGGAAAATCTAACCTGATAATATACGCTTTGATACATCTGATCTTTTATTGCGTATTGAATATCATTTCAATAGGATAGGTCTAATTTTATTATATAAAAGATCCTTAACCGAACTTTCAAGGGTTGAACTATTCTTATAATAAAATTAATCGGCAAGTGATATTTCAAACGATTTTATAAATGCGCAAAGCAAGACCTCTGGCCAGTCTGTGCATCAGCACAGCCTGGCCAGAGTCTCCGCTTTGCGCTTTGTGGATATATAAGACCCTCCTTAATACTGTTAGAGAATGTTCTTATTGCGTTACGTGGTTGTTAAGGCTGTTTGGTATTCGAGTCTCGCGCAAATGTGTTTTTGTTAGAAATGCCACTTAAAGGCTCAAAAATCTTCGCATCACCCAATTTAAAGAAGCAAATAAGACTGCATAGAATTTTAATACTATTATTTTCTGACTGTCCGTCTCTCTTATCTCAGTAAACATTTTGACTTTTGAAGCAACGGTTGACGTGGCCACTTAAGGTTGTGGATTCGTATTAATTTCGCAACATTTCGGTAACCATGATCTTTCAAAATATTAACCGAGGTTTACTAATGAAACCATTAGGAAACCTCGGTGAACACTGTTGAAGTTCTTGACTTCCGAAAAGCTGCGGGGCTATGAAGGTCCACGTCATTCAAATAATTTCGGTTCTAAACAACGCGGTCTTGTAAGTGAAAGGTATTTATGTTTTAGTTCGGCTGTCTTCAAAGATAATCCAAGATACATTCGGTGGCATTACGAAAATGACATTCATATCGATCAAAACCATTCCAAATCACTCGCATTCACACCAAACTCTCACTACAATCACTCCGGCTAAACGATCCGAAATTTGTGAAAAACGCTTCGAAATCGTTCGTAATGATAGTCAAATCGATTAAATATTCTTTTTTTACATTTTATTAATTTATTTTTTTTGCTGGTGTTGCTTTACAAGCATCTGATGTGTCCGTGCAGACAAAAGACCAGATAATTTATAAAAGGGAGGTATGAAGTAATTGGACGAAAATTAGCGATCATTAAAAAAAAAAGGTCTCACTCATTCGGTCACATTTTAAAATAATTTCAGCAGTATACTACTTCTCAATTTCATGATTTCATTTTTAGCCGAGCATCCTCATTATCAAATGGGGATCCAAGTCCTTGTCTGATGAGTTATGCCCAATTTTCAACAGTTTTATTTTTATTTTTTTTTTTCAAAAAAAAAAAGTACAAATACCTAAATGCCGAACGTAGACACTACTATACAGTGCTCTTATTAGAATATCATTTACTCATGAAAGTTTCGGTGTGATATTTTTCCCATCGAGATTTTCATTGGTGATCAAAAAACAGTATTGAAAATGTGTAAAAGACAGAATTAATATCATGAAATGTAGAAAAAATGTCTAGTATATGTACCGCTAACAACATCGTGAAATTGACAAGATGAATAATTTTGGAAAGATATTGGAGTGAAATTGAATGAGTGTGTGGAGCGAGTTTTGAGTGAAATTAAAGGGAGTTATTCAAGATGAACAAATTTATCGATATTTTTACAAAATATACATTAAAGTTCTTTAAATAGCTTCCAATTTATTCAAGAGCCAATCAGACGCTGATGATTTCAATCAAGTCGGTGAAATCGCGATTTTTTCTACCTACATTCAAATCGAATTTAGCTGTTGATCTTACCCTTTTTTCAGTGATATCGGAGCGTTTGGTTTGAGTGGGTGTTTTGAATGAATGAATGGAGCGCTGAGTGGGCGATTTCGAATGGTTTTGATCGAAATGTGTGTCAATTTCACCATGTTACTAAATGTTCTTGTACTTTTTTTTGAATTTCTATATGCTCAATCTGTGCATTGCCTTAAATACAAGAATGTAATTTTGTCATACCTTTTAAGTTTAATATGGTTCAGTTAAGCCTGCACTTCAAATATACAAGTTGAATTTATTTCGGTAGGTCTATTCCGAAAACGTTATTTTAGAAAAAGAGAAATGACTGTAGGCAAAACCTTCGATAAAAGCAACTGGGTGGTATTACCTATATTCAATTGCAGTAATGATTGATGTTTGTTTGGACTTCATTTTGATCGACCATCCTTACTAAACACTTTTTGAATTTGAAGTACATAGCTGTAATGAATTCAATACTCGAATACTATCGGTACTGTAATTCGAAAATCTTTGAGCGTAATATTACGTCACTTCCTTTAACATCCGGCCCTTGAAATGATGTCGCTTATTCCGCCATTTTATTGGCCATTTCGTAATAATTCAAGAGTGAAATCAGAAAATGTTTGTACACAAAATAAAATTACGTCTTTATTCAAACTTCTTGAAAGGACTTAGTGTTGACAGATAATTCTTTGAACTGGTTTTTAGGATTGTACGTTTTACATTTTCGAAATTTTCAAATGTATGGCCCTTTAATTCCGCTTTCTAAGCATACGAATAAGCATATCTGTTAGATGTTTTCAAAAAATTGTTTATAGATACATATCCTAAAGTGCATTAGAATTTAAGATCTTGTTACAAATGGCATGATTGTTCATTATGGTCTATTAAAAGTAAATCAACTAAAAGTTCCCAGTTTTTCAAACACTTACAAGTTCATACAATAGTATGAGAGAACATTAATTTCAAAATAAGAGAAAAATAAAAGCAAGTGTATAAAAGAATATACATAATAATGATTTGACTACCGACTTGCTACCGCAACTTATCAACTAGTGCCGACCATTGTTTAAGTTTCATTTGTCGGTCTTTTTTATGATGATGACACAATTTAGGTCACATTGTCCAAATAAACGAATTGTAAGACAGATCAAATAAAACTAAATGTATTTGGATAAGAAAGATTTTCCCATATTTAATAACCCGCGTCATATTTAGGGAAAGTAACTATTATCATTGAAAATAAATATTATGTAATGTTGGTTTTATTTGCCCAGCCATCCAGAAGGGTCGGTTTGAATAAAGATTTAGTAAACTTTTCTTTCCATTATTGGGTTGTTGATACCAAAATATTGCTAAGATTTCTTTGCGAAGTCTACACCGTCTTCGCATGTGAAGAGACATCGAGATATACATGATCTTTCATTAGCTCTTTTATGAGACAAAAAGGCCATTCCAACTTAGCCTAAATTGTTAAGTGAGCCATGGAAAGTTTAAAAACTTTTCTTTTCTAGACGAGGTTAAGATCAGCTTGTCACATGGAGAATCGAGTAACAGATAATTTTTCTCATATTAACAGTTTTTCTGCATTTAGATTTTTGATGCAATTTCTTGAACGCTCAGATTACAGAAATATCGCAACAACGTTAGATGACGTTAGATGACATCATTTGAGGGGTTTTTCTACACATGCACAATGAAAAGGACATCTCTGATGGTTTATCGCCAAGGAAACCAATATCAAATATGCAACAAAAATGTTCTTAAAGAAAGTTATATATGTAGAATTTCACCATCTTTTGAATGGAAAGGTGCATCAGTAAATCCGAGTAGTGACAAGGAGACTTTATTAAAGTGTCAATCAACTGTATCCACAAATTTTAAGGTTTTACCACGCTTATGTCGTTTTGTCAAGGAATGCATTATGCGTTCCGGCAGAAGGCTTAAACATTGAAATAGTTTTGAAATGATACCCCGCTTTGCACGTAAGTCAACGTGCAAAGCGCGGTATCATTTCTGAAACGTACCACGAACGTTTTCATTGTGAAATCAGGCCTGTTTCTATGATCAAGCGAAATCGATGTGCTTATTGAACCAGTGCAAGCACTTGAAAGCTTTACTGTCACAAACAAAATGATCACGAATCACCAAAAATAACATCATTTTCACAGACAAATGTACGTTAGCACGTCATGGCGTCGACTAGAAAATTAAGGAAAGCAGATCTTACTGTTACGGTTAACCATTTGCATTCTATTGTTTCAACGATCTAATCTAATGCAGAGACGACCATGTAATTTATGATATAAAATTGAGTTATTTAAATATATACTCGCGTGTAGAATTAGATTGCATAAATGATGCGGAATTTCTAAACCTTTTTCAAATTTAAGATCCGTCAGAATTAACAATAAGAATGCACACTTAAGTTATCTATTTATTTTTATTATTCTTATTATTTTATTTTATTGAAATATTTTCCCCTTAAAGTGTTTAACCTGTATATTACAGAAACTCTCGTATGAGAGACAACCCCCTCCTATCAAATTATTCTGTGATTGTGTAGGTGTTCTAATTCAGAAATGCAAAGTGTCCCAGGTACGGGGTTAGATTATGTCTCGAAAGGTGGGATTATAAAGTCGAGGGCTACTGTAGATATAGGCATAGAGGTGTCAGATATGGTAAGTAGTTAAGACCTTCTTGACCAGCGGATGGCAGACGTAGGTCATCTACTGGTAATCTTTTAACCCCCACAGGCGGCCCGGCACGTGTGAGGGTGGGTGTCGTTGATGAAAGATTGAAATTCTTTCGGATGTACCGTGCAGAGTACCAAATAGCATTTGTAAAGCATAAACGTTCAGAACAGAGACCAGCCCTGCGTTCAAAATGACACGCTTTACACACAAGTGCAAGTGCAAAGCGAGGTATAATATGGAAACAGATTGAGCCGTTTTGTCAATCTGAACGTGAGGCTAGACAACCAATCTGATTATAACACATCACCTTGAGGAACAACAATTGATTTAAATGGGGGCATATATTCATTTATATTATTTGTTATTTTTTCGATGAAAAAATCGCTTCAAAAAACATGTTGTCGTATGCAACACTTTTAAATGTAGATCTATTTGTTTATTTAGTCTAGATTTAAAAACAGAGGTGCATATTTTCTAAATTCACAACACAAATATGAAAACAAAATACGATGAATTGATATTAAAGCAAAGCGAGTCTGAAACAGTCATAGAGAGGAAAGGGAAACAAAATATTTATCAAAGTTTTGCATGTTGTCCCAATTGATCAAACCCTATTTATACAGCTATTATATATCACTATAAACTATGTAAAACGTGATAGAATGCTTTGCTAATTAGGAAAGAAATATATATGTGACCCGTCACACGAAAAGAGATATTTTGAAGGTCGAATGCTTCAGTGGTCTTTTAATATAGGCATTCGACTCGTGACCTGAAGTTGCAACGTCGCCGGGTTGTGTTAATGAGCAAATCATGTTAAAGCCCGTCCTAGTCGGCAAAGCTGCAGGATAAGGAAGCAATGGTTTTTGGGCCACTGCATTTGCCTCATATCAAGCTTTCGTCAAAATCGAAGAAAAATCAATCAGTAAAAAAACAAAGATATGTTATTGGGTGCTACAAAATGTCTCAACCAATGTCGGTTTTTGGGAAAGGCTCAAGCTGGCGTGGGTTGAAACTTGTTTGCTTCAAAAGCCTTTTGGGTATGGTGCATTTGGCCAAAGAAGCTTAATTTAAAATTATCTGTGAAAGATCGACGAAAATAGATCTGCAAAAGAAGTGGCTCACTTACACAATGCCAATGGTTTTATGGTGCTACAAGATGACATTTTTATGCATTTCAAGTCATAGATGAATTGCATGGCGAAAATGCCTTATCAAGCAACAATTTTGCAACAAATTTGTTGCTCTAAAGAAAGCATCGTACAAGATTGTTTCTTCATAAGAAACAATTGTACGAAATTGTTCCTTTATAAGAACACAAAATCTTTCCTGAAAGCACCGTAAAAAACTGCCTATGAAAAATCGTACGAAATTATTGCTAAGAAAGCATTCTTAAATGTTACTTTATAAGAAAGCAAGGTGATTTAAAAGAAAGCACAGTACAGAATGTTTGCTTTATAAGAAAGCAACGTACAAACTCGTTGCAGTAATAAGAAAACATCGCATGTAAACCGACATAACCTGCAAAAAGCACCGAGTGCGATTTAATACGTCTATTATGTAGACTGAGTGATGTAATTCTCTTTGTTATAGAAAAGTTATGTCGCGACCTAGTTTACTGTCAAATAGAAAAGTCGTGGGATGAATCAAGTTAAAGGAATGTAAGCAAAAAATAATTTTATGTATAGCGGGACACGTTAAAATTTGTTTCACAGTGTATTATCAGCACATTTCTAACTTTGGTTGGTTGCGCGTGCCGTAGAATAAACACTTTCTGGTAGACATTGTCACTTCCGGTGTCATATATCAACATAATTCTAGAAAGTCTGGGGTAATTTGAATCTTTTCATTTGCTCAAATATACATTGTCAGTGGTTACCTCTTTTAATTGGGATTTTGTGTTGAAAGACATCATTTGATTATTTCTGTAAATGATCAAAGAAAAGATACTATTTTGCAGTTCGGCGTTTGTATGTACATTATTTCTTTTGGTTTTATATTTTCTCATTAATTTTCATGATTCTTTCACTGATTTTGATATGAATTTTTGTGGTTTTTAAAGTATACTTTCTTCAGTTCGAAGCATACAGTGTTTATTTAGCTGTTCTAAAACTAACTATTAATTGGAAGCATATTTATTCTAACAGAACAATAGGTCCACCAAATCTTTATTGCTTCGTTTTCTTAGAATGAGTTTTCATATTATGCAGTTGGACAGAAAGAAAGAATAATATGAATATTGATAATTATGATAAAACGAATGAATATAATATTACTTTTTGTGTCTACAATCGGATGATAATGTTATATGTTTTAGAATTATTTGATTTCGCGATAAAGAAAATATCTAGCCAATTTGAGACGATTTTACTTTTTGATTATCGAACAGCTCTTTTGCAGAAGCAACGCTGTATCCTCTACTCTGTTTTGAGTCGCAAAACATTTAAGCAATCGCGTGTAATTGAACGACGATTCTAAAACTAAAGTATTGAAATGAAACATGTAATAGACCCGTTAACCCAGAAAATCTGACGACATGAAAAAGAAAATTGCAATAGACTTAAACTCCAATTCTTTATAGAATGGCTCCAATTCTTTATAAGGTGGAAATCTATTATTATTCAAACAAGAACAATTATATTTTATCAAAAAAAAAAGTGAATCCTTTGCACCTATTCATGTAATAATTTTCATATAAACCGTTTAAATGCACTGAGAGCAGTAAAAAGGGAAAAAATGTAAAAAAAAGAAATTGCTTCTTTTTACAGGATATATCTCCTTTTCCCAAAATATTGTTGCAGTCTCCTTTCAATTTCAACGCACATTGAAATATGGTTGTCAACCTTTGAATTTCGATAAGTTTATCATTGTTTGTATCGTATAATTTGGGTATGGTAGTTGAAATTGCCCAAATGACGTCATTTAGGCAGGTTTTCAGGTAGACAAAACGGTGCAAATAATTTGACAATAATACCCCGCTTTGCACGCATATGCACGTGCAAAGCGGGGTATAATTGGCAAACTTTTTGCACCGTTTAATGATCCTGAACGCAGGGCTGATTCAAGAATAATCAAAGACCAAACGAAGAAAAACAAAAATGCATTGTTAGCTTTTTAGAGTAAGCTGTTTGCGTATCACAGTAAGATCAAGCATTAAATGGGCTAGAAAATTACCATTTTCATCATTATTCATTGATTTTCAAATTCTTTGATTTAAATGAGGCATATAACTGATTCATACATATATGATTACGATCGTTAGAAATATATCAATTTTCTGTAACTGTGATATGAAAATGGCATTGTAAAATATACCTACTTTGAAACATCAATTACAATTTGTATTTCTGTATTGGACGCTTATTGTTGAATTATACTAAATAAAAAGATAGAGTCAGTTTTACAAAGTTAACTTTTACACCATTTTTAGTGGGAATATCAAGTTCGTCTTAACCGAGTTTAGCTTTGAATGTAATTAAACGAGCCTTGGTGAGCTTAATAACTTGTCTGTTCCAGACGAGGTTTCAATCAGCTTCTTGCAAATAGAAAAGGAATGCAACTAAAGTGCGCTAGATTACGTCTTAATGACGTCATTTAGATCGTGCTCGTATATGCGTGTGAGACAAGGATTTCTTTGATGGCTGTTCGTTATTGAAGACATGGGTAGCTATATGAGAAATGTAAGTATGTCGAAAAATCGCATTTCAGAACTTTCAGTACTTTGATTTTTATATGAATTGCATTTAAAGACTGGGAAGCAACCATAGCCAAATTGTGCAGACTAATTTTCATGACAGATGTATCTAACGTTATTCCATCTCCAAATACCACAGCGAATTGGCCTGCTCTGTACTTGGTCTCTTTATCCAATTTTTTTTTCCAAAACCTAATAAGCATACAGTGATGGCGCTTAATACTTTTAGAGTTTCTAATGGTAAAAATCATAATTTATTTTTTAAAATTCTGACCTGCCACGCGAAAAATGACCACCTGAGAATTTCGTGAAATAAATGTTATTAAAAGAGATTGATTCCAGTGGATAAAAACATGAAATCGCATTTGAAAAAAATCTTATTCAGAAAGGTAGCATAATAATCTGATTTCCAGAAAATCATTCAAGTGCGAATGGTTGAGACCCTAGTCAGCCTGCGCAATCCGCTCAGTCTGACTAGGATCGACATTTTGCGTGCTACCGAAATGGTCCCTTTTCGCCTGACGAGTCACACTTTTATCAATAATGAAATATGGTGTTTCTTCCCGTAACAACATTAGCATCAGCATCCACGACAATCTAAACCAGCCCTGCGTTCAGGATGATATTATACGGTTCAAAGTATTAGCAAAATAACCCCCGCTTTGAACGTACTCTTGCGTGCAAAGCAGTGTTTAATTTGCAAACAGTTTACTCCGTTTTGTCATCCTGAGCACAGGGCAGAAAAACGAATAACAAGCGAGTACCTCAAAACTGGTACCTTGCATTACCAAAGAAAGCGATTCTATTGCGCGTTTCAAACTTAACTGGATTGAGCGCTTGTGATGCCTTGTTCCGTACGCAGGGTTTATCTTTAGACTGGTGACAGTCTGTTAAATTAAGATATGTCAGAAAAAATAGAAAGTGTAGTAAAGTGTAGAGAGTGATTTTACTACTACCATCAATACTAAACACTGGGACCGAATGCCAGTCTAGGCTTATCTTGTACACAGGACACTTCTTGCAAGGGAAACCGTCTTGCTTAAATATCGATCACGGCAACCATCAAAGTTCAAAGGTGTTTCATTTTATGATGTAAATATTTATTACGCTTGATCATTTTAGCATATTTTAGTTGTATATGTATACTCAGCATCTTTGGGGTTTCAGTTTCAGGTTTATGATTATTGTAGACACGTTGCCCCTATCAATCTGTTTGAATTTATTTAGTATCGGTATGACATTGGCAATACTTGCAGCCGCACAACTGTTGATTTGTCACGTGCCATTGGTTTTTGTCGCGTGCCCATATACGGCGCACCAAACGACAATAACTCACGACCAATCACTGACGCGCATGTAAATTATACAGACTCTGAATTCGTACAGGTTCACCGTCTGTGGCTTTTTCATCAAACATCACGTAAATAGAGGGACACCTGATTCTTTTGATGTTGTTTTGAAAAAGCTCTTTGATGTAGAATATACCAAATTATGAACAAATTTGACTTGTTTTCAACGCCACTTAATCCTCTTCCATCGATACGCAAGTTCTCCAACCCTTGTTGCATCTAGTCGTGGTACAGTATTCTTTTCTGTGGATTCATTATTCCCGTTTTCCTAGAAGAAAACAATCTTTTCAGATGACCCAGATTATCTTCAAACATGTCCTTTCCAACAGCAATACCATTGACGATTGATGGACTAACGTGAAGCACGGCCGCATATTGTGTTTAACCCTTTCCTGTTTTACAAAATTTTGGACCCGTCCAAATTCAAAGGTTTTGCAGCCGAAATTTTTAAAAGGATTTAATTTGAAAAATAACCATTCAGTAGGGTAGAAAATAGTGTGGAAAAAGAAGAAATTGCTTGTCAGAAGCAATTTCTCCTTTTTTCACAATGTTTTCTCAATTATAAAATCACAGGCACGTAAAAACAAGGGATTAAACAGTAAAGGGTTAAAGAATATTCGTTGGTGTCTTTTGAAACGTTAAGTCCGTTGCTATCTACAGTGTACTTTGTGAAGACTATGAACAGACTTTATAAGTGTGATCGATGTGCATGTTAATATTTTAGAAATATCACATAAAAGGCTTAACTGCCAATAAGTTACATGTACTATTAGAGGGAGTTCCTTTGGTATTAAAGACTCACGTATATATAAGTGAGTCTTTAATACCAAAGGAACACCCTCTAATTCTACATGTAACTTATATGTCGTATAGTTTTTCTTTGCTTCAACAGACGCATTAGGTATTTGATCTACATGTAGCCGGGGCTGGCAAGTCAAATTACATTCATGTATGGCTTTCCGTCAGTTTATTATTTTACTTTCTGAAGTATGAGAGGAAAAAGGAAGTCGGAAACCGAATAGTCCAAAGAAATCTAAGACAAAAAGTAGGTATATTCAAAAACGCCATCATGAGTCGATCAAAACTTGGACACCCTACGTTGCTGAGGTTGAACCATGGGGAAAAGAGTGTAAGGAAATGCGTGTTTGCTCAGCCGTGCTGTTTGAAGATGTTTAAATTTGATTGTGGTTGATACCTGTGGTAAAGTCGACAGCTGCCCTGTTCTTAATTGTAAGCACGCGTAGGACTGCAGGGCAAAAACAGTGTATTCCTTCGTCATCATAAATATTTGATCACTTTTGATTTAAATTACTGAAGGATTTTGCGTCATTTTCGGGGGACATCTGTAAATGGCCTCGAGGTTCTTGTTTGTTTGATCGTTTTGCCTTTAAATATCATTATGTAACTTTTTTTTTTGTAAACGTATCTTTCATGCAATCACACAAATAATTGTTTCTAGTAATCCATGCAATAACCCTTTTTTACACATCAACATGTTGTCCACTTTGATTGGCGGAAAGGAGAGGTAAACAAAAACAAGAATATTGGAGTCGATCGTGCAAATCGAGGTATAAGCGCAAAACTGTTGTAAATTCCTATATATTTTAAAGCACTCCCCATAGTTTTGCACTGAAACATCCATAAACAGTCGATTTTGCATCTGTGACCATTTTTATTAAGGGACCATTGTTTTCAGCGACCATGTCAAAAGTTCGTTTAAAATAGGTGATTCTCTTGAAAACAGATCATTTTCTACGAAAAAGTGTTTATTGTTGAGTCGTATATTGTTGGAGCCCATTCGAATCGTCTTATGGGTTCGCATATCACAGGCTTCAATAAGAATTATTCGACATTCTAGTTACAGTTTATACGCGTCGATAGATTTGTTTTTTGCTTCCCCAAAGAAAAATTGTCATAAAATAAAATGTGATTTTTTGTGACAAGCTTTTCACCGTGGACTTTTAAAATTAGTCTTTAATATACCTCGAATGCAGTTCAGGTGTGAGGTTTCTGTCACCTACTAACGAAATGATATGTTACGAAATCTGTGAAAGGTCTGCCAATGTTTGAATTTTCCTTTCCGAGAAAGTCCATTTCCCCGTGACAAGTCACAAATACCGGGTCACTCAAGGATTAGGTAACCCGTGGATAGTTTGTCCGATTTGTTTGTTCTACCTGGAACCCCTTGCAGATGACTTCATCCCACTATCTTCTCGCCTAGGGTCTGTTTATTTGTTGCCCTTTGTCGGCTGAGATGTTAAAATATGTACCGTTAATATTTATTTTCCTTATGATTATGATTTCTAAACTAGGAGATAATAACACCGCCGATGGGCTACCAAAACGTCGTAACTACAGATTGAACAAGCTGTACTTACGACGTTTTAATGACCATCGACGACATGGCGATGCAGTTGAAGATAGCATTGGCGCGACAAAGCTCGTGCTTGACAATAGATTTGCCGTTCGTATGATTTTGTCCTTTGATTTGAAGTCGTACACCTTCGTATCACTTTACCGAGCACTGACCGAAACATGCCCTTTAAGGACAAAAGAGAAAGGCATTCAAATAACCCTTAAAACCCCTATCCTGTCAAAGGTAGCCAGAATGCTGGGAAGGCAACGATACATGTATGCATGCATCAAAAAAATTCATTTGAGCCCTCCCTATAGGATGCATTTTACCCTATCTTTTTTCCACGACGAACTCTGACACATTCAATGAAAATATAATGTTATACAAAATAAATTTTACAGGCGCTACCGATTCAATTGTACCATCAATATAAAGTAGTGATCATTTCCATCTTAGGTCGCCCAAGAACTAAAGTAGGGAGAGATTGTGAGAGATGCAAATTATAACAAAGTGAATTTTCAAATTTCCTCAATGCTTTCAGTACGGACAAGCAAATATGTCAAGAGAAAAGAAAAAAAAATCGTATTATAGTAAAAAAGGAAAATGTTTGCAACCACGAAAAAAAAACACACATGATTTCCTCATTTTTCCACAATGTTTTCTGTAGAAAAGGAATTAGAAAAATCAAAATATCACCAGCTTGACGTTATCGTCTGCAACTTCAAATTGTCAAGATCAAATTGTCAAGATCAATAATTTCCATCATAAAAACTCTAAATTGGCCACAAATTCTTATTAGATTGAGGTTTAATCTTTACATGTCACACATGCATTGCTTGTAATGAGACTTTTTTGCTGGTACAAGTTCAAGGTCATCAGTCGATGTCAAGATCGATTCACAAGGTCAAAGTCGGAAAATTAAAACTTTTTGAAATCGTACACCTTCGTATCACTTTACCGAAAAAAGGAAAATGTTTGCAACCACGAAAAAAACCCACACACGATTTCCTCATTTTTCCACAATGTTTTCTGTAGAAAAGGAAATAGAAAAATCAAAATATCACCAGCTTGACGTTATCGTCTGCAACTTCAAATTGTCAAGATCAAATTGTCAAGATCAATAATTTCCATCATAAAAACTCTAAATTGGCCACAAATTCTTATTAGATTGAGGTTTAATCTTTACATGTCACACATGCATTGCTTGTAATGAGACTTTTTTGCTGGTACAAGTTCAAGGTCATCAGTCGATGTCAAGATCGATTCACAAGGTCAAAGTCGGAAAATTAAAACTTTAAAATTTGCCATTTCATCATGTATAACTTGTGAATAGAACTTTCAATAGATAACTAAGGCAAGGCTCTTGGTTTAGACTTTGGTCAAATACCAACTGACAAGTGATTGCGATTTTTATCTTTGAAAAATTTGGCCTCCAAATTGAAAAGGCCCACAACTCTTTCTCCACAAACATGGGAACCTTTCAGCATATGCTATTATAACCTACATACAAACAATGTCATGGTAAACTGTTTTAAGTAAATTTTGACTGTTGATTAAAAGCATACTTAATTATCAGACATTTATTCAGGGAGCATGCCATGTCACTGACGGCTCTTGTTTAATTTATTCAATGCTTTCTGTACAGATAAGCAAAGATACATCGAGAGAAAAGAAACAATATCGTATTGTAAAAAAAAGAAAAGAAAATGTTTGCAACCTTGAAAAAAAACATGATTTCCTCATTTTTCCACAATGTTTTCTGTAGAAAAGGAAATAGAAAAATCAAAATATCACAAGCTTGAAGTTATCGTCAGCAACTTCTTCTAATTTGGACTGGTATAAAGTATTGTCGTCCGGTAATCGGTTAAAAAATAAAATGTTAAAATCTCCCATTCAGGACAGGGACTGGGCTAAAAAGGAGTAATGATTAGATCACTATCGTCCTCCTAGAATAGACGATAAAATCTGGTAATTCCATCATGATATGAAATTTACAAAAAAGTTGAGATTAAAATCTATAAATAGCATTTCCTGTCCCTTTTAACCCTTTTGTTGTCTAAGAAATCTTTCAATTAAACAAAATTTGCTTGTCAGAGGGAAATGAAGTAGTTGAATGAATGTAAATTAGGCTCTGTATTTTGATAGAATTTGGTTAAAAATTCCTTTTTTGAAAAGAAATCTCTTGTCCAGGTTTTCGAAAATTCGCAGGTGGGGGGTATCTAAAGTTTATGAAAATTTTCACCTTTTTTGTCCTTTCTAAATACTGGGCCATGTAACACATTATGGTGGTATATTTTTATAGAATTTAAAGATATAAGCGCATGATCAGATTTTACCAAAGAATAAATTTAAGATAAAAATTAAATAATTAAATAAAAACATAAAAAAAAAACACACACACACACACACACACTTAAAGTATATAAAAAACACGTGAATTATGATTTTGCATACAATATACTTTGTTTTATTAGCTTTATATGTAGCCTAGAAAATAGCGAAGGAATTACTGGTCATGTGACAGCTCAAAAACATTGTGATATAAAAGCATTTTTTTCTTTTACGCCCAATGTGTCCAAAACCCAAAATGCCTAAGCCCGTCGTGGAATAGGACTACATGTATGTGAAAATAACTTAAAGCCTGGCAAATATTCAACATTCATTCGTACAAGGGTTGGATTTGCAAGTTGCCAGCCGGATAATAGGATAATAGGATGTGCCAAAATTAATGTCCAACTTCAATGCAAATTTAAATACCACTAAGAATGAAAAATTAGTCAAAACGCCTTGTCGTTTTCCATACAAATGACAAATGACAAACTATAGAGCTAAAAATGTTTCTAAAACTCGGGCATTGAGTTTTATTTTATCATTTCGTCCTATATAGGCAATTCTTGCTGATATATTGCGAGAAAGGGAAGAAGAATCGTGGAAATGAACCAAAGTCAAAAGGACCATCTGGCTATTTTACTAAGATATTGCCTGTAAAAAATTGGACCATACAAATTACAACAACAGGTTGTTTTATCAAAAAAGTTTTCGATTCTTGTTATCGTAATATTCGGAGAAAACCGCGGTATGTTATGCTTACGATCTATTTTATTTCAAGTGCCGTCAATGTTGAAAATCCTTATTTTCCTCTTATACCTTTTGCAACACGTGTTGTCCAAAAGAGTAACCATTAAAAGACATGCATCTTTTAGTTAGAATTGTGCTATTGCTTTCAACTTTAAATGCATTCTTTTAACTCTTCACCACCACTGAAAACCCGCTTGGGTGACTGGTTATTTGCAGTGCTTCTGTTCGTACAGACATTGAATAACTCTTTTTAATCCTTAACATGCTGAAGAAAAACCTTTGCAAAAAATACAGTAAAATCAAAGTGCAGGGAGCACTGGATGCACTAATTGTGATGAAAATTTATTTTTAAAGTGGAATTTTAAAACTCTTCTGGTTTGAAAAAGAAAACACAGGTGGTACAGACTAAGATCGAACTGCACATATGTGCAGTCCGATCTTTGTCTATACCTCCTGCCAAACGAAGAATATTCCGGGTTCAATATGACAAGGGTTAATAACAGTGCGAGTTCTAGTCTACCTCTCAACATTGCAAAATAGACAAGTCCTAAAGTCGAGTCCAAAAAAGCTATGACAGTGATACCAGTCTACATCGTCTAAACGTCTTTGAAGTCTCTGTTTATTTGCTCCAATTACGTCATAGGAAATGTGTATTACAAAAAGTTGCACAGCATCAATGCCAGTTATCATCGGCTTTAACTAATATACTTCCTATGTGTTACCCGAGTCTCTTTCATCGGCTATCAAATGTGACAAACATTGCGTAAAAATTAACCCAAAACTTGCAAGCATCTATCATTGCTCTGCAATCGTAGGTCAGTTTGATAAAGTACATGGGCTTAATACTACCAATTTCAGTGTGTCTCTATATCTATTAATGGGGACATGAAAGCTACCTTGGCCGAATGGTTATTGCATCTGATTTTTGAACTGGAGTTTGTATGTTTCAATCCTGGCGAACACGTTCAAATGGCATAACTTTACGCAACCGGTTTAAGAGCCGCCAGCTGGTTCATTAAGTAGATCCATGTCTATCAGGCGCCCGACTACAAAAGTGGATTCGGCCGCTCATGGAAATTTATACTCTAGAACCGACTGTCTCACGAGCAAATCCTGGCTGGCATTTTCCTTAGGGATGATGACACCATGATATATTTGATTGAGTCCGTTCCGATTTTGTTGAGGAGCATTCCTTTTTAAATTGCATTTAACGTTTGGTGTCGGGGTGGTAAAAACGCAGTTGTGGTATCTTTTCATATGACGCTACAAGTTTAAAATCTCCATTTAGATGAAATGCAACATTCCATAATAACACTTTGAGAACTTAATGAATGAATAAATAACTTTTAAATATTACGCAACACAAAAGATGAAATTTATCTTTATTACCAATAAAATGTTTGTCCGGATGTAGATATTTGCGTTTTGTCACGTGACAATGTGCTATAACCAATCAAAACAGGGGAAAAAATAAATCTTTTCAAAGCTTTATGAATGACAGATTGTCAGATCGTAGGCGTCTGCAATTAAGTCAATATTTGTTTAAATGTATTAATATTTTCAAAGATTAAATTTTCGAAAACATAATGTCAAAAATATTTTCGTTCTTAAACGGTATTAAAAAACAGATTATACAATTTCAAAACCTGTTGAGTTTCTGAATGAATACGGATCGAAGTTGTTTTCAATGTCCTCGAAAAGTATACACGTGCAATTTAATTCAAAAATCTATTTTTTTTTCAAAAACCTTATCATGGCATATAATATAAATACAAAAATAATTGTATAAAAAAATAGAAAATAGGTTTTGCCACAAATCATTCATGCCCGTATTCTTTTGTACAATTTTCGTGCTAAAACGGCTCTTAGAAAAATGTTGTTTCCTTTTCAAATCTGAAAAGTTCGTTCGAATACTTTTCATTGCTTGCAGTGGTTGGCATTTAAGCCTGTGAATACATACGTGCGTGATGGACAGACATTTAGCTGTCTGAACAATCGTCACAGAGAATTGAAAATATTCTTGGGGTCTGTCCAGAGACTATAGGTCCGTATCCATCTATTTAGCGCGTGTTGCAGGCTCTGATCAGAATGTGCAGATAAGGTAGTAAAGAAGAGATTGGTCCTGACCAGACTGTGAAGTTTTGCATAAATAGACAATTTTCAGTATTTTTATTTGTACGCCTGTCTTACTTTATGATATTTCTCATAGACGTAACTAGAACTTTGAAATTTATACACACTTTAAGTCTTAGTATGCGACCAACATAAAATATATCTTTCTAACAACATACCATCGGTACAGAAGTTCAGTTGACTGTTTAATAAGTGAAAGCGTTTATTTACAAAGTTTGAGGTTAAATTCTTTAATAGTCTTACGTTAAGACGGAAGGGAAGCACTAATAAACAGGTTTTGACTTTAATAGGAGCGCCTCCATGTCTAACTCTAGGTGCGAATGGTCAAGATAACACTGACCTATACAGTTACATCGCGAAATTGACATTCATCTAAATCAAAACTATAACAAATCCCTCACTCAGCGCTCCATTCATTCATTCCAAACACTCACTCAACTTACCTACTTACTTACTTAATCCTCTTCGCCCATGGTTGGGCATAGGGCCTTCACTACTGTTCTCCAGTCTGTTCTGTCTTCCGCCTTCTTTTTTGCCTCAATCCATGAGAGTCTGATCTTTTGGAGCTCCGTGTCAAGGGTTCTTCTCCAGGTCAGGACAGGTCTGCCTCTCTCCCTGGGGGTTCCAATCAAGAGCTTGTCTGGTAATGTTGGTACTGTCTCTACGTAGAATATGACCAATCCATCGCCATTTCCTTTCCTTGATGGTCTTTACTATGGGATTTTGTTTAGTCCTCCCCCAGAGCTCTTCATTGGATATCCTTTCGGGCCACCTTATCTTCAGGATCTTACGAAGGCAGTTGTTTATAAAGACTTGAAGCTTCGTTTCGATGGTCTTGGAGTGTTTCCAGGTTTCTGAGCCATACAGCAGGACAAACAATCACCCACTTTTTTTGAATGGTTTGAGTGAGAAACACTCACTCAAACCATTCAAAAAACGCTCAAAAATGACTAAAAATGATAAGATCAACAACTACATAGTAAATAAATATAAAAAAAAAATCGCGATTTCACCGTCTTAATTGAATTTGTAAGTGTCTGATAGATTTTTGACGAAATATGAGGGTATTTATGAAACTTATAAGCATGTTTTATTAAAGGGGGGTAATAAATATCGCCTTATTTTGTTCATTCTGAACAAATTAGCAATGAAGGACTACCTCCCTTGAATTTCATTCAAAACTCGCTCTACACACTCATTCAGTTTCATTCCAAAATCATTCATCTTGTCAATTTCAAGATGTTCTTAACTGTAACAACCCCACAAAATTTTATTTGACTGGTCAAAATAGTAATGAAATACGAACAACAACTAAGATTTGTAAAACCTTTGGACAAGAAAAAAGTAAGGAAATTTAGAAATTGCTTTAAATTAGCGATTTCTTTTTTCCACAAGGTTTTTCTTACCATTTTGTCTCGTGGTTGAGAATAGGTAATGGTCTATAAATATCAAATGATCGACTCTTGCTGTCTAGCTTTTAACCACGAAATAACTGCAATGAACTAAGACATAACTTCTTCTGTTTCGGGTCTGAACAAGATTGCTGTTGATCCCCTAATATATAAATATGTTGCAATCCCATCCTTCTTAATACATGTATATCAAATACTCGTAAAGTAAAGTAGAGTAAAGACTCGAATTCTAGAATGCTACAAATTCTTTTTTTCTTCTTCTTCTTTATTTTCCGTTTGCTTTTTAAGTTGGAATGCGGAGCAATTCCAACTTAGATTTAACAAAACCGCAAAATGAACACAAGATAATTTCATTTCGGGTTTTTTGAGAACACATATCACGTGAACAGGATGTGAATACACTTCGGCCTATTTTGTATATCTCAACTTGACAAAGACATACAGTTTATTTCATCAAAAAGTAATAATGCAATTACACAACTACCACTTTATGTTAAGTTACGCTAATTTGTGTATAAACGATATTTATTGAAAGTGCGTACGAATATATAAGTATCACATGTTTGCATTACCATATTTGGAAATCATGTGATAAGTCAAGTCCAATAAGGTCAGCAATTGACAATAGCACTAGCCAATCACGTGATCTGCTTATTTGGTAAGGTCGCGATCTGTTTTCTCAGTATTGTGGCAATAGCACAGACCAATCACGTGATCTGCTTATTTGGTGAGGTCGCGACCTGTTTTTCGTAGAATTATGTTATAGCTTCTTTTAAAGGTATAGTTTCTCTTTCTGAACGACCTTATTACACATTTAACTTTTGACAAGGTGTTAAATTGTAAATTTCTGTCTAAGCTACGAAATAAATACCTTTTCTCAAAGTGATGATACACTTTTAAAGTTAATAAATATTTTTTCAACATATTGTCGTTTGTTTTCCGTCATATTGCAGTTATCTACAGGAATGTTTTATTATAAAAACCCAATACTCATCCAATAAAACCCTTGGCACCACATCTTTAATTGAATTATGAATATCTTTGCCTAATTGCATTCCATCACCAAGACAATTTGCCATTTGAAACAAACCAAGTAGCTCAACTTGTTTTCTTCACATTCTTACACATCAACTCGTTGAAGAGCACCATCATACAGTTAGTTACATCGTGAAATTGACATACTTCTCAATAAAAAACATTCTTAATCGCTCACTCACTGCTCCATTCATTCATTCCAAACACTCACTCAAGCCAATCAAAAAAAAAAAAGACTCAAAGTTATTAAAAAAAACAAGATCAACATGTACATTCAAAATGAATTAAGCAAGAACCAAATCGCGATTTCACTGACATAAATGAAATTTAAAGCGTCTGATTGGTTCATGGCGAAATAGAAAGCTATTGATTGAAATTTTATGCATATTTTATATAGGTTTTATATATCGCTAATTTTGTTTACCCTGAACAAAATAAGCGACATTGGATTCCCTCCCTTAAATTTCACTCAAAACTCGCTCCGCATACTCATTCAACATCATGCTTAAATCATTCCACAATCGTTCACCTTATCAATTTCAGGAGCAAAATTAAATTAATTTCATCATGTCTGTCTCTCAGTCCATTGACTTTTTGCTTTCCGCTAGATAAACGGAGAAGTAATCGACCTACAATAACGAAACTTTAAACAAATATTGCCCATGACCCAAAGAAATGCCCAATTGTTTTGGGGTCATACATGTCACGGTCATTAGTAAAATTTAACAGTTAACAGTTTCCACTCCAACTGAACGACCTATTGACCTAAATCATAAAACTTGACACAAATGTTGTCAATAACCCGAGAAAGTGCCCAATTTTGGAGTCACACAGGTCGAAATCACAATTGAACTTCGTCCAAAAATTGTATTGAGATTCCAACTCATGGAGTAAAAGACGTCCCTGCGAAATAGCTTTTCATCATGGAAAAAAATCACTTGTTGAGGTCCACTTTGCGACACTTCTAGTTAAAATTGTAATTGATAACTCAAATGGAGCAGAAGGTTATTGAAAAATAATATAAAAAACTGTTTTGAGCGTATAAGGTCGCCTGGCGTCTTTTATTCGGCTGTATGGTCCGTATCATTTTCTTCCTTTTTAGCTCACCTTACCACAACGTGCTCAAGGGGAGCTTTAGGATCACCCTGACTCCGTCGTCCGTCGTGTGTCGTCAACTTTTTTAAAACTTCTTCTCCTAAACCGCTGGGCCAATTTCAATTAAATTTTGCCAGAATGTTCCCTGGGTGACCCTTTTCAAAATTGTCGCTATATTATAATTGGCCAATAAATATGGGTATGACAGGGCGGGGCTTATTTTTGAGCCCGAAATCTTTGAACGACATTTCCTCCTGAACCACTGGGCAGATTTCAATGAAACTTTACAGGTATGTTCCTTTGATGACCTTCTTCAAATATTGTTGGCAAAATTTTCATTAGCCCATAAATATGAGCGTGGCAGGGTTGGGCTAATTTTGAGTCTCCTCTGTAATGAATGGGTTGGCAGGGTCTATTATGACTGCTTATACTTCGAATAATGTCTCCTCTTCAACAATTAGGCAAGTTTGAATGAATCTTTGCCAGAAAATTTCTTGGATAAGATCTACTGGACCATTCTGGCCCTCTTGTTATAATTTTTCTTTCATCAGATTCAGGCCTGTATAGCGATTAAGGGGTTTAAGCGTCTCTCGTTGTTGAAATACATTGATTTATATATGCCCGTCAAAAGACGAGACATATTAGGTGATCACCTGTGGTGGGCGGGAGGCGTCAGCTTCGCTAGTAGCTTGAGGTCACCGTCTCTCGAACGCATTCCAACTTATCAGTACTTTCAGTACTTTGATTTAACATAAGTTCAATAAGATATATCATCACCATTGAATACACTGATGGTATGTCTTAAGATTTCAAACCTTGGAGCACGTTGAGTCTTTCGTGAGATATGTAGGGGGACAGAGTAGTTATCACCCAAATTATTTTCTTAGATTCCTGCAAGTAAAGGCTGGGTGACTTTATCTCCTTTTTGCGGATGCAAGGAATCACAGGGATGGCATTTATTTTTTTTCTCTTCAAGATGGTTCTAATTGCCAATCACAGCCTTCTTGCAGAATCTGTAAATGGTTTTTAGCACCTTTTGGAAACCTTGTTTTGCCATTGTCTTTGTGACTAATAAAGCTGCTGTACTGAACTTTTGATGAAAGGTTGAGAGGAAGAATATGAATTGAAACATAGAAGCAAACAAACAATAGAAGTCAACAAAGGGTGCACTTTGCACCTTTCCACTTTCAATAGGTGATATGGACTTCGTTGTGGCAGTGAAGCGTATTTGGTGATGCCGTTCTGACGGATTGAACAATCAAATGATGAATTGATATTATTTCAATGGACATCTACAAAAAGTACAAGTAAGGATGGGATTTCTCTCTCACAAGCGCAAGTTTAACTGGAATAACAATGGATTGGTTGATTCATTGATTGATTGCTTGATTGATTGATTGCTTGATAGACTGATTGATTGATTGATTGATTGATTGACTGATTGATTGATTGATTTGATTTGATTTGATTTGATTTGATTTGATTTGATTTGATTTGATTTGATTTGATTTGATTTGATTTGATTTGATTTGATTGATTGATTGATTGATTGAAGTAATGGAGTTTTACGCCGCTTTCAACATTTTTCAGTTATATCGCGGCGGCTGGAGCACCTAACAATGGATTCCTGGTATTTCTCTCAACAGTACAACCATCACATCCTTTCCTAGCCTCCAGCTACTATCTCATATAGATCTACGATTATTAACCCATTGGTGAGAGGCAAATAGTCGGAAAGAGTGAATGCAGCCGTCGAGGATCGAACCCGTGACCTCTGGATTGATAGTCCGAAGCGCTACCATCTGCGCCATGACGACGGCTGTGGCATAACAGTTGTACATCTATAGTTCAAACGTGAACTCAATATTTTACAAGTCAGATGTTTCGGTACACTCCTACCTATTTTTCAAATGTAGACTCGTCTGACAGAAAAATTTCAAATGATCACATGTATAGCTTATTTTAGATTATTCTAAAATAAATTATATGAGGATTCATCTGAACTAGCCAAATGTTGCAGGGTTTTGCTTTAAATGACATACCTGGCAATTTTAAAAATCACAAATAACAATTCTAAATAGCGCACTGTACAATTCCGCTCCTACTTTTGGCATACATGCATATATTGACTCATTAGCTACTTGTACAGTATCTGTATGTGGCAATATTTCCTCTACTTCGTAAAACCTCATTCGGATGTCCTTTAAGGGTGCTGCCACATCTAAACTTATAAAACTGCTTTCTGAAAGACCACTTGGTAAACAGAAACTGGGGTGAACGACTTGTTGCACTCGTTATCTTGCCACAACGGGATTTTAATGGTTCTGGATAAATATAAACTTAAATTAAACACTCGATTAAATCTACAGCGATGATCTGATAGCATCCTGTAAATCTAAAACAGTCCAGCATTGCAATAGACTTACAACCGGAACTTTCGCCATACATCCTTCGTATGCAAAATGGCGTGATGGAATGCAGGTGGCGTTGCAAGCATACTTCCGGTGGCTGTTTGTTTCGTCCGAAGGCGAGAACGATATATTGTAAAAAAGAATTTTCTATTATGGGGTTATTGCTGTAAAATAGAAGGCAAGTAATTAAAATAAAAGCACAAGCACGATTAAAAGATCTGAATTTTTATTTGCAAATGCGAATATTTCCTTTAAATATAATATGACCTTTGGTCCAGTTCCATCGAACATTTGTCATCCTAAAATCTTACGATTTCTTTATGTTCGCCGTTTTCAAAAGACCCGGCTGTACCCTTTTGAAAAAGGCATGCATTCCAGTCATTGTAAATTATGACCTTCATCGATAAAGAGGTCATTCAATCGTCCATTAATAATCGATTAATAACCTCTGTATTCTTTATAAATCACCAATATATCGATAAGTCTGTAGGAATGTGGGTCACGGTAACTGTGATTTTTAAATGTCTTTAACTCTTTTTTTGGCGGGTTAAAGACACGATACTTAAGATAGTGGACCCGTTATAGTTCCGCAACGATTCGGAAGTAATGAACTTTAACAGTGTTAACCGAGGTTCCTAATGATTTTCATTAGGAAACATCGGTAAACATTGTGAAAGTTCATCAGTTCCGAAATGTTGCGAAACTATTACGAGTCTACTACCTTAAATCGTAGAAAGCATTACAAAAGGAAACAAGAATACTCGTACCTAGCACTGACCTATCAAAACGGCCGTGGATTCGCATGAGCACAAGACAATATCCGGGTATCAAGCCGCGCCCAGTAAATGTATCCGTCACACTTGAGGAGTCCATTCGGGAAGAGCACGAAGTGCGGTAAGTATCTCGATACAACCATTCCGAATCGCTCGCTCAGCGATCCATTTAGTGCATTCAAAACACTCACTCAAAAGCGCTCCGAAGTTATTAAAACAAAAACGCTTCGCAATCCTTCAAGACGATTAAAATTTCATTCAAATCGGTCAAAACATGGCATAATTTCCTTGTTGGGTGTGGATTGGCTAAAATTAACCATATTTTGTCATTTCTCTTTAATTTCATTCAAAACGCGCTCCTTCAACTCATTTAAATTTAATCATCTCTCATTTCAATATCATGCACCGACTTAATCATAGGCGTATCTTGGACTTTAGATTCATACGCACTCAAAAGAAGACAACTAAAGAATATATAGGATAAAGGCGATATATGAGACAAAAACTCAATGCCCTCCGTCTTCTACCGTTTCATGAGCGTTGTCGAATAATCAAAACACCGTAGCTACAGCTTGAATATAAAGCTGTATGATCCTTCATCAACGATATTTTTCAACAGAGGATTTTTTATTTTACGCACTTGCGTAAATTACGTAATGAGAGTTACGCCCTTTTTAATTTCCTTATATCATTTACTATACCCTCCCTATAGTAAGCCAGCGGAGTCCGACCGGGTCACATGACCGATTGTTTTTTTTTTTTTTTCTTCTTATTTTAGAATCCACTATTATCAAAATACCACCAATGTATAATTGTGTCCCGTAAAGCGAAACGGGACCTAGGGAGTGCGTTAACTATATCCTAGTCAGACTGAGAAAGCTGCCTAGGGTCGAACTTTTTCGTAACTGGCTCATTTTCTGAATCTAGAACAATTTTTCATGTGATATACTACATACGAATTTCGGAGCTGCGACGAGCCCAGCGTCCAGGATAAAAACTTTAGCGAAGCGCTTTCGAAATGATACCTCGCTTTGCACGTATGTGCACGTGCAAAGCTGGGTATCATGTCAAAGCGCTCAAGAAACGTTTTTACATCCTGAACACAGTTTGAACTGAGCTGGGACTTATCCCATTTTAAATGTTTATTTTACGGAGTTCCCCGGGAGTCCTTTATGTGTGACGTATCAAAATTGTTTTCCGTCACAATACTTCCAAATGACCTATGACGGAGTTAATCTCATTATTTGTTCAAATCTTTGGGCCCGATCTTAAGGCTTGGATTTCAGTGGCCTTGCACCTTGAACTCACGGAGTCCATGGTCAATGAGTCTGTTGTTTTATACTTTGAAAGAACATTGAGGAAAAGAAGAAATTACTTGTTACAAGTAATTTCTTCTTTTCCACAAGTTTCTGCCAAAATAAACATTATTTTCTCTTCCAATACTAGAAGATGTAACAACAATTTATTGTAATCTGCAACAACTTTCTGAGTTCCTTCTTGAAGCAATGAAAGAGAAAATCGGCAAAAATATTGCCAAATAATGGATATTCAAACAAACAACAAGAAATCAAGAATAGTTTTAAACAATTTTATTTCATTTTTATTCAAAAAAAGCCTGGTTAAAAACCCAATCTAGTTAATCATCTAGACTTTTTTTTAACTGGACAAAAATGTAATTTTAACAGTCACATTCATTAAAGCGGTCCAAGCCGGGATCAGGTTCGAAATTAACTTACAATATAACATTAACTCTCACATTCGAAAAAAGAAAACTCTTTCAACAATTATACTCTTTATTTCGAAAAAAACCGTCCACTCCTTTTTTTCTTTTTGTCAGTTATTCAGTCATTTTAGACAGCTTTAAATTTAGCCTCAAAAACTCATCCTAACCATGTATACAAGAGAAGAAATCTTAATCACATCTATTCATTTCAAATAAGTTAATACTTCATACATAAGTTCTTCGTTCAAAAGAAGCACACTGATTTGTTGCTGGGGGGATATCCAAAACTAAAAAAATGTATATTCCTCCCTTGATTTAGAACAAAGAGGCCTTAAGGTAGAGGAACCGTAATAGTTCCGCAATGTTTCATTGTGAAATATCATGAGTTCCAAAATGGTCCGGAACTCTATCCAATCAACTACCTTAGAAAGGTGCATATTATTTACTTCTTCATTGATTAATATTCGGATTATATCTTAATATTTCATTTCATTGATCGTTGTCCTTACTTCTTTAAGCAAATGGTAAAATTTGAAGTAATATTTTTTCACATTTCCCAACAAAATCAGTGTGGCTTTCTCATTCATTCTTTGATTAATACAAAAAAGTTGAATATGATTAAAGTATAAAGTAAAAGACCTAAGGATACAGGGATAGCCTTTTGCTAAATAATAAGGGAATATTTAATAAGATCTTCTCTGTGATAATATATTACTTTTATTTAGAGAAATCACCAAACAGTAATATTTTTCTAATAAAGTTTAGAATATATATTAAATATATGTAGTATGATCTTTAAAAATCTTTGATGTTTTATCGAAAATGAAAGTTAGCTCTAAGTTCCATAAGCTTCATATATATAAAAGTCAATGCCAAATTCCATGTAATTATAAACCATCACATTAAATTCAGGTTATATGTTATCCCTTTTACCTTAGGCCTAAAAAAGAAAGAAATTAAGTATTATCACAGCTTTTAATACAATCTTAAGATTTTGAAAGACCTTTTTGTCAACTTTCAGATTCTTTGTCTGAAAATTCAAATGAGTTTTGAAAGTCTGAAATCAAAACACATTTAAGCCTAAACCTACTGTTCAGAATTTTGCAGATAATTTGCAATATATCTGAAAGCATTTAGCATTGAAGGCACTTCGAAAATATTTAACTTAAACATCCAAAGAAGTGCATAAAAAAAGATAATAATTTCCTTTTTTAGTTAATTATATATTATGGACAAATTATATTGTTATATATTAGGACTAAACACAATTATTGCTAAATGTTCTTTGTTAAATTGTACTATCAAATTATTTGACAGTCTTTCAATTGGAAAACAGAAAACATTAATTTGGAAATATTGGATTAAATCAAAGCCGTTTTCTTTGAGGTAGACATTCATCTTACAGCTTTGATATTACAAATCCAGAATTTACCGATAAGCCCTTGAGAAAGATACTTTTCCTTTAAATGCATTCTTACACTTATTTAAATTGGAAAAGCTTTTTAAATGTCCAAGTACCCATCTGTTTTTAACTAATCATAATTGAGCATTTCGAACAATAACTGAAATGTTTGTGAGGTGCAAACATTGGGCAGCACAGACAGCCACATACTGTACATATAAAGTTACCTGATGGTCTATGGATACTTTGAGACCTTATCTATCAAATAAACCCTTAGTGAAGACTCTGGTCAGACTGTGCGGATGCACCGGCTGGTCAGAGTCTTTGCTTTGCCCATATTTGAAATTGTTGAAAATCTCCCTCACAAGCTCAATTAATTACTGGTTTTCAAAATATTTGAAGAGGTGTGAGCCAAACATTTGTAAATGCAAACAAATTGTATATATCGTCGTTGTAATTCTAAAACCTCGTAACTACAGCTTTGATTAAGCTGCAGTTACGAGGCTTTAGAACAACACCATCGATATGCATATACCAGTGTTTTTACATTAAGAACAGTTCCGCACCCATCTTCCCTTTTTACTTTGTCTCAAAACGTACATAACTTTCAAAGGGCTTACAGAAATATAAAGAGCTACAAAGGACGTCGAAAATAATACAGAAAATAAAAATAATAAAGGGATTCCATACTTAAGGAGGTAGCCGAAATACCACGGAAATGTAAAAATAAATATACCTCGTTTATCATGTGACCTTTCTATCTTTAAATAGAAAAATCTATATATAGATATCACATGACCAATCTTATGTCCCAGGCTTTCATTTTCTGCTTTTTTTTGTAATGTCTTCGGACACATTTTTGTAATTCTATTTTTTTAATTATTTTTTTAATGAGATGTGCTCCATGCAATGGTATATGATAACATTTAATATTATAGTGCAAAAGCCTTCTTGCCAGTAGCATGCAGCATTCCAATGGCTCAGCTTGAAAGGCAAAAGAGTGCAAAGCAGGGTATAAATTGTAAACTGTTTGCGCTTTTTTGTCATCCTGAATGCAGGACGGATGTTAAAATCCACCAAAATTAACCCAGGATGTCTTATGTGCAATGACTCCACTGTGTGGATGTTTTCTTAACCCACCATTCTAACGGGATTTACCATCGGAAATTAATTTGTCCCTTGTTAATATTGATGGACTATAACTTCCTATATATTTATAGGCAGTTACAACTATTTCAGGCTAAGCCTTTGAATTGTTTCTAAGCTATTGATTCGTGTAGATTCATTTAACCACTTAATCAGAGAGCACACCTCATGTGAATTTATACATGTTGTATACACATATATCTATTTGATTCTAGTGACCACAATTAAATTAATTACATATGGAGCCCTTATCAAGTTGCCCCATAAAAATGCATTAAATTCTTATAAACACTCATAAAAAACTTTGAATCTAACATTGCTAATTGAAAACCAATGCTCACGCAAAATTAATGTGAGATCTACTGGGAGTAAAATATTTTTTTTTCACTCTTCTAAATGATTTGATGTTGATTCTCATTTAATACAAAATATTATTGGAAGAACTTGATTTACACAGTTGTTTTAAATTTGTGTAGAAATGTCTTGTACTTTAACCCTTTGCAGTTAAATCCCTGCTTTTTACGTGCCTGTCATTTTATAATTGAGAAAACATTGTGAAAAAAGAAGAAATTGCTTCTGACAAGCAATTTCTTCTTTTACCACACTATTTTCTACCCTACTGAATGATTATTTTTCAAATTAAATCCACTTTAAATTTTCGTCTGCAAAACCTTTGAATTTGGACAGGTCAAAAATTTTGAAAAACAGGAAAGGGTTAATCTAATGTAAGTTAAGATACTTATTGGAATAATTTTTGTCTGAAAATTTCCAATATGAATGGAACATCAAGTTACTGGTTGATTCAAAAGAACTGAGTTGAGATTGGTTTTCAAAAAGCAAGGTGTACTATTTTGTATCTTGAATGAAATTTTCATAAATTAGTAATGACTGAACACATTTTTTTCTCTATGCAAGGCCATTTTGCATTCGAAACGTTTCTATGATATAGCAGAAAAACAAGAAATGGGTGCTAGAAGGTACCAAGGGCAAGGACTTAGTTCAATTTTGCACAATATTGTTTGAAATATAAGGAAAAAGTATCAGAATTTTTTTTATATATTTTTTCTTTAATGTTTGACACCTAAAAAGGAATCAATGTGTCAAAATATTTTTTTTTTAGTTCAATAATCAGATTCATTGAAATTTAAGAGGATTTCTTAGTCTCCACTCTCTGTTCATTTCTAATATTGCAATATATAATATTTAACCAAATTTTTGGATGCACACATAAAGATATTTGAGATATTTAACAAGTCTGCATTCATAGAAAACAAATTTCTTCAGCTTTTGGCCCAAAATGACTTAGATTTCATTAAAAATTTCATAAAGCTATAAATTTGAGAATCTTTCTTTGTGAAAAGATGCGAATAATCGTAAAAGCTTTTCAGAAAAGTTCTAATGAAATACTAGGGCATTTGTTTTAATGTAGAGGCTTTGCCTTTTCTCATGATTATATAAATAAATAACTTGTCGCCAAGAAAAATCTGAGGCGATAAAGAACTGCCCTGAGTTCAAGATGAAAACATTTGCAAAACGTTTCAAAAATGGTACCTTGCTTTGAATGTGTATTCACATGCAAAGCAGGGTAAAATTTCTGAACGTTTGGTAACGTTTTTTGAATCCTGAACACGGGGCTGATCACATATAACAGCAATATAAGTAAACACAAACGAAAAAGTCATCTTGAAAAATAGTTTAACATGTCAAATACATAACTGATCTTTCTATAAACTACAGTTTGTAACATAGCACTACTCATCCTTGAAAAGATCATGAAATGATATCAAAACTGGGTTCATGAATGTCAATGTTTCGTCCTTTAGACGAACTGTGAAATTGCTCCTTTAAATGACACAAAATGTTTATCAAAGACAGATAATCAACCAGAAGCATGCTCAAACAGTGCTTCTTACTAAGAGCTTTTTAAATGATATTGAAGCCTTTTCCTTGATAAAATGCAAAAGTTCAATTTTACAGACTTACTGTTACCAATTTTTACATTTCTTTTTAAAGAAAAAAATGAATTTTAGAAATATTTTGTGTACTTTTTTAATACAAAAGTAAGTGAAGATATTTTATTTTATTTTTTCTAAAATTCTGTCAAATAGTATCAAAATGAATTGCCAGTGCAATGAAATTTTCAATGAAGTGGTGATAATTTGCTCTTTTTTGCTTAATTAATGCTTTTTTGCTTAATGAATGCTTTTTTACTTAATGAATGAGACATGACATTGATGATGATGATAAAAAGGATGATTTCGGACATACTATATACAAAATACAAAGAAAATAAAAAAATATAATAAGTCTATATCACATTTTTTGAGGGGATTAATGAACAAGAAGTTCATTCCCATAGCAACAGATTTGCCATGGAAATAAAATGATTATGAAAATGATCAAAATTAGTGTGATTATTCAGGAATTTGATTTTCTAGAATAAGCAAAGAACAATTCAGAACACAAAATTCGATGCTGTTTCGATCCGTTTGGGGCAATAATATTGTTACCACAAATACAAAAACATGATTTGTATAGTTCTAACAATAGTTTTGTACTTAAGTTTTGAAACCTTATTTCAATTATCTAATTCTCTATGCTTATGTTCTAAGTTGTGAAGACCAAACTAGCTAAGTTCTTAATTGTGCATACACAAAAACCATTCCTTGAAAATTCATACCACATTCAGGGCTTATTACCAAACAGCCGTATATATACTCTCCCTATGTAAAATATAGGCAGAGATACGACTGTATTGCTTAATAAACCCAAGTTATACAATCACTGCAAATGAATCAATACATGATTTTTTTGTTCATTTTTTTGGTTCATACAGGTGATAACAATTGGTCAGTGCAAAGCTTTTGTAAGTGCCTATAATATATAGGCACTAACAATAGACTTAAACTGACCAATTGATTTACTATTTACAATTATTAACAATAATGAAATAGTTAACAACGCCTTTTAACTTCAAAAACAGTAAAACTTCAAATTCAACATCGAACAAAGAACAATATAAATGTTGGCTTGAGTATACAGATCTTCGATTCAGATCTAATTTCTGTGCTTTTGTGTACTATATAGATGATGAAATACTAATCTTTACAAATCAATTCATTTGGATTCTCAATTGCAAGTCTGCATCAAATATCTTTTCAATTTGATTCTTATTTTGTTTTGCTAAGCAAGAGTGTGAGATTCTAATTTTGTCTTTTTTTAAATACAGTAGAATTTTTTTTTTGAATATTGAGTATGAAGTGATGGGTTGCATAGAAATAAAGAAACTTGCTATAAATATCTTGTATGGTGCAATGCATACTCAAATTTGTATAGTATTTAGTTCTTTTAACTTTGTGGGGCAAGCTGCTCTAAATTATGAAACTTATGAGTGATGATTTGCAAAATATAAATTTGTGAACGTTTTGATCCATGCTGAAAGAAAAATGCAAGTTTTGGTCCCATGATACTGAGCAAATACTAATCAAGGAATATTTAATCTGGTCTTAATGTTTCTCAATGATGAATATGTGATAAAATTGGCAGTATAGTATATTTCCATGGACTTGGTTAACAAATGAAGAGTTAATGTTTCAAAATGCCCTAACCTTGACCTTGAATCTGATTAAATGCTTTCCATGTTTTGAAGAATGTTAAAGTAGATCATGAAAATTAAGCATTATGCACAGACAATGACCATTGATAATGAATCTTGAAGAAGCATGATAAGCAAGTACTAAGTTACAGCTACTAAACGACGATCAAGCGCTAAAAGTGTTGTAAGTCTCTGTATATTGTACAGAAACTTAAGACCTTTTAGCACTTGGTAGCTATTAGTGTTGTGTTTTGAAGATTTTTTCAGTCCATGACTTTCATTTTTTCTTAAATCTGTCAATTTCATTATTAAATCTATTTCTTTTTTTATCCGAAAGGAAATTTTAACAAGGCACTGGTCCCCTACTTGGCAAAAGCTAGTACTTTTGTAGTTTTCACACTGAAGAGTTTCTCGTTGTTGTTGATGAGATTTTTTAAAACTTCTCAATGAACAGTCTCTCGTTGTTTAATTGGTTTTCACACTAAATAGTTTTTGTATACGAATATTAAAAATGGATATCTTGAACATCTGTGGGTGTCGTTGGCTGTTCTTTCGTGTGTTCGTGTTGGCTATGTGAAAGGTGTGATGATGATGATGATGATGACGATGATGCATGTTCCATTTTCGATGTATTGTCAACATTAGATGTCATATTTGATAAATTTATGGCTAAAGTTTGTTCAATTTGTTCCTGGCAGCTTCTAAGGCAGTCCTGAAAAATACAGAAAATATTTTGTTCAAAATCAAATTTTCAATGATCTAAAACTAATTCAGCTTCTTCTTTTAAAGACATAAGATATGGTGAAAAAATATGTGTTTTTTTTCATGGGTTATTGTATTTATAAATTCAAGCTGAAAGCAAGATGATACCGGGCACAATCAATGTAAATTTAAACCATTCATATAAAAAATATTCAAAATAAGTTTATAAACAATTGCATCATGGTCGAAACAAAACACTTAATGATCTTTTCCTAGAATTATTCCCTTCCCAGAACTTGATTCATTCATAAAACTAATTTTCGGCAGACCACACATAGAAGACAGGCCACTTAACAATTGATCTAGAAAATCCAATGTCTGCGTTAAATTAAGCTAAACTGATAAATCCCATTTCACATCCATCCCACATCCGACAATTTCTAAATCTCATCCCTTTACCATACAGTTCCTACTTTTTACCAGAGCCAAATTCCAATCATTAACTTCTCTTTGGAATTTGGCTGTGATAAAAAACTGTTAATCATCATATCCCTATCAAAATTTCTGATTAAATTTTGACAATTTTTCAGCAACTGTCATGGCCAAAGTCCACTTTGACACTACAAGAGAGCATTTCGTAAACTGCAGTTTTCTTGGAATACAACAATCCTGTTTTTGCAGTAGCAATTCAAATTCAGGGGTTATTACCCAATTTTCTTGGGGTCAAAACAGGATACTTTCATTTTTCGGGGGGGGGGGGGTCATAGTAGACTGGTCCCACTGTCGACTATCATAAAAGCCGCGGCTTCATACATGACACGATAGTAGGACCAGTCTCGGGTCAAATCCTTTATTTGTGAATCAAACTCTATCCTTCTTCAGCGTTGTGAACCGATTTAACACTTTCCTGTTTTTCAAAATTTTGGACCTGTCCAAATTCAAAGGTTTTGCAGACGAAAATTTGAAGTTGATTTTATTTGAAAAATAACCATTCAGTAGGGTAGAAAATAGTGTGGAAAAAGAAGAAATTGCTTGTCAGGAGCAATTTCTTCTTTTTCCACAATGATTTCTCAATCATAAAATCACAAGAAAAAGATAACAAGAATTTGGTTCAAACCCACCATTTCGATCCCTGTAATCTGGTGTAAACTATCCAGTGTGTTATCACCTAAGTTTGGAAGTACACTACTTAAACCGTGTATCGCTGCACCCACGCTCCCTGCGGCTATCATCGAAGGCGGGTACATCATAAACTTACAATCTGAAACGAGACAAACGTTGAACTTAGTATAACTGGAAAAATGTTGAAATGAATGTTAAGTGTGGGATTTTCTAGAGCAGAAAAAAAAACTAATAATTTAACTTAGGGGCCCAGGCTTCAAAAATTCAATATTTAACATTAGAGGCATAGGGATTTTCTCAAAAAATCTAGGGGCCCAGCCTAAAATTTAGGGGGTCATTCAAGAGGTGGTGTTAAGAAAGGGTGCCGTGGCATGAAGGAAGGGTAGCGTCCATCTAAAATATTTAGTTCTCAATAAAATCCAATGTTGTTGGTACTCATTGGAATCGTCTCAACGAGACGATTTCAATGAGTTCCCATATCATAAGGTTTTTGCGAGTATTTTTTCCTGACGTATTTGAATCCTAAATTCAAAATTAAGCCCTGCCTTGGATGTGAATGCATATGCATATATTAAATTGCTATAATCTTCTTTCTGGGTGCAGTTCATGAAACCATCCCAATTCGTTTAAATGATTAACTTGTTCTAAGAGACTGAATGAATCAAAAGGTCTTAAAAACCTTTCCCTGGTCTATTGAGTCTGAGGTTTTAATAATGCAAGACTATTAACAGACCCAACAAAGGGTATTTAAATAAACCATTTAATCCGGACAAATAACGAGTTCAATGCAAGATGGCTGTATCCAGACAGGAAGTTCTATTGCAGTTAGACTGTGTCTACGTTCAACAGATAAAAAGCTAATCTGATATTACCCTAAATACCATTCATTTAGAACCAGTCTGACTTCTGAATGGTGTGTCAAACCTTTTCTTTTCACAAAAGTCTTGATTTTAAAGAACAACATTTTTGAAGAAGTGTTTTCTAGTTTTATCTAAAAGTTTTATGAACATACTCAATTTCAAAGTGTTCACAAAATGAATCAATGGGATAGGTAATATTTGTAGCTCATGAAGGGATAAGCGCTTGGGATTTTTTTCTTTTTTCTTTTGAATTTTTTAAATCAATCATTTTGTCCAAAAATCAGTGAACTTGTCTGGATTTTTTCGTCAATCTTCAAAATGGTACCCTACGATCATTGGCAAACTTTAAAGTACCGTTTTAGTAAAGTTTTCTTCTATCCTGGAAATTATTTATATCAATCATAGACAAACCAATAATGAAATGTATATCCTGCTCATGATGAACTGTTTAATGGTTCGGCAAGAAAGTAAAGGATTGCAAAACCCGTAAATCACATACTGGGCCCTTTTTTACATTAGCCCTTAAATCTTAATCCCTTCTGAAAACTTGTCATATGTTACTGACTTGGTCTAACAAAGGCCAGGTAAAGCACATTATAGAAGAGTCAAGCTGACCTCAAACCCTTTCCTATGTTTTTACTTTTCTTTCTTTCCCTTTTAAATACAACTGTTTGATAAACACCACAATTAAATCAAATGTACAATACTATTCTATAAAATACCATTGTTCAAAAATGCTGAAGAACGGTAGCAATCTTGTAGATTTTAAGAAAAAAATAACAACTGATAGTGATAATAGTACTGATAGCATTGTCAGCCCCTAAAGATCGGATAAGTGTCAAGCCAGGTGGCAGCGAATGTCACCTTGAAAACTATTAGCTAGACCCTAATGCCTATAATCAGATACATCAACCCCACCCAGTCTCTCTGCCCCAAGGTACTTTTGGCATTACTTAAGATTTCTTTAGTAAGAAAATGCCAATTCTAGTTTAAATTCTTTGGTGAAAATGATGGTTCATTTCCCATATCACAACTATTTGTTCCACTTATTGGATGCCAATATCCCTTGAGTCTGAAGATAAGATTAACGAAAAGTTGAGTATAAAAGAATGACAGATAACTCGAATGATTTTCAGTCTGATCTGAATCGATATATAGAGAGAGATCGTGGTTTTGACTGGAAGACTTATTTTTTATTGCTACTATTATAGGGAGAAAAAAAATAGAGAAAAAGTGATCTTTTCAATTTAATATTTGATCGACAAAACATTTTTGACCCGAAATTACAACTTTTTATTCTATGAATGGAGATTACATATTTGAAAGAGGAGTAAAATTGAACACCATGACCCGGTAACAGTACCCCCAAAAATTTGGGTCAGAACTAAGCAGGTGTGAAATTAAAATTCGAACTCGACTTAAAATAGCTATTTCCTGTCTACGGTGAAAGCCACCAATCATTAGAAAAATTCAAAGGGAGAATTCAGTCCGGGCTACGGATTGAGTGAGTTTTAGTAAAATTGTCTTTAATAGTATAAATAAGTCAACAACCGTTTATCCAACCCTAACTTGTTTTTACTCATTGGAATCGTCTCGTGGAGACAATTTCAATAAGTACCAACAAGATAGGGTTTCATTGAAAAATAGAGATGAAATAACCATGAAAATGTCAAATGAATTTTGCTTAAGTTAACGAAACGCAAATGCATTTTCACCTCTTTAACATGCTATGCTCAACCAAAAAATACATGATTTACGTTCATGATTTTGCACAACTTTGACTAATTAAAAAGAGCAGTTCTAATTCTTGCTATTTTTTTCTAAAATGAATACTATTCAATAACTACAAAAATCCATATGAACCGGTTTTACGGTAGGCGTCAAGCAAATTACATGGTATTGGTCTTTGACCAACAGTGAAAAGGGAAATAACTCTTTCATCCTTATTACACCACAGCAAATAACTATGCCTTTAAGCAATCGTATGTATAACTTAATCGTTTTGTACAGGTAAACGTTAATAATTTAGGCGAAATTCCTCAAATACTTGACGTGCTTGTACTTTCTTTTTTCTTACGAATAAAATGTACCTTAATTATGTCGTTTTTGTATTCAATTATATATTTTTTTAAGTTTTTTTTTGTTAAAAACCTGTCAAAATGAACACACGATAAGTCACCCACATTTGCCTTTGTTATAGTACTTTTAACATTCTTAATAGGTTTTTTATTTAACCAAAACGAGTGCACATTTGCATCAATGTGGCCCTGTATTTTGAGTTTTCATCTTTATTTTGCTATGTTTTGAAAATAAACCAGTTTCATTCTTTCAAAAATGAAATAAGACGCTCAGTTAAAAACCACAAACTATTTTTGTTTGTATTGTTGGTCAAACAAAACCTTGTGACTTCAATTTTATTGAATCTGTATTCCAATTTTTCTTTTCATACCAACCGCAATTCTCAGCTGACTTCCCAACATGGGGCAGCAAATTTGTCCTGATCTGAACCTTGTGGTTTTAATTTTTGTTCAAAAAAGGATAATTGACAAAAAAAAAATAAATAAATAAATTGTGCCTGTCACATGAAAAGGGCACCTTCTCAATTACTGAAAACTGTTGCTCCTATTTACAATAATATCTGTAGCCATTCTGCACGTTTTAGGGCATTTTATTCAAAGGGGTTCAGAGTTAAAAATAGATGGGGATTTTCTTGACTTAATATTTCATTAATTCTCGCTACAAACCTATGTTGTAGGTACCGATTTGAATCGTCTCAATGAGACGATTCAAATGAGTGCCCACAATATAGAGTTAGGACTAGTGTTGACCCCTTTTATCTATTCCTCTTGGTCAAGTTTGAAACAAAAGAAAAATAAAGGGTTACTTTTGGGGTCAATTTTCGGGTACAAATCAATTATCTTTCCTTGCTAGTCAGGCTTCTTGAATTACAGTATTGCCATGGACTCTTTTCTTCTTTAAAAATGGGTTATATTTTCATTAAAGATTGTCTCCCGAAAAGAGAAATATTTTATTTTGATATTTCCATCGACTACGATATTATTGTCGTATGTACATTCTTTGAATTTGGACTAGTCTTAAAAAATCGTCTGGTGAAAGGTTGAAAAAAAAAGAGAAAAAAAAGGAGCTGACGTACCTGTTACACAAAGGGCCACAAAAGTCTGCGCATGTTTACGAATGACGTCTGTATGCTCCTTTTCTAACGAAAGTCTACTCAAAATTTGTTCTAAAAAGTCGTGAGGCGTTACAGCGGACAAGTCCCATTTTAATTTACTCAATACTAATGATTCCATATCCTGAAAATAGAGAAAAAAAATTTGTTAATATATAAGGTAACTGGTTGGTTCGTTTGTTGGTTCGAATATTTACTTTTTGAGCCTGTGTGTAACATTTCCAACAATTTGGCATGTGCGCAACGTTATGAACTTAAGACTCGGATCAGCCTGTGCAGCTGCACAGTCTGATCAGAGTCTTAACCACGCGCTAAACTAGATGGTTACGGATCAAAAATCGCTTTTCACAACCAAATCCAGTCTGCTCAACGTATTTCCATCACGCACACGAGATTGTTGGAAATGTCAAATACATGCTCATTTATAAATTATATCGACAATAAAAATAACGTCCATCGTGGTCGACCGTAAACGACATTACTACCGTAATGACCTTTATTGATAGAACATTTCTTCTTTTCACATTGATATCGTGCTTTATCTATTTATTTCTTTTAATCATTTATAACAACTATTTGTAAAATTATCGTTTCCAGTCAGTTACAAAAATGCACATCCTGAAAAAGTTGTTCGCCGATATTGTCTTTTCCACCTCTTTTTTCTACATTTTTTTCATTGTTGATAGTAGTATAACAGTGGCACATATTTTAATTAAATTTGCTAGAGTTACGTTGAAAGAATAACAATGAGCATTATTGGGAATAAAAGGGATTGGTTCATGTTTCATTTACCAAGCTTCAAAAACAATCGATTATGAAATATTTACAATATTGATTTTAAACACATGTACAAATACGTCAAATAGTTATTATACATTGACAATCCTTTCGAGATCGAGTAGGAAAATTTTAGCTCAGCACCAAGTGTTTGCAACAAATTGATTTCTTTGCGTACACAAATCATACATCGACGCGATGGTGGTCCATGTTGATTAAGAGCAATTTTTAAAATCCCTTCTTATTTCTTTTATTGAAGTGGAAATTTATCTATTCTAAAATATTTGCTCTAGTAAAACCAGCCCTGCGTTCAGGATCACAAAACGGTGCGAACAGTTCGCCAATTATTACACGCTCTGCACGCAAGTGCATGTGCAAAGCGGGGTAAAATTGGCAAACTGTTTGCAACGTTTAGTAAACCTGCACGCAGGATAGAGGACCGCTTTTAGTTAATACGAACGTAAACAACGGGCCTAAGTTACTTTGGGAAAACGGTCGTGCATGCGTTCAGGGTGTAAACGAGCGCCTGACGTTTAAAGCACGTTGTTATCTATAAAACGTTCGCAAAGTTTTTCACCCTGAAATCAGGGTTGGTCCGAGCTTATCAAAATACTGGTCAATGTATTCGAATTCAAGATTGGATACATTGCTCCTATTGATCTACTCCCAGCTACAAAAGAAATGGCTTTTGATAGGTAAGTAGGTCAAAACCTTTTTTCCCAAAGACTCTCTGGTCAATACACGAAATTTCCCACAGGTCTACTCATGTATGCTATGTCGGTGTTTACTTTTAACCCTTTCAACTAATAGTTTGTATATTAAACAAATTTGAAAGAAATTTTCTTTTGGAACAACTCTATAGAAGAACAGTCGATTAGGGTTGAATCTCTTTTTTAAAAAAAAAGAAATCAATGAAAATTCTGAAAACGGCAACGGAGAATCTCCGAGATACGTTTAGAAATAAGTTGTCTTTCTATTTTCAATATTGATGCCCCCACCCCTTTTATAATGCATGTTGTTGGTACACATTCAAAATTAATCGCTTTTTTCATAAGATGGAAATGCCTAAAAAACGGACAATAAAGTTATAACATTACACAAATCATTTTGGAATAACCTTAAAAAAAGTCTTTAATAAAGTCTTTAAAATCCAATGTACATTACAAACATATCTATGAAATCGCAAAAAGTATAAAATGATTCATAATTTGTATGTATGAAAGATAAAACTCTCCAATGATAAATAATGCAAAAAAAACCATTGTACCTACATCTTAACATGAAGGCGGAAATGAACAATATTTTAATACGACATGACGTATTTAATGATAACAGACGAGTAAAATCTGTGAAGGAGTGCGAAACTGAAAGGACGTTCAGGATGCAAAAACGTTCGCTGACGTTAAAAAGCGGGCTACCACGTATTTAACGTTTGTTAACCCTTTTCTTTTGTAACACAGTGCGTATATCATAGCTCTTGATAAGAAAGTATAAAAAAGCTTGATTCCCTATGTTCAGGATACAAAAAAAGTTTGCTAACGTTTAAAAACGATACCCCGTTTTGCACGCCAGTCGGAGTGCAAAGCGGGCTACCATTTCTTTTAAGATTCGCGAACCTTTTCGTTTTGAGAAAAGAGCTGCAGTTACGATGTTTAGACTCTACACATCAAAATGAGATATACTATCCGTGAATTGCGCAATATCTTAAACACCGGAAGGCGACATCAGCTGGTATCACGAATAAGTACTTGAATCGGTGCGATAAAAAACTTGGGTTCTGGCGTTTAACAACTCCCACGTTTTTGTTAAATGAACCAATCCCATATATAAACGGATTAATGGATTAAACGAGGCTAATCTCATTTTTGTATTCGTAAACCCCGTAAAAAGGCTAACGATAAATGACCCTGAATTTGGAGGCTTTCTATGACCAACATTTTTGACCACGCTTATTCTCCTACGTGTACAAAATGTTAACCACTCACGCATTCTCTATTTACGTGACACGCCAGATAAAAAAGGCTGAGGTAGCTTTGTACAATTCGGTAAGCCAATCACAAACGTTTGCACTAGGTGACTGGAAAAATCTACGTCATAAATGTGACAAGTTGTGACGTCACGTCGAGGGTCAAGAGTAGAAAATCAGCTGATCGCTCAGCTGATTTCCATCATTTTAAAAAATAAGAAAAGTAGAAAACAAATTTACCATTAACATGCACAAAGTTATTGAATGGTCCGTATATATCACAAGTTTTTCCGCCGAAATCGGATTTGTCTCTTTTAACTTAGATGCAATAAACATGCATGCCGCTCCTAAAAGCTGCAAGCGAGTCCTTGGAATATCACACACAGATAAAAATCTATCCAAATAGTTCATTGACAAAGGAAACACATCCTCTTCGCATCTTTGCTCATCACAGACCTGAAATTATATGAAAGGAAAAATTTAGAAATAATCCAGTGAAGTTTGAAAAGGACCATTGGTCGACTAAAACCTCGTAACTACAGCTATAACCTGTAGTTACGAGATTTGGGTCGCCAATTGGTAAAATAATGGAAGACAACTTGAAAGTACCAATGAAGTTGTGTTTGGGCAAGATTTAATAATTTTGTCTAATCTGCTATCATTTTCATTGACATTTTATTTCTTTTTAGTTTATTGTCATAGCTTTTTGACTGAATTGAATTTATAATCCTGCAATTTTGTAACACATAATAGTAAAATACATATGTGGTTAAGTGCTTTACTTGCATATCATTGGTGGGAAATATCAAGAATAAAATCTACTGCATGATATGGTTCAAGCTATGACACAAAATTTTATGTACAAGATCGCAAGATGGGTGTATGCAAGAAAACTTAATAAAATCCGTAAAAAAAGAACGATTTTAGTAAAACCAACGCCATTCAATCACAAAATGGGTCCACAATATGGCACCATGGAATCAAATCATTTAATTTATTGGCATTAAAAACATTTTCAATAATTGTTAAAATATTCTTAACTTTTCCCGATGAATCTCCAAAATTTAGGGCACTCAAGAAAATTCATAAAAATGATTATTCGAAGATAAAGTATGATAATTTTGCAAAATTTCGTTAGAGTATCCATTTTTCTTTCAAATGATGTCTTAAAATTTAGCATTGAACAAAAATCAAGTAAAATAATATCATTTCAAATGAGACCATATTTTAGTTTGAGGAAGGCGGATGAGACTTTTCGCCATCTTGAAACTTTTCGGTCGAGTTGCTGCAAAATGACACGAGAAAGAAAATGATTTAAAAATCTAATTTCTAGAAAAAAATGTAATATACTTGATGAAATGGAAAGAACAATTTATCCTTTATCAATTTGTGTCGATTGCAGCGACGATGCTGAAATTAAGTCATGTAATTTAGCAACATTCCATTGGTGGTAAATGAAACACATTTTTACCTCTAGCATCCATTGCGACACCATTTTTCTCATGTAAGGTTTAATGTCTTTTTGAACACATTTAAAATAAGCTGGGTTTGGCTGAAATCTGTCCTCTAATGCCAGAAGCTTTAGCAAGACCCGAGGGTCTTTTATCAAAACAGGGTCCTTATAAGCCCGCCTTGGTGCTTCCGCCTCCACGCACATTAACTCCATTTCCTCTGTATTAAACTGTGTCTCTGCACACTTTTAATAGAATGAATTTCCAGATAATGTATTAAACTTTCTCCATACGCGTGTAGATTTGTAAGGCACTTCTGAGTTTGACCGGTTAAAATTATAAATTATCAATAGTGACAAGATCTCAGTGACACGACGTCTACACCGGCTTTACTAAATATACTGATATTAGAAGGTCGATTTTGGTGTTTATATTCAGGTCCATTGATTTTCAACGCGCATGCGCATTGGAGGTAATTTCGCTCTGTTAGGAGAGTTTCGCAACCAATTTGATCAGAATATATCTCAATATTTCGCTTCCATAGAATGCAATTATATATTTTATCCCACAAATCCCCCCCAAAAATAAATTAAAGATAAGATGAAGTAAGATTTATAATTTTCAGATATCTTTTCAGGAAAAAATCAACTTCTTTTAAGCATCCGGTATGATAACTTTCTATAACAAAGGTTTGCAGATGCCTTTTTGTCCAATTGCTTAAATGATAAGACAAATTCACGCGGAATTAATATTGATGATATATCAGCTTATTGAAATAGGAGCTGTTTCTATTCTTTCAGTAGATTTTTTAGGTGAATTATAGGTTTTGATTCTATATTCGTTGAAACGGCGCAGTTTATTTGGTTTTCCGGGGGATAAAGATTTGTCATAAAAGGAAAGGGTTCAGCCGTGAAAGTATTTCTATAAATATCTCACTGGGAAAATTGGGACAGCTTTAAGCCAATCAGAGGGAAGAAATTTATGAATGAACTATTCTGCACACAGCTTTACTACATTACAGCTCGCGTGAGGTCCTTACCTGTCAAGGAGGGGCCAGCCCTTTCGGGCGAAATATGGCAGTTTACGATTGGTCGATATTTTTCTAAAGGCGTGGCTAGGTTAACAGGCTGTCGGATCCTTAGCTTTTGATGTATTGACCCAGATATGGGATATTGCCCCAGTTAACTTCATTTAACGTTTGACACTTGCTCGAAACAGACTCCAGCACAATTTTTCATTCTCTAGATTTAAAAAAATATTTAATTTCGAGAAAGATTTAAAAAAGCGTGAATTTATTTCATATCTTATATAATAATGCAACAATGTTTTTCTTTTGAGAATTACGAGTGATGGAAAAAGTGAAAAAGAAAGAAAGAGAGAGCAAAATAGATACCGAATCCTACTTTCGATGGGAAAACGGAATCATTTGAAATAGAAAATACCTTGACAAGGGAAAATTGCTAGTTTCACAGGGAAGGTTTTTTACTATCAATGAAACTCCATTTCATTTTGAGGTATAAAAGCCAGGGAACGTGCGTCAAACGAGATGGGCATACTGGTCGAGCCCATGATCACAAACGAAAATGAGCCCGCGCATGAGATTTCCAACAATTTGAAATATGCGCAATGAAAAGACTTTGACCAGCCTGTGCATCGGCACAGTCTGACCAGAGTCTTCGCTGTGCGTTTAGTGTATAGATAATGTCTCAAAGTATTTGTAGAACATCAGGTAACTTTATATTTACAGTATATGGCTGTCTACGCTACTCGGTGTTCGCACCTCACGAATATTTCAAATTGTTGGAAATGTCAAGCACTGGCTCAAATCATGACTAGGAAATGAACTTTTTCGACATCGATTTCTGAGACTAAGCAATGAAAAAAAATGGACCATTTTGGAATAGATAAAGAAAAAATATCGGTTTTATCCATCATAAACGGACTTTCTTTAGGATTCTTTGTGCATTGCTGACTAAGTGCTACCAACGAAAACCATCAAATATCTGAAACTAATATTCCCGGTGAGCCTTCGCACGCCGACCAGTCCGATCAGGATCGATTCCTTTCGAACTTTACATGAGGTCCTTTTTAGCGATGCGGGTTATCCGTGGTTGGAGTTTGTGAAACGAACTCGTGAGCATGTTACAACCTTCAGGACTTGTTCAAAGCAGAATGTGTGTGTTGGGGATATCACATTATTTTCTACAAATAAATACAGATCCTCAATGGTGGATCCAGATGGGGTTCGAGCGAACCCCATCTGTACCAATATTACTTCATTGAAGATGACAAATTCAATAAAATTCGAGATAAAAAGATCCCATTTTTGAAGTGTTCTAATCACACGAACTTCAATTTCTACAAGTAAAAGTATCCCATGTGCAGAATTTGAGCAGTTAGTCCCGTAGTAGGCCCATATAACTAGGGATAGTATGGGACTAATAACCCGAATTCTAAAGGCCTACATCGACCCCCCCCCCCCCCCCCCCCCCCTATAGAAACCCTGGATACGCCGCTGGTCTTTCATTGTTATTATCTTTGTCGATTGGGCCAAATCGCGTATACCGTAGGCCTACAATGCGCTAATTGCAGTTAAGAACTGCTTTATATGTTCGATTTTGTACTTTTTTTTTGTAAATTCATATTTGCAAAACATACAAAGATGTGTACCCACAATATAAAGATATTCAGGTAAGATATTTGGGGTAGATTGTTTACTGATAAAGTTCATAATCTTTTAATGATTTTGATAACGTCATCGAAATAGCTGTGACAAGTGCGATACGATTGCGCAATATTTGACAGCTTTGATTTGTGATATTATCGTGTTTTTCTTTTACCAACAATCGTGAAATATACAAGCTATGTTGATAATGAAATCAATACAATCGCTCCTGGTGAGATGCTTGGTGTGTTTTCGAGTTGAAAGAGAAATGTTGTAAGTACCTATGAAATACATAGACACTTACAACATTTTTCTATCAACCATCTATGCAGGGGTCCATCTGGGGTTAAATGTGATGCGTCTGAAATTCACAGCATTTCCCGTCAAAATTGACGTCACTGCGGTATCCCAAATTTCGAATTCATAATTTGTGTCATAGATAATTGGAGGTTAATCATTGAATGATTTACATTCAAAATATCGTTAATACAGAAGCTGCAATTTTTTGAAAGTCGAAAGTTATAGAAATGATCTAGTTCAAGCGTCGAAAGTAAACTTTCGATTTATACTTAGGGTGGGCGCTATTTTTCTGCAATCGAGTGACATGCAAGTTCGTGACATTTCTAAATAATGCTAATTTGCGTAATGTTCAGACCAGTCTGACCAGAGTCTTCACTACGCGCTCACTAGTTAGCTATGCAACCTTAGTCTCTGTTCACATGGTCGTAGAATATATTTAATGCTATGTGTTATTGTCCAGCCATGTGCCCAGGATGACGAAACAATGAAAACTGTATGCGAATTACACCCCGCTTTGCACAGTGCATGTGCCAAGCAAAGTTGCACCGTTTTCATATCCTGATCCTTAGGCTGGTTTCTCATAGTCTATCCACCAAGTACACAAGAAATTGTTGGAAAATCACGTACAAGCTCAAATAGGATAAGAACGGAAAAAGCGGAAGTAGGGGATGCTTAAAAAAATCTTACATTTTTTTGCCCTGAATTTTTTTTTTTTTTTTTTTTTTTTAGATTTTCTGTGTTGTGAAAGAGTAAAAAATTCTAGTCAAGAAACTAGAGACAACGAACCCGAGGGATAACTCAAGGGAAGTAATTCAAATTTCATATATTTTTAAGCCGTCATGGGTTACCTTAGCAACCGATTGTTGAACGAGTAAACAAATGGGAAATAAGTTGCTATACTATGACGAAAGTCAATATTTTAAATCAATTTTTTCTCAGTTTATGTCAATAGTCATATCTATGTTTTATTCGACCGAGATCTTTTATTTAGAAGTCAAAGATCCGCCAAAAAATGTTAATTTTTAAACTATCTGAGGAGCAGAAATCTTGACACCCATATTTGTGGTTTCTCCCACTGAATCAATGCCACTCAAACAATGTCTACTACGTTAATTAGACCGAATTCCAACGTAATGAGTTACCTATAAGATTGTCTGTAGAACAATACCGATACCACGTACTATATTTTGTCGGTGTAGTTCCAAAACCTCGTAACTTCAGCTTGACACAACCTGAAGTTACGATGTTTTGGTAACACAATGACGAGACTTAGCGGTCAATATCAAGTTTATTTTGAAAGAAAAAAAAAACTATTTCATTTTCGTATCATGGTGTCACTCGTATTGAAAAAAGCAATCAGCTTTTGCTTTTGAGACCGGGAATTTGTCTAAGAGTGTTCAGTAACACACCCCACCCTTTCCCCCACGCTCAGTCTCTCTATTGTCAAGTTCCTGGAAGATTTTATCCGTTATCATTTTACCAGATCCGCTTATGGTCTTATCCAGGGTGTCAGCTTTCTATCATATTCAAACCTTCGATCTTCCACCCACGAGCTTGTTTCTCAAGTCATCTTCATTCCCGAGCATATGCGCTGAGTCACGATTTGGATCAGTATGCTTTTATCTGAGCGGCCTTACAGCGTATTCGCTGTATGCTCGTAAATTTCAGATTTTTTTTATACGTACTTTCGATCCCCGACGGCGGCACTCACCATTTCCGACTTTTTGTCCTCTACCGTTTATGGGTTGATAATCATGTGTAGACATATGTGAAATAGCAGCTTGAGGCTAGGAAAGGATGTAATGATATTACCGGTGTGAGATACCAGGAATCCATTGTTAGATCTTCCAGCCGCCTCCATATAACAAAAAAAAAGGTTGTTGAAAGTTGCGTAAAACCCCATTCAACCAATCAATTTAATAGGCACTGACGTAAAACGTGTACTAGTACTATAAGCCACCATTGTTTAAAATTGACGAAATATGTAATCGTTTCAACACCATAGCTATGGACATTTTCGTGAAAAATGCAGTCTATTAACATTGTTAAGAAACTTACTATACATATGTCATTAAGGCATTTCAAGGTGCCGCTCTGGTTGTCTTTTATAAGTTATTTAGAATAGAAAATATTGTGTTTGTATACTAAAATAAGGCAATCATGAGACCTATTATAGAAAAATGTCAGCTATGATAATCTTCTTGTACTAGAACAATATTGTCCTATATTTACATAAACAACCAAGCAGTACTATGAATCTTGCCCTGTGTTCAGGATACAAAACGTTTGCGAACGTTTTAGAACTGTACCCCGCTTTGCACGTTTAACACACGTGCAAATCGGGATACAATTTCTAAAACGTTACGCAAATGATTTCATTTTTTTACGCAGGGATGGCAAATTGTGACCATGTAGAATATTTCCGACGTTTTTCATGTGTATGTGATGGAAAGACGTTGCGCTGCCTGGACAACCGTACCGTCGACAATGCATTTAAAATATTATACGATTGTTTACAGATTTTATAGGTCTATAGATGTCTACTAAGCATGTAGTGAAGACTCTGATCAGACCGTGCGGATGCACAGGCTGATCCGAGTCTTTTTTACGTCTAGCGCATTTGAAATTGTTGGAAATGTCACGCACAGGTTCATATAGACCTATGATTCGATTCATTTAAAAGATTTTTATAGATCTCCTTATCTTTTGAATTCGAAAAATATCGATCCAAATCAGACTGAGCGGATATAGCAATCTATGTATATCTATAAGGGATCCTAGCTTTCCAAATTTGTTATGCTTTGGTTGGGTATACGGAAAAGCTTTCTGCCCTAATCTACACGTATTTATTTACGATCTACGATCTTTCTCATCTATATTTTATCTACTATTTACGACATGTGCAGGGCAGTTCAGAAAGAGTTAAAGTTAACTGATTTACGATTTAGATCAGCCAACGACCATTATTTGAAATCTTAACGATCTGCGATTTACGACTTACATAGACTACCTCGACAATGTAGAAGTATTGAGTAGTTACCCTTGTCAAACTGAGTGAAAACCTCGGAGAAATCGCATCAAAATCAAAGTGCTGTAAGCATTCGTTTTTCTCATCACTAGTTGTACCCATCATAAGTCAGTATTTGTTCTGAATATAATATACTTCTTTTAAACTTTTCTAGTTTAGAGAGGAAAACAATTCTACATGCACCTCATTGCAGGAATATTCCATGATAACAAAATGATTGGCTGTAATTTATTCATACAGGGTGTCTCATTGGAATTTCCTTCAAACTTGAACTGTAGCAGTTTAAAGTAGTTATTAATTTCATTTTAATTTTCAAAGAAGAAAGCAATTCGCCACCCGTTAAGTAGCCTTCTATTGTTTAGAGATAAGTCTTTAAACATTGTTATTGTTTATAGATTTAGTCCTAGATATGATAGTGTTTCAATTTTTGGTAGTAATTATTGGTAATGTTCTAAGCTTAATGTGACCGTTCAATTGCTGAAAATAAATAAGATGAAATAAAACGATGTGATAATACCTTTGTAAACATGAAATAACTCAAACTTGTATATATAAATGTCGTTCTCAAGTAAGTTTCGGCTTACACGACACTTTGTAAGCACAAATTTCTGCTATCAAAAGGCATGTGACAAGGATTGGTGAAAACATTTTTTAATTACGATATTGCTTATCAATCGTGCAAAAAGCGTGCATTTTGTGATCCACGGAGAGGAGTATGTTGACCGGCCAAAGTGACCGATAAATTTTCCGAATCTAGCGTACCTTCCACAAATCTATATGTCTACGTGAAAAGATCTTTCTTTGATTGAGCTTTGTTGGATCTTATTATTATTTTTATTTCAAATTAAGTAAAACTTGTACGAAGCTACCACTTACGGCACAAAAAGCGGTTGTTAAAGAGAATGGTCGTTTTGGCCACGTTTTGTTTACAAGTAAGAATCACACTTTTGATTGTATATGTATATTATTGCGAATTTCCAAGTAATCATGTCTTGTAAACACTCATTAGAGTTGTGGTATTAACACCATGTAAAAAGTTCAAGAGAATTCCTAAGCCGCAATACTAGCTACTTTGTAAAAAAAAAAAATATTGAGGGCATTATGGAACATGGAATAGTCGCGCAATAAGAATGGTCGCTTAACGGACGTGGTCGCTCAAGCAAGAAGGCTGCACATTTTGTTGTTTACGTAGTCTCCCGTGTGGTCTCTTTTCGCGCGGCGGGTTTCTAGTGAAGACATTATGACAGTTACGGGTATATTATTTCTCTTGTTCGATTAAACTTTAACCCACTTTCAATTGTCTATGTCCGTGTGAAAAGACTAAATAGACAGTAGTAATTAATTGTGTAAGATTTATTTCTTATCGTAGACTATTTTGGCACCCAAAGTGTGGTCGAATGCCCTGTTTTTAGAGCACCCAAACCGAAAACCAAAACAGTCTTTCAGTTTCTTCTTATTCATTTTTCGAGCATGAAAATACTCAGGCACTCTATGAAGTGAGTCTTTTAATCACAAATACATGTACCTTGAATAGGGAGCGCAACCTTTTATACAGTTTAGAAATGCATAACTAACCAATTTGATTAGTTAATTGTAAGCAATACATTCTTATAGATGATGACAAGTATCACAACGCTTGGCGTCAAAGGTATATTTGAATAATCTACATTTTGACTAAAACGACAGTGGCGGATCCAGGGTTTCCATATAGAGGGTTCGATGTCGGCCTAGAATTCGTGCTATAAGATAGGGATTCTATGGGACTAATTGTTCAAACTTTGTACATTCGATACAGTTTCTTTGTATAATTTCAGTTTACGGTGTCTCTACTCTACAAAAAAGTGTTGGTTTTCTTGTGTTGCAAAGTTTTGATTGAAATTGTCCATGTAACAGTGTAGCAATTTGGATACGTTGGTCCGTTCGAACCCATCGAATCCCCTCTGAATCCGCCACTGAACGTGATTACACTTCCTTACAACCATCAGAACTTTGTTGTTTTGTCGATATAAACTGACGCGATTGTCATTCAATAAGCATACTCATAACTTTCAAGTTCTTAAGTGTGCAACGTGTGCTCGTGCACTTTTTCACGGACTTTACCTAGATTAGCAGTCGGTACACCATATCGTAGCTCTACAATTTGTCCATTAACTTGACCTTGGCGACATTTTTTCAATGACAAAGAGAGCTTTAAACTGTCTGAATAAATCTGTCAAAATCTTAAAGTAAAACAAGTCCAAGAGGGTCATTAATTCGTATAAAAGTCTTCTTTGGTTTCAATTTAACAGACACTAAGGTGGTTTGTGTGAAAAATGATATCAGACAATGCGCTTCTACAACTTTCTGTGAGTGATTTCGATAGGTTTACTCGAGCAGAACCACCAAGTGGGGCGACTTGGATTTCAACTCTTGGCACGAGCTTTTGTTTTATTATGATATTCGATACAGTCGCAGACATTAATGTAATAGAATGTTCCACCGCTAAGTGTCCTAATTTAAAATATTGTAGATCATTTACAAACTTTCGGGATAATTTGGTTTCAGTGTAAGTGCAAATTATCGTTTTCAAGAGCTGGTCGAAATTATGGTCATGATGGTTTAATTGATTCATTTAAAAAAATGCTTATCTTGCTTCTTTCCTTATCCATTAAGCGGTTATTTAGGGTTAAGGTACAACTGTAGGTACATTTAGATATTTAAGAACGTGGCGAATTTCGTGTGTTCTGCACAAGACAATTTACTTTTACAGTCTGGATCAAAATCATTATGGTTTAGAATAAGGACAGATGTTAAAAATGAAACACCCTGTAAATTTCCTTTCTTTTTTATATCAGCCATATGTTCAGAATGAAGACGTTAGCGAACAGTTTGAGAAATTTTATCCCGCTTTGCACGTGTACCCACGAGCAATACTTAGTACAATTTCTTAACGTTCGAAACTGTTTTGAGTCCTGGGCCAGAGGTTATAAAACTTTTCTCAGACTCAACTGAGAATTTTCTCAAATTTTGAATTTAAATAAATATATGAAAATATAAATATAATATTAATAAGTTGTTATTTATAACACATTATTAATATTATCTTTTATGTTAATACATGAAAATGTGTTTTAAACAGAATTGCGGCTTTAATCTCAAATTTAAATTTGAGAAAATTTTTAATTGAGCATGAGAAAAGTTTTATAGTCTCGGGCCCTGGGCGCAGTGTAAGCTCTTCTCATATATTGGTCGGCTTTTCAGGTGCACCAAGAAGTAAGTCATTTAAGACTTATCATTGTGAGGATATCACTTTCATATTTCTATAGACTCAATACTATCTTGTCATAAAATCAAGACAAAATCATGCCGTTCACGAGTGCTGTAATAAGTCTATAAATAATGATTACATTAAACTGGAGATCTTTGTTTAGTTTAAGAATAGTCTATATTTATAATCACTTCTCTACCGTTCTTTTCAAATATTTTACCAGCAAGATTCCTTTAACTGCGTATTTTAAATATTACGTTGCATTTGTATAATGAAGGTCTTTGCCTAGCATTCTCAGCATTTCTACTTATCTTTGTTTTCTTCAGTTGTTTTTAAGTTAAGATGCCTTAACCTCACTCCTTATTATATCTAATAATGTCAAATCGTCAACCGTTTCCAAAATGGCTGTATACTCACCCGTATGAAAAAGGTTTGGTATGTAGAGATTTGATGTCGTCATTTTGGCATCATTGTGTGATGCATAGTGTGATTCACAGTGTTCGGTGAAGACTAGTTTATGTCGTTATTCCAGGGGTATATCAACGCTTCCGCAGGGAACCGGTTTTTAAACGTCTCTTGAGCGTTTTCACTTTAGGAGCAGGTTATTGTACAACTTAAGTTCGATTACATAACCAGTGTACACGTACTTTGGTTTATTTCCAGAAACAGCGTGAAAAATGCCGGGTACATCACGCCAATACGAGCATATGTTATCGGAACACCCCATTGGGACACGGCGAATTCAGTTGATTTGATAACAAAGGCGGCGACCTATTGTACAATGGATTCTACCTATTCGTTAAATAGGTGTGAAATATAACATAGACCTTTAGTGAATCTCTTGAGTTGCCTAAGCGCTAATTCTGGCACTCTAGACTTCGTACGAGTATAACCGTGTCTGATAGCATTGTTCCCCAATAGTGAAACGACTTTAGTATTACAAAGGACAAAATATGTAGGCATTATTCTCCTTGTATTTCAACGGCAAAATTTCATTAGAGACCATTTCAACGGACGTTATTGGCGATATCATGGGTACAGTGTGAAACAGCAGATAGGCAGTTCAGTGCCGGATCGAGATGGGGATCGGGGGCGTTGAGATCGACCCATCTGAGGCCTATGTATTTCATTGCCATGGAGAAGTTCAATAAAAAATTGCGTAATAGTAAGAAAACGGACCCCAGGATTTTGACACTGTGAACAATTAAGAGTTCCAATGACTCAATAGTAGGGCCCAAATTGGTCCTCACTCAAGTTATTGGAGCCCCTTTCATTTCTTGTTAACTATGTTTATGTGTTTGTGCAAATAGTGAACAATTGTCTACATAAGCTACACGATAGATTTGTACCGTTTGGGATCAACTTCAGAAAAGAATGGGAGACTATTAAAACAGTCTTCAATTCTTTCCTGAAATTGATTTCTGAAAGGTCCTACGGACTTACACCAGATAGTTTTGAGAGTCGTAGCTATTTTTATCTGTGAGCCTCAGACTCGCAAAATCTGCAACCCTTAAAACTCTGTTGAAATTTGTATGTGGAAACGCCCCTTTACAGAAATCCTGGGTCTGCAATGGCTGTTACCACTGTTTCGTGGCGAACCAATCCCTATTGGTATGTGCGAAGGAAAGATTAGTCTTTAGTTATTTAAATTTTGTGCAATGAAAAAAGAAAATAAAAAAAGGAGAATGAGTTAGCTACCTGTTTTAATTATGTACATTTATTTATCAATAAATAAATATAATAAAAGAATAAATCGAAGGAATATTCACATGGTTCCAATCAAATAACTCTCCTGCGCAAGATTCTTGAACATTTACTTTTATTTTTTTGAATTGGTTAAAATATTCTCTTATGCAAACTTTAAAGACAGTAATATTTTGGAAGATGAAAGTTCACATATCATAATCTAAACGGTATTTCATAATGCTGTGAATTGGTTCAAAACAGTGGCAAACGTCGAAAAACACCTCGCAAGCGCAAACATATGTTATCAACGCCACCTGTTAAGAGGTGAACAAATTCATTCGATATGATATCAAAGGCGGCGACAAGTTGGCCCATAGTTTCATACCTGCGTGAAATACGTGTGAAATATACCATAGATCTATCAACCTTGTGTGGATGATGTTTGAGTGTTGTCCGATCCTAGGTGTTAATTGGTCCACTCGCAGTCTGATCCCCACTCTCGCAACAAATGGGAGACGTTATAATATACATGTGACTCGTCATACGAAAAGTGGCTCTCTGTGAAATAAACTATTGAAAAGGGATTGGGTCAAGCATAGATCAACCAGAGGTCTCATTCCAAAAATTCTTTCACAGGAAGGTGGATTTGTCATTTTAGATTCAGAAAATAAACAAAGTGGGAAAAGTTTCGATCCTATTCAGTCTGCGCAAACCGCGCAGTCTGACTAGGATCGACATTTAACGCAATCCCCGGAGGGGCCCTTTTCGCGTAACGGGTCACATATGTATATATTTTGCCGCATATCCTGAAGAATGTAAATTTTGCTTTAAACTTATTGTCAACTGTTGCGACATTACAAGCAATCTGGCACAAATTTTCCCTACAATAATTAATTAGAAAGCAGGTGGTGTAGGCTGAGATTAGACTGCACTTATGTGCAGACTAATCTCAGCCTATATTGCCTGTCAAAACTTTGTGTGCAGTAGGAACATGCTGTGAACAGCACGATAAGGGTAAACAACAACAACAAAACACGTCCGCTCCCAGGTGTAAATTGGACATTCCTAATTTGACACTTAATCGAAGGTTTTGATTGCGATATTTCTACAGAAAGATAGATTTATTCCCGATTGACAGGAATTCAAATTCTCATATTTTTGGTTCAATTTCCGAGCTGACCTAAGGGAGTGTACCCGTAATAGTTTCGGAAGCAATGTGCTTTAAAAACGCTTATCGAGGTTTCCTAATGAATTCATTAGGAAACCTTGGTTTACATTTTGAAAGATCGTGAGTTTCGAAATGTTGCGGAACTATTACGGTTCTAATACTTTAACTTAGAAATTCCAAGATGGTATGGGATGAGACGTTAAGCCATGGTCCTATGTGACTTATTCTTGGTAAATGTATCATTCATTATTTCAAGCACATTTTTTTAGTTTATAAACCTTTCTACCACATACTTATCTTTTTCCTTCAATAAATGAAAAAAGTTCGCTATATTCTTCATGTATTTCAAAATATATCAAAATGAAAAGGAATTTCAAACGAACTTTTAGAATAGACGAAAGGATATTTATAGAAGGAAAAAGATGGGTTTTGGGGGTTAAAACTACCCACCTCTTTATCCCTTTTAGTTTATTTTGATGCAGAAATACAATCAAAATTGTGCATTACAAGGAAAAACCAAAACCCATATTTACACGTTCGAACCCCCATTACAGAAATCATGGATCCGCCACAGGTCTACCCATTCGGAACACCACTCGGCCAATCTCACGATCAACCTCGGATGTACATAGACGGACTATTTTTAAAAATTACGGGAAAACCCTTGGAAAAACTCGATGACGTCAATTAAAATGGCGATAGCCCTCGAAACTTTGGGTGAAAACGTTTGACGTCGCCAACGCTACTCGTTTGAAGTCACTGACGTGAAACGATCGTATCCTTATATAAATAACTTTAGATTCTTAAATAACGGCTAAATATCTTTATTTTTGAGAATGATTGTCATTCTCAAAAATTAAGATTTTTCCGCCGTTATTTACTGTAAAAAATATTAATCTAAAGATAGCGCCGGTTCGCTAGTTTTTCTTACACTGTTTCCGCCCAACAAAATGTACAATTTCGTTGCATACCCATCCGCCTTACATACATCCGAGGTCTGTTGTAGTTTACGGAAATGGCCGAGTGATGTTCCGAATGAGGTCTACCGAAAATAAAATGGTGAGACATAGAGGTTTTCAATTTCCCTTTTTTGTTAATTTGTTATAGAATATGATTTTGAAAACTAGATGAATGTAAATGAATGTATCATGTAAAATTACATAATATCCTAAACAACGAAATAAGGAAAAGAGAAGGGGTTCATTTTCTTGATTTGCATGTTATGTTGATAAATTCATAAAAAAGGAAGTCTCGAATTAACAGAAATAGAGTGGTCTTATATCCACCATTATACAAGAATTCGTTGCAATAAGTTGACTTATTCACATTATTTTGATAATATTGATAGCTTTAATCCGAAGTTTTTAGTAACTTAAAAGTGTCCGGATTAAATTGTCATCCGGCTATCAGTGCACCCGACGGTCTGATTGGGCCTGGATTGGCGATGATTGCACAATCAAGTTGCTATAGCTATCGAGGTGGTGATACGAGGTACTACCAAATTTATGAGGCAGGCTCGCCAGTCAAGCCCAAATCCTACCCGTGCTTAGACTTGTTCCACTATCAACTATCAGAATAGCCTATTTTAGGCTATTCTGATAGTCGTTATTGGAACCAGGCTAGAGCTGGTAACCCGCTTTTGAGAGACTCTCTGATATAGCGGGCGCCAATACCCGCCCGGGGGTCAGACAAAAGTTGGCCAAAAATTGTAAAACAAATCGGACCAGAGAAGCTTACATAGGCATTAAATATTTGTTTGTCAACGAAACTCTATGCTGTGGGTATTATTGTGAATTGTCTCAACGAGAAGATCCCAAAGGGATACAAACAACACAAGATTCTACAAGTATTGTTGAAATATATGCATTTAAAAGTCAAAACAACCTCGTGCTTATGTAGCCGGGTTTGGTTGCAGAATGTATTTAGTAGAAACAAAACAAAACAAAACAAACAAACAAAAAAAAAATATTAGATATTTGGTCTTTAATGAAAATGATAATAATGATAACGACAATAATAATAATAATAATAATGAAAATAATAACAGCTTATTCATTTGGTCTTAATTCTACAGGCCTTTAAGTCTGCAAATGAGGAAGAAAGGCAGAAACCCCCATTGCTGCTTATATAAACACGTTTTTTCTCTTTATATACTTTTCAATACTAATACTTCCATAATCTGATTTCCATCAATTTATGAACAGGTTTTGTACAAATTGGTGTGAAATGGCCCATAGAGCTTTTAAATCAAAGCCGGATAAGTAACACCATTGCAAGAGGGCGGATGGAGTAATACGTAACTTTGGCACGTTGGACTAAAATATTCAGCGCTAATGGCTGCACCTAAGCTGTAATGGACTGCTAGCAATCTCACCTTTAACTAAAGGGCTTTAACCTATGCCCATTAGCTAAAGAATCGATTTTAAAACGCGCATTGTAGAGTTTTTAGGGAATGCAATTTGGAAGTCTGGATGTATGAAACTGTTTTTAGTCGGTATAATGAGGAAAGAATGGTGATCCTGCAAGGTTAAGGACTCTCCATCTTTGGTCTTGTAAGATTTTAAATGTATGCTAAGATATACAATTTATACAGAACTTTAAAGCCAAGTCGGATGCGCAACGCCCATAGGAGGGTCCGGTGGATAAAGTAATACGTTACTTTGACACTTAGAACTGTGACGAAGGTCAGTGCAACAGTTAAAAACATCGTGAAAGTGACAAGATGAATGATTTCGGAGAGATATTGGAACGAAATTGATTGAATGTGTGGAGCGAGTTTTTGAGTGAAATTAAAGGGACATAATCCAACATTGCAAGCGATATTCATTACCCCCCTTTAATGAAATATACGTACTTTTCTGTTTGTGTGTCTTCGTGGACACTTCAAAATCCACACAAGCCAAAAAATCGCAGTATAACTTGATCGATTTGATTTACATATTTATCAAATTTCGAAATGTTTTCTCATGATTTCGAGGCGTTTTGATCGATTTGAGTGAGTTTTTGGAATGTATGAATGAAGCGCTATGTGAATCATTTAGAATGTTTTGATCAGAATTAGTGTCAATTTTACGATGCTTTAAACTGTAATGGTTCCACCTCAGTTCCAAAGTGCAGAATGCGCACCATAAACTGAAGAGCTTTACATAGGTCGTTCTGTCTAACCTTGTATCGTCTCAGAAAAATCAAATGAATCAGGGGCTTTTCGATTATTTGTTTTTACAAATTTTCGGAAAATAAGAGATTACCATAGACATCTAAAATACCCCACATTCAGCCCTTTTTAAAATGATAGAACAGTATCATATTGTAGCGTGCTTATATTGTCAAGAATCTTAACAAGAGGTGTGCATAATTATAGATCCGAATAAATTTTCACAAGAAATTAACATTTTGCGGTAACGAAAAAAAAAAAAAAAAAAAAAAAAAAAAAAAAATAATAATAAAAAAAAAAATTGGACTGTACAAATGGAAAAGAAGCACTATATACTATTTTTCAGATATATTGTATGCAATTATGTAGTTTCATATCATGCTGTCAAAATTTATAAATATGTCCCATCGCGCAAAAAGGGACCATCTGGGAAATTTGTAAAGTGAATATTTGTAAAAAGATTGGGTGCATCATTGGTCAACTAGAGGTCGTATTTCAAAAATTCTTTCACTGGAAGGTAGATTGAACATTCTAGATTCAGAAAATAAGCGCATTGCGAAAAGTAACGACCCTAGTCAGTCTGCGCAAGCCGCGCAGTCTGACTAGGGTCGACACTTTACGCAGTACCCAGTTGGTCCCTTTTCTCGTGACGGGTCAAATATATACACTATGTACATATTGGCATTAAAAACTTTGTTTTGGTTTTGCGGGGTTTTCCCGTGTTAGTAAACAACTTGTAAAGAATAGAGGTAAACAGGTTTTGAAATACTAGGCATATTAGAGTCAAGATCATTTGTTGACATTGATCAAATTTCTAAAGGCAACAGTATGCCGATTTTTCTGTATTTCAAACGACATGTTTGGAAATTAAGAGAAAAAAGATAGGCGTAAGGTTTTTAGCTAACAAAATGGGGGAAAAGGTTTTACATGTATATTGTACAAAATAAGAATGACATATATCCTTTTTTTCATTAATTTCTCTTATGAAACGCTTAAGTAGAACGAAAGCGCTTTTGAAATATGAAAGCGTTGTGAACGTTAGTGATTACGCGGTAATTGACTAAAACATGTAGATACGTAATTATAGCAAGTCTTTCCACTGAAAAGTTTGGATTTTTGAAACCTATTTCAAAGGCATATATAAATTTTCTAAATACAAAATCATATTTTAGATAATTCATTCATTTTTCACTAGTACTTTATAAGTGTTAATAATCTGTTTTCACAATATATTGTTAAGTAATAGATGAAGAGTTAATCCCATGCTTAAACATAACAAATAGGTCAAACGTAACACTGGCCAGTTAACCTTCCTTGTTTAAATATTATATTAACCATTCAGCAACCTGTTTCCAATCCATTTAATAATAATATAATACATGTACTAATATGTAAATAAGCTTTCAATTTTTACTATTTGCGCCGAAACCTGTTTATGTTATTGGATTCCATTTAAAAAATGCGATAAAAATCAATCGTTTCTGTTTGTCTGGGTCTTTAGAACCCTCTATTTGATAAAGCTATTTCATTTAAAAGAGGGAGGGGGTGTGTCTATAGATAGATGATAGAGCATGCAATAGGAAACCATTTCCTATCCAATTTCCTATGTTTGAATCCCCTTTACAGAAATACAAGATTCACCATCACATTTTGTCAAATAAAGTAATTTTACATCTATTTGGTTCTTACAAATAAGATAACCTTGTATATCAAGAATAAAATATGTCGGATTCTGGACTTTCTTGTCACAACTATATTGTAATTGAATTAAAGGTCACAAAAATTATATTCTAGGAAATAAATCATCGGCAGAATTTACAAGTCAAGATATTATATTCATGCTCGCACGCTCGAAAATACAGTGTACTTTTTTGGGCGCTTGCCTACGCTTCGTTACCCTGGCCGAAGGACTAATTAAGGGCATTTTGGCTTATACGAGGGGGTATCAAAAAGTTCTGAGACAATTGCAATATCTTTTTTATTATTCAACAGAATTTGATGAAACTTTCAGTTATTATTCGTATGGATGTGAGTGCTATTATACAAACATGCAACCAAATATTACTACGCGTCTGTTAAGGAACGGTCGCTATGGAAACCGAATGATGCGCCTTCTGGGCACTTTAAGCTTTAAACTCACTGGTGAGAAAGAAATTCCTACAAAACCCACAATACACAAGCTGTCTTTCTTTTTTTCTATAAAGAACGTCCCTAAGTTTGAGACTGAAAATACACTGACAGTGTATGCAAAGAACAATTTAAAATAGGAGAACAACATGGTTACACAGTTTAACGTGCATTTTTGAGAGGGTATAGCGCAGCTTTATTCACCCGAATCTGGCCCCTGCTATTTAGATGGATAAAAATCTGATTATTCCTACTCGGCATTGCACGTGCTTTCGAAAGAATGCTTAACAAAAGGCTTTTGATGTAATATATATTCTGTTAATTGATGAAATATTCGGGTAATTGTTATTTAATCATCTTTTCCACAGAGGTCAAATTCGGATCAAATAAACCAAGGTATAAACGAGAGAAAGCGGATATGAGAAAACAATGATCAAGAGTAATTTATATCAATGCTTACATTCGATTCCTTTCAAAGAACCATTTCGGGTATCGAGAAAATACTTAACAATTAAGGAATTAAATCAAAGCGAGTTATGACATTCTTAGCCCCAATCAAACATTAGTCCAATAAAGATAAAATTCTAAATGGAAGCAAATCGGATCGCGAAAAGTCAATTTGAATAAGCTATCGATACGAATTGATCAGATTTTATTTACAATTGAGGGAATGACGTATTTAAGAATGATAAAGATTCAATTAAACTGCTGAATGGCTATTTGTATTATACAAAGAGCTCCGGTGATTATAATGATAATAAATTGAACATTAGGAAATAATTTATCAATCGTTGATAGCATTGCTCCCTAATCATTGCGTATGTAAACCAAATAAAGAAATTCCAAAACACTATTACAGAGCTGTACATCTAAAATATACCCTTTACCATGCTTTTAAAAAGGAGAGAAAAATAACCTCTAAACTGAAATCAGATTTTCTGCAGCTATTTCCTATCTTTAAGGACCTAATGAATCCAACTAACATTTATCTTGCTGTTCACAACCTCAACCACAACCTTAACAAAGCTTAAACACAAAGCAAAGACTATTCTGGCTGTTTGTACTTGACAATCGTGGTTAAAACTTAAACTCAATTGACACTCATTCCGATCAAATTCATTCTAAATCATTTAATAAGCGCTTCATTATTCATTCCAAACTCTCACTCAAATCGATCACAAACGCTCCGAAATCATTAAAAATCGTCCAATAGGATTAGAATTTCATTCAAATCGATGAAATAATTCTACGATTTTTTTGGCTGGTGTGGATTTTGAAGTGTATGGTTGGTCAACGAAGACACATAAACAGAAAAGTAGGTTTATTTCATTAAATGGAGTTAATAAATATAGCTAATTTTGTTCATCTTGAAAAAAAACTTAGCGATATTGGATGACCTCCCTTAAAATTTCGCTCAAAACTCGCTCCACACACTCATCCAATTTCATTCTGATACCATTCAAAAATCATGCATCTTGTCAACTGCACGATGTTTCTTAATGTAGCTGAAAAGTCGTTAAGTTCAGCAGGATAAAGGTTAATATGTTGACTAGCACGAATGCCACAAAAATGCTAGAATTCGCTTCAGTAATAAGCGTGAATAAAAATCGTAAAACAGAAGCAAATTTGTTCAAAATTTTGATCTGCTTACGCATTTTACATTTTGCCTCCTTTTTAGCACTACAATATAGACCTAGTATACATTCTAGAAACTCGTTGTATTTGTTTCTTAGTGATGGTTCTGATTAATGTAAAAAATAATTTTTAGTTGAGAAAAAATAAGAAAAATAAGAGCACCCACGTTATTCAAAAAACAGTATAGGAATACCCATTCGCCGCCGCATCAATTTACATGGCCACTAAACATGAGCGGTGGCCCTATAGAAAGACTTCTTTAATCTGTTAGATGCACTCCTCATCTTATCGTCAGGAAAATACGCCTTTTCTTTCACTTGTATACTTGTCATCATTTTATAGAAAACCAGACGACTATGAGTAAAAGTTAGGGTCTTTATCAAGTATAATGGATATACTCAAGTGGTCATATTGAACTGACCTGCCAGTAAAAGATAGTGAGACTAAATGCACAATACTTTATTCCACAATCTGGTTAAGCCTTTTGATACAGTCGGGTCAAGCCGAGGCCGGCTGGCTTGGTCGAAAAAAAAAGCGGGATGGACTTTCAACTCATAAGTTACGATTTCAATGCATCATTTCGGTTAAATATTTCCGACAAACGACAAAGCTCATTTAGAGTTTGTCCAAGAGCAGCAGAATGCCAGGGGATTGGATGGAATAATGCGAATGAGAATCAAAACAAGCTTCTGCGCTTAAACCTATTTACTGTTGATGACAATAGCTTAAGTGATAACAGAATACAAACATTATATTTAGACCCTGCATTTTTAAACTTTTATTATGATTATCATTTTTTTATAATCAATATTATTATTATTGATAAACGTTTGAGGAAAGAATCAAAACATTTCCAAAATGTTTTGGAAGTTTGCAAAGATACGCACTTTCTTGCATACATGTGCCTGCTTTACGTAAAGCCGTAGCTTAAAGGTATTAAAAACTTGGATTTCAACAGGCAATGGGTCAAAGTGGTTTAAGTTCAAACAAATAAATAAGATGCGTCACAACAGGAAGCGGTCAGATATTATGAGGCCCTCATAACTTAAATATGTCATATATCTCATCTACTTACGATTTACCTTAACCTTATTTTTTTCTGCAAGGGTCTTGGTGACGAAAATTATAACGAAATATACAATGCTCATTTCTGACTGTAACAGTCAGAAATGAGCATTGTATGTTACGCTATTATTTATATCACTATATAGTTTGCTTAGACCATGGGTCATCATTAAACACCGAACATGTATACGGTAATAAAGATTTGAGCCTGGTGTTATTTTACTTACGCATCTGATGCTTCAATTAAAGATTGAAACATTACAAAGCTCATTTCTGACTGTAACAGTAAGAAATGAGCATGTTATGTTACGCTATTATTTATATCACTATGTAGTTTGCTTAGATATTCGTCATCATTATACACCGAACATAATAAAGATTTGAGTCTTGCTTTATTTTACTTTCGCCTCTAATGCTTCAGGTAGAGATCTACCATTGAAACATTAGATGACAGCATCAAGTTAACAAATAAGGTTTTTTTCTGTGCCATGTTATTCTTGGAGAATACAAGAAATTGGCTGGGGCTCAGAAAGAAAGGCCCAAAGAATCGTTTTGAGTAGTAAACACAGTTTACTCTATGATAAAGCACAATTCAGATTATCAATTTTTCGTTTTCCTTTTAATTTGCTGCTCCAAATATAACAATTTTCTACGCGTACGTTTGATTCCAAAACCGGCAAGTTAACTCTTTTACCTTGCACGTATGCTTATTTTCCGAAGAATCCAATGAGATAAAATTGCAACTGCGTTTAGTATCAATAAATGTTCCTCTTTCAACGAAAGTTTTATCATTAATCTACGGATGTGCCTAGTACAAAAAGGTGCCAAAAATAGATAAACACTAAATGCCACTGCACTCGTGTTTCGCCCGTTTTCAAGTGCTTACCTTTCTCTTTTTAAAACCCTGGGTCAATATTTGAATTACATACAAGCCCTTTACTGATAACGGCATTCCATAACCCATTTAAGCCCTATATACCCGAGTCACCGTGAATTGTTTCAAAATAAGGAGACAGTCCTTAAAATCTGCATTAGGTTGATAACGAGAAAAAAAGGATTCTTTCCATTGATTCGAATGCAGATGCCCGTTTAGAATGATACCACACCGTTGCATATGCCTACATGTATACATCTAATAATCTTTAAATGCCATTTAGTCATAAATATATAAACATAACAAAACACTTGTAATTCTGTAATGCAATGATATTTTAGAGAAGCTTTCCGTAGAAGATATGGAATGTCGCGAGATGTCTTCACAGCGCAGTGGTAGCGCGTCGGACTCATTCGGAACATCGCTCGGACATTTCCGTAAACTGGAAAGTACCTCGGACGTAAGTGTAGTATTTTTTGGTCAATTTTTAGGTAATTCGGCTCCTGGTGGTACTTTGGTTCATACGCTTGAAGAAAAGCAAATTCCTTTAATGCTTTCAGATCGTCTATAGAGATCATTTTGGCATATAATGATTTGAAAGCAAAACGCAGTAAAACTTCAAATCATTTTATGTCCAATTTTTACCTAACGTTGATTTTACTTTTCGCAGCGTCATCGCCAGTTGTGTTTGTGACGTCATATAAACCCACGTGCGAAATGACGCGCTTTCATGGCAGCGACCTATTATTCCCGAGGTCTATTCCGTAGAATCGCCGAGGGTTCCCGATTGCGTCGGACTACCACTCACATTCGGTTCCGTGCTTAATTCCCGACGGCGACACTCATCCATTCTGACTATTTGTTTTCCACCAATGTTTGATAATCGTAGACATATGACGGAAAGCAACTGGAAGCTATGGAAAGGATGTAACGGTAGTACTTGTGTGAGCAATGTCAGGAATCCATTGTTATGTGCTCCAGCCGCCCAGATATAACTGAAAATTTGTTGAAAGCGACGTGAAATCCCATTCAAACAGATTGAACGGAATATCGCTGCGGTTAAAAATAAATAATTTGGCCATATATCTAGGAATAAAAAAGCAATTGCTACTTAGTCTACTTAACCATCTCCATGAATATTTCATGCATGTGATTTTCGTTCCAATCGCAGTTCTTGCATGGTTATTGTGCAAGCTTTTAATGAAGCTTTTTGTGAAGGTCCGATTTCAAATAATGGATTTAAAGTATTTTAAAAAGATATGTAGATATGTTTATTTGTCTTATGCCAATAATAAAAATCCATAATTATCGCAGCATTTTTCTAAACATCAACATCAGAAAGTTTATTCACTCGCTCCTTTATGCTCGATAGTTGCTATTTTGCGCGGTAAATTGGCTTGATTAGCCCCTACGAACGTTTGTTGGAGACAAATTAAGGTAGACGCAATCGGACCAAAGCTTAAATGACGAGCCCGTTTTTGGAGAAAGGTTAAGGTCAAAGGTGGTGGTCGGAATGTCAACATGATCGGGTAGAATAATGATAATCTATATCTATATTTACCTACCATATTCGTCAGTTGCCGTTTCTTAATTTAACTTTATTGGGGATTTATCAGGTATCCGCCTTTATCTTCTCGAAAATTGAATGATTGAAGTCTGATCCAAATTTGGTTCTGATCTACTATTTAACCCTTTCCTGTTTTACAAAATTTTGGATCTGTCCAAATTCAAAGGTTTTGCAGACGAAAATTTAAAGTGGATTTAATTTGAAAAATAACCATTCAGTTGGGTAAAAAATAGTGTGGAAAAAGAAGAAATTGCTTGTCAGAAGCAATTTCTTCTTTTTTCACAAAGTTTTCTTAATCATAAAATCACAGGCACGTAAAAAGCAGGGATTAAACAGCAAAGGGTTAAACAGTGTTAAACCAATATACAAACGGTTACCTGATATTTTAGTATGCAGGCGTTGTACAATACCAGTAACGTTCTGAGACGAGAAAACTTAAAAAAAATCCTCTGTACCCATGGTGGTTTTCCAACGAATTACCATATATTGGTTAAGTCTGGCTAGAACAATTTATGGTCCTAATTACTTGAAAGATGGAAACACAAGGTTCAATGCTTTGAATGTGGACTATTATACTAGCTTTCATCTAGTGGTGTTTTTTCGGTATAAGTATTGAACTGCTTTCCCGGTTCAGTTTAAAAAATAGATTCACCTTTTAGACCCACCTTCAAGAAAGATAAAAAGCATAATTTCTTCATTTTTTTTCAAGTCGATCTACAGAGTATCCATTGGACTCACGTCAGATAGATTTGAGAGTCATTGTGTTTAAGTCGTAGATCCATACACTCTCGACATATTTTCAATACGGTTATCTGGCCAAGGCTTTAGGCATGTATAGTGACTATCTACCGAGAAACAAAATTACAGACTAAGGATTAATTCACAGACCAAAGGAATGTATGTTTGCAACGCAATTGTCGGACATCCAATTTTTAGGAAATCCAGACTCTTTTGGACAATTTAAGACCAATTCAGTGAGTTTTTAGAGCTGAACCTGTAATATTAATAGCCCTTGTTGAGCTTATAGCGTAGACTAAAAAGTACTTAAACTGAGATGAATTCACCAGAGATACAGCTTAGAGAGGGTTAAGCCAGTCTTAAAGCTTTCTTTCACAATGAAGCCCTATGTTTTGGGTACTCATTGGAATCGTCTCGAGAAGACGATTCCAATTATTACCAACAACATAGCATTTGTGTTAAAAGTATTGTCATTCTTTGATCTGAAAATCCAAATACCCCCTCTTGTTGTCTCTCTTTTCTCTGTTCTTGTATGGAGCACAACTTGTTGAAGCAAACAGGGCCGAATTCCTCCCATAGCATGTTACAAATCTCTGATTTGTAGGGTCAATCCCGTTGTTTACAGGTATCAAATAAAGAGCCGAGGTAATCAATAAATCAGTAATCGATCATTGAACTATTTGGATACATGTATATGGGAGAAATATTTCACGTGTCTGGCCTGTAACACTTTACATTTATGAAACTAGACCATGTTAGACTGTTAGAGGCTGGAAAAGATCGAAACTTGTCAGCCTGGGCGAAATGCACAGTCTAACCGATCGAAGACCGATCAATTGTGAAAGAATTTGGTGGATGTAAAACGTTCTCCTTTATTTTATTGTGATAAAATGCATTTTAAATGCATGATATTCATTGACACAGGATGCACCCAATGTCTTTTATCAAAATTTTGTATCATTACTTTTTTGGTTTAATAACAAGTAGATTGATGAATTGTCTACGAGTAAGGAAAGTGACTAACTTTAAAAAAAATCGTCTCTTATAAAAAGCAGCACCACCTATAGCAAAGGGAATCTACATTAATCATTTTCGAAGGTAATGCATAGTCTAACTTCAATTTAACAATTACTAATAAGGTTACACATTTTGAATAATCGGATAAACACAAATTTTCTGTCACGGCAATCAAAATTTAATACAACCACATTCAATTGAATTATAACGCCCACTCAAAGCGGTGCTACCTTGAATTCTGGTTCGTACCTGTTATCTGTTCCATTTATTTTGACTCAAGAGCAATACATTTTAATGACGAAATTATTTATTGAGATGAGTCTATAGATGAGGGAAAACATGCGAAAGCTGTAACAACTGACACCAATTTACAAACCGGAAATTCCTTTGAAAGGTGCTTATCGTACTATTGTTTTCATATTCAAGTTCTAATCGCTTTTTTAATGTGCTTGTGACATATTTTCATAATTCACTTAAATGATTATCATTGTTAAACAACGCTAAAAAAAGAATGTCTCTTCACCAAATGAATTTTGCATTTATGTTCGAACCTATTTAGGCAAGGTAGTTTAGTGTCATATAGTCGTCCACTTTCAAAAACGTTTTCTGTATTTATTTTGCAATTGTATCAAATAAGAGGTTTCCTTGTTTCTTTGTAGCCCTAGTAAAGGCGATGTTTCTCTGCGTTAATAGACATATAAGTCACAAGCCTGATGCCCTTCTTTCTTTGTATCCGAACTTAAGGTAATGTCATTGTTTCGTTGTATCCGTGGTAAAGGCGTTGTAAGTTTTACTTTGTAGTCGTAGTAAAGGCGTTTTTGGTCTTATTTTGTAGTCGTAGTAAAGTCGTTTTAGGTCTTACTTTACAGTCGTAGTAAAGGCGATGTAGGTCTTACTTTGTGGTTGTAGTAAAGTCTAAGTAGATATTACTTTGTAGTAGTGGTAAGGCGATTTAGATATTGAGGTCTTACTTTGTAGTCGTAGTAAAGGCGTTAAAGGTCTAACTTTGTAGTCGTAGTGAATGCGATGTAGGTCTTACTTTGTAGTCGCAATGAAGGCGATGTAGGTCCTACGATGTAGTTGTAGTAAAGTCGAAGTAGATATTACTTAGTAGTAGTAGTAGTAAATGCGATGTAGGTCTTACATTGTAGCCGTAGTAAGGGCGATTTAGGCTAACATTGTAGTCGAAGTGAAGGCGATGTAGGTCTTATTTTGCAGTTAAAGTAAAGGTAATATAGGTCTTACTCTGTAGACGTTGTAAAGGCGATGTAGTTTTTACTTTGTAGATGAAGTAAAGGCGTTGTTGGTTTTACTTTGGATTTGTAGTAAAGTCGAAGTACATCTTACTTTGTAGTCGTAGTAAGGCGATGAAGATATCACTCTGTAGCCGTAGTAAAGGCGTTAAAGGTCTTACTTTGTAGTCGTAGTGAAGGCGATGTAGGACTTACTTTGTAGTCGTAGTAAAGACGTTGTAGTTCTACTTTGTAGTCGCAGTAAAGGCGATGTAGGCAAACTTTGTAGTCGTAGTAAAGGCGATGTAGGTATTACTTTGCAGTTGAAGTAAAGGCGATATAGGTCTTGATTTGTAGACGTTGTAAAGGCGATGTAGGTCTTACTTTGTTGTCGTTGTTAATGCGATGTAGGTCTTACTTTGTCGATGAAGTAAAGGAGATGTAGGTATTTCTTTAGAGTCGTAGTGAAGACGATGTAGGCCTTACTTTTTAGTCGTAGTAAAGGCGATATATGTCTCACTTTGTCGATGAAGTGAAGACGATGTAGACCTTACTTTATGGCCGTAGTGAAGGCGATGAAGGTCTAACTTTGTAAATGAAATAAAGTCGATGTAGGTCTTACTTTTTAATCGTAGTAAAGGCGATGTAGATCTTCATTTTTATTTGAAGTAAAGGCGATGTACATCTTACTTTGTAGTTGAAGTAAAAGTGATGTAGGTCTTACTTTGTAGTCGTAGTGAAGGCGACGTAGGTCTTACTTTGTGGTCGAAAAAAAAAGCGATGTATGCCTTACTTTGTTGCAGTGAGGGCAATGTAGGTCAGGTGAAATGGTCTAAACTTTCTCGAGAAGAGTTTATAAGTGCATTAGCCCCAATGGCACAAAATTTCGTCTCTAACTGATCTATTGAGACATGAGTTTGCTTATTTCCTGAGAGCTTTGTATTACAATTTTGGAGCAATTTTCATCTCTTTGGAATGAAATTGCTCTTTCAGTAATATATCGATTACTGTTTCAATCTCTAAATCTGTCAAACATTATAAAATCAAAAATGATTTTTCTTTGTATCATTGAAAACGCGATTCGTTTCTGATTCTCAAAAGAATTCAAACGAGCACTTCTACTGATTTCCAACATTTCATTTCGATTGAAACTTAACGGGTAAAAGAGAATAATGGCCAAAACATATACATAACAGAAATAGCTTGATGGAGACTTAGATGTCGCAACTGGGTCGGAATAAGTCCTTTTTAAAATATTTCATCGCGTAACAACGCTTTTATACGATTGTCGGCTATCAATATTTTACGTGTTGAAAAATAGGCTTCCAAGCCCAGCCTAGAGAGTCCTCGGGATCCATGCACAGCCAAAGGCGCTTGATTATCTATCTTGTCTCATAGATAGTTAAATTGTGAAATCCATCTCATTCAAAACAGTCAAAATAGCTCACTCAACGCGTCATTCATTCATTGCAAACACTCTAAACCATTCAAGTGCTCAAAAACACCAATGAAGATAAGATCGACGACTACATTCAAAATAAAAATAGCTAGAAAAAATCGCGATTTACTGTCATAATTGGAATTTTAAGCGTCTGATTGTTAATTTGAGAAATAGGAAGCTATTTATAGAACTTGTTTGCATATTTATTAAAGAGAGCTAATAAATATATCTGATCTAAAATTTGTTCATCCAGAGCCAAATTAACGATACTGAATTCCATCCCTTTAATTTCACCCAAAACGCACTCATCGCACTAATTCAAGTTAATTCCGAACTCGTTCTCAAATCATTCATCTTGTCAATTTGCGATATTGTTAACTGTAACAGTGTAGTCCGTGGTCTAGTTGTAAGGACGGTTTTCTGGATGGAAAGGTCTTGGGATCGAATCCCGGCCAGATCAGGGGAATATTTCTGAGCAAAAACATAACTCCACGTTGCTTCTCTCCACCCAGATGTATAAATGGGTACCTGTGAGAATGTAAGTCTATTTGCTGTGGCTGCCGATGTGTGCCGTATTATAACAGCTGACTTGCAATTCGATGATCGGGGGTTAGAGTATGAAGTCGGTTGAATATGCCTGGCATAGAAACAGACTATAAACCCAACTTTTTAACCAAGGGTTTTACTTATCCGTTATTGATAAGATTGAATATCCCTTCAATCGTGAAAAGTTTTACTTTGAGGGAAAAAATAAGTAAAAAAAAATCTCCGTAATAGACATTGATAGATGAAATTCAATACATACTTATCATCAATTTTTGTGTCAGAAAATACACTTCCCTGTGTCAAAGACCGATTATTAAGGCGTTACAAAAACGTCAAAAGAAATTGAATCTCTAAATTTACACTTTCATAGAGTGGATAAATTACACATTTCACCTTTACTATGTTAGCAAAATGCTTCATTTGGTAGATATCCATTGACAATTTACATTCCAAATACGTCATTTAACATTTGTCGTCACTTAAATTTGCTTTTTTCAAAGGTAAAGGCACCGAGATCTGAACGTCCCTCGTTCTATGGGAATTCGCCCATTGAAGAGTACACAAGAGAGGCACATGAAATAGTGACCCGTCACGCGAAAAGGGACCATCTGGGAATTTTGCGAAATAATTATTTGAAAAAGGGATTAGTTCTAGTACAGGTAGAATAGGGGCAGCATTCTAAAATTTCTTTCACAGGTAGGTAGAATGATTATTATAGATACATAAAATCAGAAAAAAAGCGAAAACGTTTAGACCCAAGTCAGTCTGCGCAGTCCTCGCAGTCTGTCTAGGGTCGGCACTTTACGCTCTACCCAGATGGTACCATTTCGCTTGCCGAGTCACAAATTATGATTAATGAAATATTATGTTAACTGAGATAAACTCATCAATATCGCATCTGTTCATCCATGTTGAAGAATTCTGGTAGACATCAACCATCTGAACTGAATAGTTGGTACAATAGTGTATATCCACTCTTTTATAACATTTATAATGGACATAAAATGTATTCTATACGTCTATGAAACTGATCTTAAAGAATAGAAATTTTCTCAAAAAAAAAAAAAAAAAAAGAAATCAAGTAATCTTTGTTTGTTTAAACGCATTTTGATGCAATTAAATTGTAGAAAGGTAAACTTCTGTATACTGAACTACAAATGAAATATCGCATATTTCTTAAAATGCCCTTTTCCCCATTTGGAAAGATATCTCGGAGGCCTTATCATAAACATTCACACTGATAACCGATATCGCTTTACTGTTTTCTACACAAAAAATAGGGAACATTTGAATTTTGCAAAAGTCCTTCGCTAAATTCTTACCGTGTTTTGTACAGAGTACAACCGCTCAATCTTTTGATGTAGTACTTTTTGTTTATCATCTGCATGTATAATGTATCTATTATTACTTTGTGAAATACATACATTGTTAAGTTGTGCTTGCACTTCCAACTAAAACAGCGCTGATCTTGCAATTCGGATTGGTTTCGATCGAGATGAGTGTCAATTTCACGATGTTATTAACTTTAATTTAAAGACTAGTCCCATTATTGCCAACATAAGCATTAAATGTATCGTTGATTCCATTATATTCTACAGGGTATAATGATGTAACGTTTCTTTTGTGGTTCAGTATACATATACGGTACCTCTCATAGAAAATTATCATTGATAGTAATTTTGACTTTAATTGTTTAAGTATTTCGAAAATGGCTTAAAATTACTGTTAATTTGAAGGTCGAAACTATAAACTATGTACGTATCATTTCTATCGATAATACGTATGGAATTGATTTAAGTTTTGGAATTTAATAGCCAAGACAAGAAAAAAAACTACATGTGATTTCGGCATGCAGACCACAGAATGTGCTAGAATAGAAGTTTTGCCGAAGCGCTAAAATAGACTGCGTGGAATTTTGTCTCTAAAAGTAGATCGTGTGGGGTTTTAATCGCCCTAAAAAGATGTCCACTGTCGCTGTTTACGGCTTTCTCTGCCTCATCCAAACTGAAGCTTATGGTATTTCTTTTGTTTCATACTACGAGAAAGTCATTGTTTTATTTTTTTCACGAAGAAATATAGCGACCAAGAGATTCACAACTCAATGAATGTGTTGTTTGAATTAAAGAGATAGTTGCTGTTAATCGATTGCCTAATTCAAAATGAGATGATTGTTGACACTTTCCACCATCTTTTTGTCAAATATTTTCACGGATGGAGGATATAAACAACGTAACTACAGTTTGAAAATTGAGAAATTGATATTTTGCCTTTATGCACTCGCCTTGGAAAAAAACTATCTGGTATGCCCGGGAAACAGATATCAAAAAAGTGAGAAAACTTTCGGAAGACTAAAACGCTGTAATGTCTAAAATTAACATAAGGCAATAAACTATTAGAATGGCCATTATAGATCCAGAAAAAAAAAAACCAAAAAACAAAAAAAACCACCAATGTTTCAACAAGCTCGAAGCACGTTCTGACAAGGTTTAATAAAATAGACTCTTCGGACGACAGGCTTCTTTTTGAAAAAACAAACATTGTCCTTGGTTCAGCCGTTTCACATCGTCTTAATCCTGAATCATATATAAAGGCATAGGGTTGTTAAGATTTTTCTTGCTCAACTGAGAATTTTCTCAAATGTAGATTTCAAATAAAGGATTAAACATTTTAAAAACATAATATTAATAAGTTGTTGTTTATAACAACTTGATAATTTTATCTTTTATGTTCAAACATTTATATTTGTATTATAACAAACAGAATTACGGCTTTAATCTGATGTTGAAATTTGAGAATATTTTGATTTAAGAACGAGAAAAGTCTTATAACCTCGATCCCAGATAGAAATCAAGAGGCAGGTGCTCGTACGTAACAATTTCTAATGCGTTCACGAGCACGTCGTTACACCGAACTCTTCACCAATTTGATTGAACTGAATCCGACCAAGTTCCTTCAACTCTGACATTTCTTTTGCGGAGTTGTGCAACGATCCCTTTTTCTGTGCCGGGTCACATTTTTGTATTATGGTGGTCAATGGCTATTTACCTACATCCAAATCGAACTTTAAATGAACTCGGTTCGATTTTTATGTTGCTGATTTTTGAGGAAATTACACTATCAAAACTATTTCTCTCGCATGAGAGAATTTTATGATAATTCGATCTTTTTGAATTGGAACATTATTCCATGGGAATCAGACGTCCTTGGTATTTCAATCGAATCTACACAATACTCGCATTATTTGGGAGCTGATATTAACTTTTGACACGAAATTTGGATTTGATAAAATGTTATGTAACAATTACAGTGACAATTAATAAAGAAATAAATAAAGAAGGTTTTGTTTGTTTAAATGGGGTTTAACGCCGCTTTTAACATTATTTCAGCCATATCGCGGTGGCTGGAGCACCTAGCATTGGATTCCTGGTATTTCTTACACCAGTATTATCATCCCATCCTTTCCTAGCTTCGAGCTGCTATCCCACAGAGATCTACAATTATTAACCCATTGGTGGTAGACAAATAGTCAGAAACGGTGAGTGCCGCCGTCGGGGGTAGAAAGAAAGAAAGAATCTTCTCATCCTCACTAAAACATTTTTTTCTCGCTTCTACGTCGAAAAAAAGGGGGAGGGGGTGGTCTGAACTCCCTTCCGGTCCAAGATTGTTTTTCTGTTACTGTAATCCAAAACAAATTTTTTCAACCTAACTAAGGAACAAAAGCATTGGAAACTCACGTTGAAAGCGAAAATTATTTCTAAGATCACAAATAAAATGTTTTCCATCTAGAAATAATGATATCGTAAAGAACTCGCCAATTTTAAATTGTCGTCTGCAATATTTGTTAATTTGAATCAATTTAAAGTTATTGGTTGTAATTCCTAGGTCACCTGGCTCTATTTAATTTTAAACTTCCGTAAAAAGAAACACCTACAGTATATCAAAGACTATGCAAAGAGGCACGCGATAGTGACGTCATAAACTATCTGAGGTTTCGAGAGAAGGAATTAAAATAGAACTGAATCCGAAATGTATTGTTTTACTATGAACACTGATTTCAACTTGTATGTGTAAGGCAAGCTCAAACTTTAAAAGTCGACATTATTTTGACATGGATATTGGTCTGTTACTCGTATGCCCTTGTCCTTCGTTCAAGATGGCACAAGGATGCTAACTGTTTGATTAAAAGCATTCTTAATTGCTCGACCATCGCTCCATTCTATGCATATAAAAAAGCGCAGTTGGTAGCGCGTCGGACTGTCAATATAGAGGTCACGGTTCGATCCCCGAAGGCGCACTGTTTCTTTCCGACTATTTGTCTCACCAATGGGTTGATAATCGTAGACCTATGTGAGATAGCAGCTGGAGGCTATGAAAGGATGTGGTGGTTGTACTGGTGAGAGAAATACCAGGAAACCATTGTTACTAGCTCCAGCAGCCGCGATAGAACTAAAAAAATGTTGAAAGCGGCGTCAAACTCCATTTAATCAATCAATCTATTTACATAAACCACTTACTCAAATCATTCAAAAATGCTCCGAAACGGTTTAAAACGGTCAAGATTTCATTCATGTCGGTTAAATCATTGTGCTTTTTTTTATAATTTGGGTCCAAGGTTATAAAACTTTTCTGAGGCTCAAATCAAAATTTTCTCAAATTTCAATTTGAGATTAAAGCCGTAATTTTGTTTTATTACCCATCCTAATGTATTAACACAAAAGATAATATTAATAAGTTGTTATAAATAACAAATTATTTATATTATCTTTTATTTTCATACATTTATTTATAGTTAAAATTTGAGAAAATTCTCAGTTGAGCATGAGAAAAGTTTTATAACCCCGGGCTCTGGTGTTGATTGTAAAGTGTCAGATTGGTCGGTGAAGACACACTTAAGAAAAGTGAGTTTATTCTACTAAAAGAAGGTAAAATATTGCTTATTTCGTCATAGATGGACGAAATTAATTATATGTATTACGTCCCTTGATTTTCACTCAAATCTCACTCATCGCACTTATTCAATTTCATTCCAAAATCATTCACCTCATCAATTGCTTGATGATTAATGTTCGGATAACGTCTGTAGCGAGTCGCCAATGGGCGACCAAATTGTCTTATCTACAAATTGAACAATGTTGTATATACGATTTTTTCTCTCAAAAAGACGAAGTGCGTGTCTCGTATGTTAATTACTGTTAGGACAAATTTGACCGAATAATATATATTAGCTGCCGATACATATATATATATATTTGTTTGAAGGAATCGAACGAGTTAGATAAAGACACAGATTGACCAAAACTTACGAAAATACCTGTTTACAAAACAACAAACTTTGTAGGTCCTCAAAAAGGTTCCTTGTTTTCGTGTATCAAACTACAGATTAAAATAAGGTCAAATAAATTTGTATTTCACGAGGGTTACGCATGCAGATGATATCATCTCGAATGATAAATATATTGGCAGAGATTCGAACATAGTTTTGGCTCGTTGACCGTCGCCTCAGATTTCACACACTGATACACACAAAATATGACAGTATAATTCGTCGAACAAAAAAGTGCCACGCGGAAAAATCGTAAAAACAAAACAAAAACAAAAAAAAAAAACATAACACACAATATTTTAATAATTGAATTACTTTACTATGCGCAAGGTAGTCTTCTAGTCTATTCAAAGAAGAAAATTCAAACAAACAAAACAGACCTAAAAAAGTCTACCCCAGTCCGACTGCGCGGTCAGCACTGTCGGACTACGGTTGACACTTTTCGTATTTTCTAGAAGTTCCTTTTTGCGTAACGGGTCGAAATCGCCTATCAGTAAAAAGAGCCCCCCCACCCCACCCCCCCTCAAAACAAAAAAAAAAAAAAAAAAAAAAAAAAAACTTCGCAAGTTTATAAAGCGATTTTAAATATCTGAAATTGTCTGAAAGTAACAGTAAATCGATCTTAGTATATGCTTTGGCAGTTTCGCAAACTGAATATGATGGCAATTTTTATAGACGGTCCTTTTTCGGTGTAGTCAGCAAAAAGACGTATTTCGGCGCCAAACGACCTTTCACCTATTAAAACATTAACCATTGTCTGTGACAATAAGATGATGCGATTTTTATCAAACTCAATATGTTATTTTATCAATATATTGTCAAAAACAAGCCCGACTTATTTGGCACCGTTCATGTGAAAAGATGTTAACGTGACAATATATTAATTTGTGAACTTGAACAGAATCTTTCATTTACTTTACGACAGCCTATTTAGGTTAATCGTTGTGCGTTATGGTCCAAGAATTGATTGAGTGACTGGCATGCCAGCAAAAGCTAGCGTCTCATTTGGTTTTCTAAAAATTACGGTTGTAGACTATACATCCTTAAAAGTTGTACCAGAAATTCTTTCGACGAGTGTTGTCTGTTTTCGTTCGTTCTTTAATAATTTACTCATTCCTTTTTATTTTTTAACTTGGTTGTTTTTCATTTGATTAAAATTATAAGTAACATTTTAGAACACAATCAAGATTTCTTTAAAACATAATTCATTAGCTTACACATGTTGTTATGTTCATGCTTGTTTTAATCATTAAAGTTTATGTTTGAAACGTGTGTCATACCTCGATACATATATAGTATCGTAGAGCGTCGCCATGTCAATGTTTTCTCTCAAAGGTATATTTTGAGGTTGAAGCCATTGTGCTTGCGCAAAAGTACGGAGTAAGACATAGACATAGACACATTTTATTCAAGCATTTAGGCCATTGGCCCATTATACTGTAAAATAGGCTTGGGCGTCATTTGTTTCTCATCTACGAAAATCATTTTATCAATATAGAAAACTCAAGATTTTGATCGCAAATCGTTGATTGACTGGATTATAACACGAAATATTTTTTTTTAAAAAGTCCCCTGATTGTGATGATGAAAATGATATATATAATAATGATAATAATAAAAGTAAAATGATAATAATAATTATAATAATAAAAGTATTGAAAGCAGCCAAAATTCTACACTGTGAAAATACGTAAGCGGTATATCGATTCGGAAACTGAAATGTTCCTTTTTGGCATTACTAACGACAAGGAGTGAATTGATAGAAAGAACAGGAACAGCTTGAAATTGCATAAACTGTGACCAAAGTATCTGCTTAAACGATTTTGTTAAAAAATTGTGGAAAAAGAAGAAATTGCTTGTCACAAGCAATTTCTCCTTTTACCACATATTATCCCTTAAAACAACATCTGAATAAAATGAAAGCCGTTCAAATAGTTTATCAAAGACAAATAAAAATGGAACTAGAATTGAGAAACTATAAAAATGTTAGGCTATAGATATAACATAACCTGAAGCGGCATTACACAGAATATTTTTGACTAATAATGCGATCTATTTTCTTCCCACTAGGTTTGAATTCAGCTAGGGCCAAAAATCAATATAAGGCTAAGAGTGCTAGAATACCAATATGTAAAACTTCGTAATTTTCACAGGTAGATAAAAGCCATCGATTAAAAAGCCTATATCTATACTCAGGTATTTTATTGAGAAACATTTTACTCCGAATCGCAAGTTCGGACAAGTCAAAAATACCGCTATGAAAACTCCAATAGAATCGACTGTGAGCGGGAAAATTTTGCATACATTATTTTCGTCTAAATATACCGACCAATCGATATCGACTAACGTAATCTTATTTGCATATTGGTTTTCCCGACATGTATAGTAGATATCTAAAGTGATCGAACGTTCCGAGTCATTTCGTATTTGACAAATATTTTTATAACTCAATTTATATTCGATAATAAGGCACGGTAGAAAAAGGTCAAGGTATTACTTATATGGTTTTTAATTCCTCCATGAATGATTTGTAATACTAATGGACGAATTCGTGGTCCGGCAAAAGGGACTATCCGTTTTTTTGTAGTATCCGCTTGCAAACGTACTAGGGAGCTTTTGTTAAGGCATATTAGTCCCGTTACGCAAGGATACACCTGAGAATTAAGAAAAACCGGATAAATGCTTAAAAAAGATAATCCAAAACAAACGAAAAAACAAAAAAACACGCTTAGGTTTAAACGTTTTCAGAGTTCTGAAGCCTGTTTAATTTAACTTTGAATTTGGGTTTTACGTCGCTTTCAACAATCTTTCAGTTATATCGCGACGACTGGAGCACCTAACGATGGATTCCTGGTATTTCTCACACCAGTACTACCACCACATCCCTTTCCTAGCCTCCAGTTGCTATGCCACATAGGTTTACGATTATCTACCCATTGGTGGCTGACAAATGTCGGAAAGGATAAGTGCCGCGGCCGGTGATCGAACTCGTGCGAATATAGACCCCCTGGATTAGAAGTCCGGCGCGCTACCAACTGCGCTATTGCCGCGGCTGTTTAATTTAACATCTTACGACAATTTTTTGCGTAAGACAAAAATTAAAGTTGCTTTTACAGAAGTACCTAAATACGGATTTCTGCCGTGCATAATCTCATTTAAATCGTCTCCTAAAGACGATTCCAATGAGATATTGGAAGGCAGAATCTTGCAATGAATGATATCACCAGGTACGATTTTTGATATAGACTCACGATTATTTTTTTTCGTAAGAAGTTTAGTAAAACGGGCCCAGACAACGACACTTTATACTGGTCCAATACCAAAGAAGATGCAAACGCGATTTTGAATGATATTGAAATTTCAGAAAGAAAAATAAATAAATAACTTTGTGAACCGTCATGCAAAAAGGGACCTTCTTGGTAGTGCGTAAAGTGTCGAACCTAGTCAGTATGCGCCAGGGTAAAACTTTTCCCATTGCATTAATTTTCTAATTCATTTTTTGAGCGATCTAGTTTTTGAGTACGCTTCTATCAAATTGTCAAATTATACAAAGTAAGATAGCTAGAAAAAAGAAATGTTCAACAACCCAAATGCTTAATATTGGCTTACACTGTTGAAATGATGTGATGTATCAATTTTACTATTAAATAAATGCGACAAAAACAAAATGATCGGTACGGTTTACACGATGGAATTTTTTCGTTTATTTTTTTTTCCTTTTTTTATTCAACATTTTTTTTCTTTGGTGTGATAGAAAAGTTAATCAATTGTTCATATTGCATTTAAAGGAAACAAGCCTTTTCCGTTGAAACAGCGCTGAAATCACGCATCAGATTCAGGATAAAGTAAAAAAGAAGTTTGCAAAAAAGGGGAAAATGAAAACCGCTTTGAACGTACAGGATAACTTTCCCAAACCGTTTCCAGACTCTTTCATTCTGAACGTAAGGCTTGCCTCTATATTTTACTGTAGGCATACTATGATTTCCAAGCACAACCGTTTCTTGATAAGTTGACATGGCTGGGTAATAAATACCCGTTAAAAAGAGCATGTCACCAATATTTATGTGACAGTAAAAACATACTTCATTGACCTTTGACAGATATGATCGATGTGGTTCAAAAATCACATAACAAGACAGTGGCGTAGCTGGGGCCTTTTTAAGAGTACGCACAATTTAGGTAGTTTGGGGTCCTCCCCCATCGAGGTCGAAGGAATCGGGGAACATTATAGGTGACAAGGGGTAAAACCCTTCAAGAAGAAAAGAAGGAAATAAAGCATCATAGAAGTGCCAAATATGCTTTTAAATGACTGCACGTAGTCACTAGTTAACAAGTTGTTAGTTAGGCGATTGTACCAAAACTACGATCATGGTTTTAGCATTCGCCAACCGACCCTTAAGACAAGGAAGGATCAGTGGACCATATTGACATAGATCGTTTTTGTGTATGATGTGTATGATAGCACCATAACTCCAATGGGGTGATAAGTCTTGATCCAAAAATGGAGTAAAACCTGTATTGCAGCATAAGGTGATCATTTGAACATATCTCAATTTTACTCTCGCTGTAGAATTTGTGATATCCCGTAACTAAAGCGCGTCAGCAAGCTCACGGCCTGACGAAGACCGATCGTAGATACCGTTGTAAAGGCATCAAACTGTCGAATTTCGGTCATCGCATACTCTACGATGTTTCCTTTCTTAAATTTTGACTGCAAAGGTATAAGAAGGCAAGTTAGGGTCTCAATACGATAAGCATCCTAGGATCAAAACTAGATATCGTTGACAAGTCAATAATCTATTTAAAGATATCGCGCGCTTACAAAAAAAGATCGCATCAAGAAATTTTGCAATAAGTTTGATTAAAACAGTGCCGACACCGTACTTTTTTGCAAATGGAAACCTAGAGCATTTGATATCACAAGAGGTAAAAAGAAATATACAAAGTCGGAATCCTAAGACACTCGTGGTAAGTGTAAGCCAAATTGCAAGCACAATAACTACAAGCCAAACCTCTTTAATGATAGTAACGACACCCTTAATGGTGCTGATGATTATTTGAGAAGCACTGGGTACTCTATCTAAATATCCATATCTGCACTGTCAACTTTTCGGTCACAAAGAATGAGGTAAAGAATGAAACAAGAGCTTGGTAGAGTGGCGCATGAACGCCCGAAAGGGCTTATCAATAACCTTGGCTTGTTAGATACCTTATATTCTGTTCATTCAAGGGCATATACTTAAAAAAAAAAGAAAGATTGGGGCCTTTTGAATTTCAAAAGAGTTAGGCACAACTGAATTTCACAAAGATACATGTACTTTCTGGCAAGATTCAACTCAATCTAATAGAAATTGTAGGAGTACAAGTTCAATACAAGGGAAGATGATTCAAGATAACTCAATTATTATTGGAGCTACTTGAATTTCAAATGTCTTATGCACGCCTAGACATCATAAACAGTAATTGTGACAAGATTCGGATCATTCCCATTTATAGTTAAAGAGGAGTTGCGCGCACACACACACAAAATGCTAACGGACCGAAAGACAGATGGGCGGGTGGACGACCGGGAACATTACATAATGCGACCATTCGGACGTATGAAACCGAATAAAAAGTAATCACAATTTCTGAAAAGACTTCCGCTAAAAAGCACTAACGAGGTCATGATGTGTTGTTAATATGCATTACCTTTGCCACGAAGCATCAAACTCGGACGCTACGGAGGTGGTGGCGTTTTGTATAATAGGAACAAACCATCGAGTCTTTTAACTAGCTTTTTGTATAAATGTAGCAAACATTTTTTAAATTGATTAAGCTATGTGCGAAATCTTGATATGTGAATAACTTATTATGAGCTTATTAGCGTACAAAATGCATCTCTATATAAAATTATTTCCGAAACTTCTTGTGTATCGGGCATGATAAATCGATTATGTGTCAATAGACCTTATACAAATCACCAAGACTCAATTTCAACCATGGACTTTAAATCGTCATTTTTCTTTTATCTTTTTTTATTTATTTATCATTCAATAGAAATACTTGGCTAGCAGTTTTATATAATTTGATTGGTTCCCGTTAAGCGTCTGTGAAATCTGTCAATTTACGGTTTCATCTAGCCCCGCATCGCGTAAACTGTCGTGTGCTTAATTGTGCTTGATTTCTGTTCAATATTACCTTGACTCCAAGGATTCTATATATGCCAACATTGATAAGTTCGGGATATACAAGAAATATGTAATTATAAACGTCATTGGAACTTTTCTAGACATACAAGAGGACGGCTAAGAATAAAAAGTAAAGAGGTTAAAACGAACAAAAAACGATGATAGATTGAGGAAAACATGTATATATATATATATTTTTTATATTTATATACAAGAGTCAAGTTTGTACGCACGGAATTAAATAATCATTTAAATTCATAATTGCGGTCAAAATTTGTACGCACGTGCGTATGTGCGTATATGGCAGCTACGCCACTGCAAGAGCTTGGATAAAGCTGCAGTTACAAGATTTAAGAATTACAATGACGATATTTGAACAAAATAATACCGTGTATGGCATTTCTAACAAATTACGTACCTGTTAAAGGTAAAGCACGTGACTTATGCGCCTTCCAGATGGCACTGGACCTAGAATTTCGATGTGCAGAACAAAGAATTTGAAATTATACACACGCCGAAGAGTGCAACCATTAGAGAAAATAAAGGCGATAGGGAAGTAACCCTTCATCTCCCCATTAAGGATATAAGGGTGACATCCAAGGCCAGGCACAATTTTGATCCATATTTCAAGTTGTTAATTATCCAATCATCGTAACAGCTGATGTTATAACGTTATTATCATTTACAGCGTTTTTTTCCCACATGGGATATCATTTTGTAATACACAGCCGCGCAAAGGGCCTAATGGTCTTTACGCGGTTGGTTTCTTCAGACGATGAACGGGTATGTACAGCGTGGACGTCTGTTTAAGTATTTTTTACTCGAGTCAAACTCGAGTACATAAAGCCGCATTATGGCTTTTTAAAAACATATTTTGAGACTACCCCTGCGTTCTGGACGACAAAACGTCGCAAACAGTCTGCGAATTACATCCCGCTTTGCACGCGATTGCACGTGCAAAGTGGGTTGTAATTGGCAGACTGTTTGTCATCCTGAATGCTGGCCGGGTAGTATTTGTCCGACACCAGCCCTGCGTTCAGGATGAACCCTTTAGCGAAGCGCTTTCGAAATGATACCTCGCTTTGCACGTATGTGCACGTGCAAAGCGGGGTTTCATCTCAAAGCGCTCGCGAAACGTTTTTACATCCTGAACACAGGGCACATTTCTTACATTAAGACAGTACGATAAAGAATGAAATACATAGAGGATAATCGTTTGTTTCAGTGTAAGATCGATCTATATTTCATTGAGTAAACAAAAAAAAAAGCTATATTTTCACGGGTGGCAGAGCCACGTGTGAAAATATAACTTTTTTTTGTTCACGAAATGAAATATTAATCGATCTTACACGAAAGATAAACGATTATTCCATTTCTTTAACGCAAAAATGAGACAAAATGTGAAATTTCTAGGACATATTTTCGTAAAGCGCGTCGTTTTGCGCGTGATTGCTATGCAACGTTCAATGTGACGTCACTTATTTCGCCCCGCATAGATGACGTCTGATAAGATGAAATGCACAAAGCAGGATATAAGTTTTTGATAATTTCACTGCTTTTGCGGTGAGATTATCAAGTGATAATCTATCGTTATTTCTCAATAAAACACCGAAAAGCATTAAAGAAAAATTAATTCTTACTCACTGCAGTACTCATTTATCGATTCCTAACACATGAAATAAAATTCCGTAAAATGTCATGAAAATTTAATGAGTTAAGTAAAAGAGTTAATTAGAAAATGTAAATTATGGTACTATAACCGCAGGAATGAGAGGATGTTAAGGTTCGTGTAAAGTGTTTGAGGTCCAATTTTCGAACACTTCATTTGCCAAGAAAAAGCAGTGTGTCCAGGTATATTATGTATCAAAATGAAGTTATTCATGAGCATAAGTAGTTAAGCAACATAAGACCGCCATAGCTTTAGCGTTAAAGCCAAAACATTGTGGAAAACGGTCATTTTGTACATAACAAGCAACTGCATATCGGTTGGATAAAATTGGCTCATATTTTAACAAAGTACAGTCTAAAGTAATACCCAGGTACTACTACAACCTTAGATATAAAACTCGGTTTCAAAAGGCTCTTTTGAAACAACCAATTTCCATTTATTTTGTCAACATACTTGTCATACCGGTTTGGTCTGTTTCCAAAATAGATGTAAGGTATGTAGCAACAGTACACCATAATATTGCGAAATATTGTCTGCGATTTATTTCAAATTATAGGTTTTGAATTCAATGATCTATAATAAATTGCTATATATTTATCATTCAGTGAAATAGAAATTGTTATATTGCTAAACAACCTTTCAGGTATATAAACTATTATTGTCCATTTATGTTTTGATAACACACCATACCTTACAAAAATCTACACGTTTACAAAATTAAAATGACATATATGACACATGTGTTTATAAAATAAGTCAAAATAATTTGCCTGCATAACTACGTTTTGAGCTCGAGTTTTATACCAACGTTTGTAGTAGTACCTGGGTAGTACTTCAGTCTTTACTTTGTTCAAATATGGGCCAATTTTATCCAACAGTCTTGCATTTGCTTGTTCTGTACCCGTTTCCACAATATTTTGGCTATACCGCTATAGCTATGGCAGTGTTATGTTGCTTATCTGCTTATGCTCATGAATAGCTTCATTTTGATATATAATATACCTGGTCACACTGTTTTTTTCTTGGCATTATAGGGCCTCAAACACTTTACATGAACCTAAAACGTTTGTGGCTATTTTGTTCTTACAGAACAACACAATTTTCAATTCTAATTTTGATTGAAAATGCAATTGAATCATACTGCGCTTTTTTACACAGATATATTGATCTGCAAGTTTAAGTGAGTGATCAAACGCCAATTTCTCTTTACAGGTATATTCAACATCTAGAAAATAATCACATTTGTTCACTCATTTAAGCCTGTACACCTATATATTTATTTGCCATATTATATTCCATAAAACTAAAAATGAGTTTACGAAACAATCGCATGTGTTTATGATAGCCACGAAAAAACTTCGGTCGATGACCAATCACATCTCCACTAGAATACTTAACCATTTCCTGTGCAGTTCTAACATTTACGTGCTTTTAATATAATTCTAGATGTGTTCACCAAGATTTGTGCATTCTGATTGGCTGAAAATTGGTTTCACTACTCAATGAAACCATTTTTTCCGCAGTTTTTTAGTAAGCTTCCGCGAAAAGTAGTTCCATAAACAATCCATGTATTAGAGGTTAAATCTTTATATTTTTGCTTCAAAAAAATTAAATTACAAGATATAAAGAGACTTTTTTGTTGATTTCATGGAAGAATGAAACTTAAAACCTAATCGCACGCATGTATGAATCCGCTTCGCGTATTCAAACAGTGTCATAAGGTTTTCATCTCGTAAGTGTTTTTATACGCGAGGGAAAAAAAACTGTTTCAATTTTAAGCTGGACCAGTCTGTATTTCTTTAAAATTGAAAAGGGCATATAAGCTTTAACGAAGGGTCTTTTGGTCATTCAACGATGCTGGATCAAACATCCCGATTCTGATATAGCCCGATTTCCCCCCGGAGAATTCTATTTTGCAGGAAAATGCTTTTGAATATAGCTTTTTTGTTTAAACTTTATTAAGTCATCTGCTATAGGTCAAGTATTTTTTTTTTTTAAATTGACAGCTATTAATACTAAATATTCTTGAATTACAATGTATCGGTGATTTTTGTACACTTTATTTCATTCCTTAACCCTTTGCTGTTTAATCCCTGCTTTTTACGTGCCTGTGGTTTTATGATTGAGAAAACATTGTGAAAAGATAAAAAAAAATGCTTCTGACAAGCAATTTCTTCTTTTTCCACACTATTTTCTACCCTACAGAATGGTTATTTTTCAAATTAAATCCACTTTAAATTTTCGTCTGCAAAACCTTTGAATTTGGACAGGTCCAAAATTTTGTAAAACAGGAAAGTGTTTAAACATAATCCGGCGACCGACGTCCGGGAGGGGGGGTCTACTGCTTTGTCCGGGGCATAACCGTGTCACCTCGATTCCGATTGAGTTGAAACTCTCATGATAACGGAGTGCAGTGCAAAAGAACCATAACTCCATCTATTTTAGTTTTTGAGTTATCGCCCTTTGATGATGTTTAGACTCAAATTTAAATCCCCTCCCCAAATCGCCAACAAGTAGTGTGCCTGGCGTATCCTGTTACAATTTGCCACATCGTCATTTCATTGTGTCATCTGGTTAACCTCTGTAAGACGAAATCCGTTTTTGAATTAATATTTTGCAGATTTCCCATGTGGTTATTCCTAGCTTGATAAGTCACAAATGTGTATCTATTATACATATCTGTTATAATGCTTCATTCAGCCGCCGTTATAGCGCAGTTGGTAGCGCGTCGGACAGTCAATATAGAGGTTACGGGTTCGATCCCCGACGGCGGCACTCATCCTTCCGACTATTTGTCTCCCAACAATGGCTCGATAATCGTAGACCTATGTGGAATAGCAGCTGGATGCTAGGAAAGGATGTAATGGTAATACGAAATTCCAGGAATCCTATGTTTGGTGCTCCAGCCGCCGGGATATAACCGAAAGATTGTTGAAAGCGGCGTAAGACCCAAATCAAACAAACAAACAAACTATTCTTTATTCCATCTATTATCTACGTTTCCATTGTATGAAGGGTGGTCATGCGGTCGTTCACATTAAAACAATATAAGAGAATATCTAATGAAGCGAACAACTGTAAATAAATACTAAATATCTCGTAAATGAAACAGTACCCGACATGCTGTAGTATCCCTTTGTCCTTGGTTAAACTTCATTTTCATCCTTTTTTCCGTCATTGGTTTAAATTTAATTTCATCCTTATTTTCGTCTTTGGTTTAACTTTATTTTCATCCTTATTTTCGTCCTTGGTATAACTTTATTTTCATCCTTATTTCCGTCCTTGATTTAACTTTATTTTAATCCTTATTTCTGTCCTTGGTATAACTTTATTTTCATCCTTGTTTTCGTCCTTGGTATAACTTTATTTTCATCCTTATTTCCGTCCTTGGTATAAATTTATTTTCATCCTTATTTCCGTCCTTGATATAACTTTATTTTCATCCTTATTTCTGTCCTTGGTATAACTTTATTTTCATCCTTAATTCCGTCCTTGGTATAACTTTATTTTCATCCTTATTTCCGTCCTTGGTATAACTTTATTTTCATCCTTATTTCTGTCCTTGGTATAACTTTATTTTCATCCTTATTTCCGTCCTTGGTTTAAATTTATTTTCATCCTTATTTCCGTCCTTGGTGTAACTTTATCTTCATCCTTATTTCTGTCCTTTGTTTGACTTTATTTTCATCCTTATTTCCAAATATAAATGAAGCTTCTTAAAGTTTGTTTTTGGTGTTTCTTGAAAGAGAAATGGGGGTTATGAATCTTAACGTCACCGTGTATTTTTGTTGCAAGTTTAAGCGATTTATCATTTCTTAAACATTTTGCAAATATTTTAATTTTGAACGCATAGCTGATGTGTGTATCGACGTACATGTTCGTTTTGAAATGTTAACTTAAAAAAACGAACATAAAACACTCGAAAGCACCGAAAAACTTTTAAATCATTCATGCAGGAATCATACCAACTACATTTATAACTATCAACGGACCAATTCTTATCAACTGCTCGTTTTTGGATACATATGACCCGTCATACAGTGGTCCGAAATTACCCCCCTACCACAATATAGACCAGTAATATAAAATGGTTATATCATTGGTCTATATTTTGGAAGGGGGTCATTTCGGACCCCTTTGACCCGTCATGCCAAAAAGTGCCCATCATGGCCAGCATGCATAGTCCCAGCATTCTGAACAGGATTGATACTCTTTTTGAATATCTCAGATGGTCCCTTATCGTGAGGTAGGTCACATTTCAAGTTTTTTTAAGCCTTGTTTAAGGTTCGACTTCAACAAATATTGCGTTTGAAGAATGGATAAGGTAAATTACCCCCTTTTCAAATGACATGTTGGGTTAGAGATAGACAAAATACATGACTAAAGGAATTTCGAAATTATTCAAGGGCAAATCAAACGTCAAACCAAAATAGATACAAGTATTTGATAAAATAGTAACTAGTAGTAGCCTAAATACCAACGTCCTGTTGATAGCGTATAAGATAAGATTAGAAGTTACGATACGTGATTTTTGTCATGATTTAGGCTGATTGATAGAACATATTGTGTCAATGTAAATATTTTTATTGTCTGATAACCGAGTTAGAATACATGTATATTGTTTTGTTTACAATACATGTAATCTAAATGGAAATTGTCAGTTCAAACAGCAAAAGATAATTAACAATCGGCTGAAAATACATATACATGTACGTGGGATTTGATAAGGGCAACAATTAATATTTTCGTGATTTTTTACCCAAATATGAAGTGCCAAAATATATTTAAATTTTGAAAATATAATCATTGAACTATAATTTTAAACTAAAGAAGCGTTTAATTATGCATAAATTTCAATCGCGAAAGACTTTTTCGTCACTTTTCACTTTTGCGATCTTGAATAAAAAATATAACACTGAATGACCTGGCTTTCGATCTCGGTACCTCTCACATGTAAAATCGAGTACTTTACCCCGACACAAGAATGAAGAATGATAAGTTTTCTTGATTTACTTATAAAGTAGAAACTTTAAGAGTTTTGATACAGGATCATTTTCGGCTTAATTTCTAAATCAATACCTACTTTCCTGTTTTTAGGCTGAATTTCAAAATTCATATAAATTTAAAAAATAATCGATATTTGAGAAATTGTGAAATCATATTTTCTACTATGTTAAACAAGTAAGGGAAAAATAAATGTCTCAAAAGATGCCTCGTGCGAGATCGTGTGAATGATACAATTAAGCCAAACTGGTCAAAAATGGAAAATTGAAATATTTTGCCGCACTAAGGAATACATTTCTCGACGTTCGTCTATTTAAAACAATAAGAGAAAATGGCATGTACTTATTTTTTCTTATATTTCCAATAAAAATTGCGTGATTGACCATCAAAATTAACACACTGGAGAATCCGGATATCGATCCCGGTACCTCTCACATGCTAAGCGAGCGCTCTACCACTTGAGCTAATTCCCCGTATGACATATCAAGGGGTATGTGTGATTGTATGATTTAGCTCTCTCCGTGCTCTAGGCATACATGGTAAAAACCAACGACGATCAAGTTAGCTGTAAAGAAATAATAAATATATAACCTGAATTCGCTTTTTTGAGCATTATCGGGACCACAATATTATTGTAAACAGGGTGTATATTGATAAACCTACTGGGGCGTTACATAGGTAATTTGGAAATGCATGTGATAAATAACTATCTTAGAGCGACTTCTTATCGATGAGAATTGGCTATGGCATCAAAGCACAGTGACTGTTGACGGGGAGGACACGGTTCAAATCCCAATACCAACATATATTATATTCTTATAATGATTTTTTTTAAAATAAAAGTTCGTACTATTTTATTGCTCTTGGTGGGGACTGCATGCAAGACTTTTCTCAATCTGGGATTGTTAATCATATCTTCCTATTAATTTTGGTCACGGGTTCGATCCCCGACGGCGGCAATCATTCTTTTCGACTTTTTGTCTTTCACCATTTGGTTGATAATCGCAGACCTATATGAGATAGCAGCTGGGGGCTAGGAAAGGATGAGGTGGATGTACTGGTGAAAGAAATACCAGGAAACCATTGTTAGGTGTTCCAGCCGCCGCGATACAACCGAAAAAAATGTTCAAAGCGGTGTAAAACTCCAATCAATCAATCAATCAAACAAAGAAATTTCATATATAACACCTTTTTTGGGACATGTTATTAAAGTCAACGGGCTTTCTGATGTCAAAAGTATTGAAGGTCAAGCTCGATTACAGTATCTTGCACTTGTCTAACGGAAGAGTATTTAGCTGCTGTCGACATGCCAAAGAAAAGAAGGGGAAGTTCTGGAAAAGCGATGCTGCTATTTAGAGAGCAGTATCGACCTTAAAAAGACCAGTCACTGAAGACGATAATAACGACAATGCCAACAAATGGGAATATTGTTCTGACATTGAAAGGGCATTTGGAATTCATTAAAATGTATTGTTGGTTTTAATCTACAGCGTAAGTAAATAGAAAGATAACTTGGAAATATATATTCAAAAACGCATACATTTATACAAGAAACTTGGAAACACATGAGAATTCATAAAAATGTGATTAAAAAGAATTAAAAAAGAACAAAATATCAATAAATAAGATTTAGGTTCCACGAATGACTCGAACCTATGAACATACAGTGCGGCGTTCGGAAGCCTATGAGCACTTAATGCTAACCATTAGGCCAGGATAACTTTTGATTTAATTAGACAATGTGTGATTAAATAGTATTCATTATCTTCAATTTACATCGGATCACTGATAATTAACCTGCAATGTCTACAGGTAGATATTGGATTTCACCTAAAATGTTTACAATAGCGTGTTGAGTTTATATCGAGGTTTTCTGTTGTTTTTCATTTACCTTTGTATGAATTCCCGCGAAAATTACGTAGTCAAAATGCAGGAATAATTGTATTTTGTAAGAAATTGAGACGATTGTCAACTTTCGTATAGGTAAATTTTGAGGAAAAAAAAACATGGTTGCGATCTCCCTCAAAGTAATGATAATAGTGGTTATAATAAAGATGATAAAATTCACCGTTATTTTGAATCACATCAATTGCAAAAGTCGGGGGAGACCTCTACAAAATAGACTTCTTTAAACCTAGAAGAAATGGTTAAAAACAACGTATTTACCGTTTTATTCCACAAAATTCTAATAAGCTGAAAGGTCTGATTCTGAGAGATATTATATGCAAATTTCATCTAGATCTGTAGATCATTAAGGTTAAAAGCAAGACACGAGCATTTCAAAGCATACTACATTGACTTATAATTCATTTGGTGGATTTTCTAGTTTGATTTTATTTGACACAGCATAATATCGGCAAACCCTGATGATATATGAAAGATTTGAATCTGAGATTTTTATATGATTTTTTTTTTTCATCCAGATCCATAGATTAAAAGTTTACAGTCAAAATCAATGAAAGATCTTTTCCCGTACCGATGCAAAATATTTCTAAACGGCGGCAGTTAGAGAAGTCACATTTTGACGAACATCCTGTGAAACTTTTTATTACAATTTACGCAGTTGTGCAGAGACTGAAGTTAGATCTAGAAACGGACGGACGTACAAATGATACCGAGAAAGCTGTTACGGCATAAAAAAGATCGTTTGGAGAATCCGGGTATCGATCCCGGTACCTCTCACATGCAAAGCGAGCGCTCTACCACTTGAGCTAATCCCCCGATACAGAAATGAAGAATGATAAAGTTTTCTTTATTTGTTTTTAGGGAAGAAACTTTAAACTTTTGGATAAAGGATCATTTAATGCTTAATTTCAAAATTAATACTTATTTTCCTATAAATTTGAAAAACGATCGATATTTGTGAAATTTTGAAATTATAATAGCTACCATGTACAACATTTTTGGGGAAAAATAAATGTCTCAAAAGATGCCTCGTGCGAGATCGCGTGAATGATACAATTAAGCCAAACTGGTCACAAATGGAAAATTGAAATATTTGCCGCACGTATGAAGATATTTCTAGACGTTCTTCTTTTTAAAGCTATAGGTGAAAATGGCATGTACTTATTTTTTCTACTATTTCCAATAAATATTGCTTGATTCGCCATCAAAATTTAAACACTGGAGAATCCGGGTATCGATCCCGGTACTTCTCACATGCTAAGCGAGCGCTCTACCACTTGAGCTAATTCCCCATTTGACATTTTCAAGGGGTATGCGCGAGTGTATGATTTAGCTCTCTCCGTGCTCTAGGCATATATGATAAAAACCAACGACGACCAAGTTAGCTGTAAAGACTTTAAAATATATCGAGGTTTTCTATTGTTTTTCATTTACCTTTGTATGAAATACCGCGTTAATTACGCAGTCACAATGCAGGAGTAGTTGTATTTGGTAAGAAATTGAGACAATTTTCAACTTTCTTATAGGTAAATTTGAAGAAAAAAAAGTTTGCGAACTCCCTCCAAATAAAGATAATAGTGGCTGTAATAAAGATATTGAAGGTCACTGTTATTCTAAATTCCACTATAGCAAAAGGCGGGGGAGACCCTTGCAAAATAGAATTCTTTAAACCTGGCCTTTACTTATTTTTAATTATATTTCCAATAAAGACTGCTTGGTTGGCCATTAAAATTATGACACTGGAGAATCCGGGTATCGATCCCGGTACCTCTCACATGCTAAGCGAGCGCTCTACCACTTGAGCTAATTCCCCATTTGACATTTTCAAGGGGTATGCGCGAGTGTATGATTTAGCTCTCTCCGTGCTCTAGGCATATATGGTAAAAACCAACGAAGACCAAGTTAGCTGTAAAGACTTCATAAATATATCTAGGTTTTCTGTTGTTTTTTATTTACCTTTGTATGAATCACCGCGATAATTACGTAGTCATAACGCAGAAGTAATTGTATTTGGTAAGAAATTGAGACAATTTTCAACTTTCTTATAGGTAAATTTTGAAAAAAAAAAACTGTTTGCGAACTCCCTCCAAATAAAGATAATAGTGAAAATAATAAAGATAACAAAATTCACTGTTATTTTAAATTCCACTAAAGCAAAAGGCGGGAAAGACCCCTGAAAATAGAATTCTTTAAACCTAGAAAATATGTTTTAAAAACAACGTATTTACCGTTTTATTCCAAAAAATTCTAATAAGCAAAAAGGTCTGATTCTGAGAGATATTCTAAGCAAGTTACATCATAATTTGTTGATCAAAAGGTTAAAAGCAATACATGAGCATCTCAAAGCATACTGCATTGATTATAATTCATTTAGTGTATTTTCTAAACGCGCTGTCGAACAAGACTGTTGGCGCTTCTCTGTAAACCGCAAAAAAGGACACTATTTTAAAGTTTGTTTTCTTTAGCCCAGTTTCATAATCCTAAATCATGATGATATGTAAAAAGCTTAAATCTGACAACTTTTTTATTTTTTTTTTTTTTTTTTCATCCTGAGTCATAGATTAATATTTCCAGGCAAAATCGATGAAAGATCTTTTCCCGTAACGTTGCAAAATATTAAAAGGTGACAGTATAGAAAAGTCACTTTTTGGCGAACATCCTGTGAAACGTTTGATTACAATTAACGCAGAGAGTGAGATTTGAACTAGAAATGGGCGGACAGACGTACAAGTGATAACAAGACAAGGGTAACGGCGTAAAAAGATCGTTTGGAGAATCCGGGTATCGATCCCGGTACCTCTCACATGCAAAGCGAGCGCTCTACCACTTGAGCTAATCCCTCGAGAATGAATGATAAAGTTTTCTTTATTTGTTTTTAGGGGAGAAACTTTAAACTGTTGGACAAAGGATCATTGTAGGCTGATTTTCAAAATTAATATTTACATTCCTATAAATTTGACAAACGATCGATATTTTTGAAGATGTGAAATAAAGTTTTTACTATGTACAATACGTTTAGGGAAAAATTGTCTTAAAAGATTCCACGTGGCAGATCGTGTAAATGATACAAATAAGCCAAACCTGTCACAAATAGAAATTGAAATATTTGGCTCGCTAATGAAGACATTTCTAGACGTTCGTCTATTTAAAGCAATAAGTGAAAATGGCGTATACTTATTTTTTTTTCTTATATATTTCCAATAAAGATTGCGTGATTGGCCATCAAAATTATGACACTGGAGAATCCGGATATCGATCCCGGTACCTCTCACATGCTAAGCGAGCGCTCTACCACTTGAGCTAATTCCCCATTTGACAATTTCAACGTGTATGTGTGATTGTATGATTTAGCTCTCTCTGTGCTCTAGGCATATATGGTAAAAACCAACGACGACCAAGTTAGCTGTAAAGACTTCATAAATATATCTAGGTTTTCTGTTGTTTTTCATTTACCTTTGTATGAATTACCACGTTAATTACGTAGTCACAATGCAGGAGTAGTTGTATTTGGTAAGAAATTGAGACAATTTTCAACTTTCTTTTAGGTAAATTTTGAAGAAAAAACTGTTTGCGAACTCCCTCCAAATAAAGATAATAGTGAAAATAATAAAGATAACAAAATTCACTGTTATTTTAAATTCCACTAAAGCAAAAGGCGGGAAAGACCCCTGAAAATAGAATTCTTTAAACCTAGAAAAAATGTTTTAAAAACAACGTATTTACCGTTTAATTCCAAAAAATTCTAATAAGCAAAAAGATCTGATTCTGAGAGATATTCTAAGCAAGTTACGTCATAATTTGTTGACCAATAAGGTTAAAAGCAATACACGAGCATCTCAAAGCATACTGCATTGATTATAATTCATTTAGTGTATTTTCTAAACGCGCTGTCGAACAAGACTGTTGGCGCTTCTCTGTAAACCGCAAAAAAGGACACTATTTTAAAGTTTGTTTTCTTTAGCCCAGTTTCATAATGCTAAATCATGATGATATGTAAAAAGCTTAAATCTGACAACTTTTATATTTTTTTTTCATCCTGAGCCATAGATTAAAATTTCCAGGCAAAATCGATGAAAGATCTTTTCCCGTAACGTTGCAAAATATTAAACGGTGACAGTATAGAAAAGTCACTTTTTGACGAACATCCTGTGAAACGTTTGATTACAATTAACGCAGAGAGTGAGATTTGAACTAGAAATGGACGGACAGACGTACAAGTGATAACAAGACAAGGGTAACGGCGTAAAAAGATCGTTTGGAGAATCCGGGTATCGATCCCGGTACCTCTCACATGCAAAGCGAGCGCTCTACCACTTGAGCTAATCCCCCGATACAGAAATGAAGAATGATAAAGTTTTCTTTATTTGTTTTTAGGGAAGAAACTTTAAACTGTTGGACAAAGGATCATTTTAGGCTGTTTTTCAAAACTAATATTTACGTTCCTATAAATTTGACAAACGATCGATATTTTTGAAGATGTGAAATAAAGTTTTTACTATGTACAATACGTTTAGGGAAAAATTGTCTTAAAAGATGCCACGTGGCAGATCGTGTAAATGATACAAATATGCCAAACCTGTCACAAATAGAAATTGAAATATTTGGCTCGCTAATGAAGACATTTCTAGACGTTCGTCTATTTAAAGCAATAAGTGAAAATGGCGTATACTTATTTTTTCTTATATATTTCCAATAAAGATTGCGTGATTGGCCATCAAAATTATGACACTGGAGAATCCGGGTATCGATTCCGGTACCTCTCACATGCTAAGCGAGCGCTCTACCACTTGAGCTAATTCCCCATATGACAATTTCAACGTGTGTGTGTGATTGTATGATTTAGCTCTCTCCGTGCTCTAGGCATATTTGGTAAAAACCAACGACGACCAAGTTAGCTGTAAAGACTTCATAAATATATCTAGATTTTCTGTTGTTTTTCATTTACCTTTGTATGAATCACCGCGTTAATTACGTAGTCACAACGCAGAAGTAATTGTATTTGGTAAGAAATTGAGACAATTTTCAACTTTCTTATAGGTAAATTTTGAAGAAAAAAACTGTTTGCGAACTCCCTCCAAATAAAGATAATAGTGAAAATAATAAAGATAACAAAATTCACTGTTATTTTAAATTACACTATAGCAAAAGGCGGGAAAGACCCCTGCAAAATAGAATTCTTTAAACCTAGAAAAATGTTTAAAAAACAACTTATTTACCGTTTTATTCCAAAAAATTCTAATAAGCAAAAAGGTCTGATTCTGAGAGATATTCTAAGCAAGTTACATCATAATTTGTTGATCAATAAGGTTAAAAGCAATACACGAGCATCTCAAAGCATACTGCATTGACTTATAATTCATTTAGTGTATTTTCTAAACGCGATGTCGAACAAGACTGTTGGCGCTTCTCTGTAAACCGCAAAAAAGGACACTATTTTAAAGTTTGGTTTTTTTTAGCCCAGTTTCATAAAGCTAAATCATGATGATATGTAAAAGGCTTAAATCTGACAACTTTTATATTTTTTTTCATCCTGAGCCATAGATCGATGAAAGATCTTTTCCCGTAACACTGCAAAATATTAAAAGGTGACAGTATAGAAAAGTCACTTTTTGACGAACATCCTGTGAAACGTTTGATTACAATTAACGCAGAGAGTGAGATTTGAACTAGAAATGGACGGACAGACGTACAAGTGATAACAAGACAAGGGTAACGGCGTAAAAAGATCGTTTGGAGAATCCGGGTATCGATCCCGGTACCTCTCACATGCAAAGCGAGCGCTCTACCACTTGAGCTAATCCCCCGAGACAGAATGATAAAGTTTTCTTTATTTGTTTTTAGGGGAGAAACTTTAAACTGTTGGACAAAGGATCATTGTAGGCTGATTTTCAAAATTAATATTTACGTTCCTATAAATTTGACAAACGATCGATATTTTTGAAGATGTGAAATAAAGTTTTTACAATGTACAATACGTTTAGGGAAAAATTGTCTTAAAAGATGCCACGTGGGAGATCGTGTAAATGATACAAATAAGCCAAACCTGTCACAAATAGAAATTGAAATATTTGGCTCGCTAATGAAGACATTTCTAGACGTTCGTCAATTTAAAGCAATAAGTGAAAATGGCGTATACTTATTTTTTATTTCTTATATATTTCCAATAAAGATTGCGTGATTGGCCATCAAAATTATGACACTGGAGAATCCGGGTATCGATCCCGGTACCTCTCACATGCTAAGCGAGCGCTCTACCACTTGAGCTAATTCCCCATTTGACAATTTCAACGTGTATGTGTGATTGTATGATTTAGCTCTCTCTGTGCTCTAGGCATATATGGTAAAAACCAACGACGACCAAGTTAGCTGTAAAGACTTCATAAATATATCTAGGTTTTCTGTTGTTTTTCATTTACCTTTGTATGAATTACCGCGTTAATAACGTAGTCACAATGCAGGAGTAGTTGTATTTGGTAAGAAATTGAGACAATTTTCAACTTTCTTTTAGGTAAAATTTGAAGAAAAAACTGTTTGCGAACTCCCTCCAAATAAACATAATAGTGAAAATAATAAAGATAACAAAATTCACTGTTATTTTAAATTCCACTAAAGCAAAAGGCGGGAAAGACCCTGCAAAATAGAATTCTTTAAACCTAGAAAAAATGTTTTAAAAACAACGTATTTACCGTTTTATTCCAAAAAATTCTAATAAGCAAAAAGGTCTGATTCTGAGAGATATTCTAAGCAAGTTACGTCATAATTTGTTGACCAATAAGGTTAAAAGCAATACACGAGCATCTCAAAGCATACTGCATTGATTATAATTCATTTAGTGTATTTTCTAAACGCGCTGTCGAACAAGACTGTTGGCGCTTCTCTGTAAACCGCAAAAAAGGACACTATTTTAAAGTTTGTTTTCTTTAGCCCAGTTTCATAATGCTAAATCATGATGATATGTAAAAAGCTTAAATCTGACAACTTTTATATTTTTTTTTCATCCTGAGCCATAGATTAAAATTTCCAGGCAAAATTGATGAAAGATCTTTTCCCGTAACGCTGCAAAATATTAAACGGTGACAGTATAGAAAAGTCACTTTTTTGACGAACATCCTGTGAAACGTTTGATTACAATTAACGCAGAGAGTGAGATTTGAACTAGAAATGGACGGACAGACGTACAAGTGATAACAAGACAAGGGTAACGGCGTAAAAAGATCGTTTGGAGAATCCGGGTATCGATCCCGGTACCTCTCACATGCAAAGCGAGCGCTCTACCACTTGAGCTAATCCCCCGAGACAGAATGATAAAGTTTTCTTTATTTTTTTCGGGGGGGGGGGGGGGGGGGGAGAAACTTTAAACTGTTGGACAAAGGATCATTGTAGGCTGATTTTCAAAATTAATATTTACGTTCCTATAAATTTGACAAACAATCGATATTTTTGAAGATGTGAAATAAAGTTTTTACTATGTACAATTCGTTTAGGGAAAAATTGTCTTAAAAGATTCCACGTGGCAGATCGTGTGAATGATACAAATAAGCCAAACCTGTCACAAATAGAAATTGAAATATTTTGGCTCGCTAATGAAGACATTTCTAGACGTTCGTCTATTTAAAGCAATATGTGAAAATGGCGTATACTTATTTTTTCTTTTGTATTTCCAATAAAGATTGCGTGATTGGCCATCAAAATTATAACACTGGAGAATCCGGGTATCGATCCCGGTACCTCTCACATGCTAAGCGAGCGCTCTACCACTTGAGCTAATTCCCCATTTGACAATTTTAACGTGTATGTGTGATTGTATGATTTAGCTCTCTCCGTGCTCGAGACATATATGGTAAAAGCCAACGACGACCAAGTTAGCTGTAAAGACTTCATAAATATATCAAGGTTTTCTGTTGTTTTTCATTTACCTTTGTATGAATCACTGCGTTAATTACGTAGTCACAACGCAGAAGTAATTGTATTTGGTAAGAAATTGAGACAATTTTCAACTTTCTTATAGGTAAATATTGAAGAAAAAAACTGTTTGCGAACTCCCTCCAAATAAAGATAATAGTGGTTATAGTAAAGATAACAAAATTCACTGTTATTTTAAATTCCAGTATAGCAAAAGGCGGGGAAGACCCCTGCAAAATAGAATTCTTTAAACCTAGAAAAAAAATGTTTTAAAAACAACTTATTTACCGTTTTATTCCAAAAAATTCTAATAAGCAAAAAGGTCTGATTCTGAGAGATATTCTAAGCAAGTTACATCATAATTTGTTGATCAATAAGGTTAAAAGCAATACATGAGCATCTCAAAGCATACTGCATTGATTATAATTCATTTAGTGTATTTTCTAAACGCGCTGTCGAACAAGACTGTTGGCGCTTCTCTGTAAACCGCAAAAAAGGACACTATTTTAAAGTTTGTTTTCTTTAGCCCAGTTTCATAATGCTAAATCATGATGATATGTAAAAAGCTTAAATCTGACAACTTTTATATTTTTTTTTCATCCTGAGCCATAGATTAAAATTTCCAGGCAAAATCGATGAAAGATCTTTTCCCGTAACGTTGCAAAATACCACTTGAGCTAATCCCCCGATACGGAAATGAAGAATGATAAAGTTTTCTTTATTTGTTTTTAGGGAAGAAACTTTAAACTGTTGGACAAAGGATCATTGTAGGCTGATTTTCAAAATTAATATTTACGTTCCTATAAATTTGACAATCGATCGATATTTTTGAAGATGTGAAATAAAGTTTTTACTATGTACAATACGTGTAGGGAAAAAATGTCTTAAAAGATGCCACGTGCGAGATCTTGTGAACGATACAATTAAGCCAAACCGGTCACAAATGGAAAATTGAAATGATTGCCGCCCTTCGGAAGACGTTTCTAGATGTTCGTCTATTTACAGAAATAAGAGAAAATGGCATATACTAATTTTTACTAATATTTTCAATAAAGATTTCGCCATCAAAATTAAAACACTGGAGAATCCGGGTATCGATCCCGGTACCTCTCACATGCTAAGCGAGCGCTCTACCACTTGAGCTAATTCCCCATATGACAATTTCAATGTGTATGTGTGATTGTATCACTTAAATATCTACGTGCTTTAGGCATACATGTATATGGTAAAAACCAACGACGATCAACTTAGCTGTAAAGACTAAATTAATAAATCTAGGTTTTCTATTGTTTTTTTCATTTACCTTTGTATGAATTCCCAGGTTAATTACGTAGTCACAATGCAGGAGTAATTTGTAAGAAATTGAGAAAATTTTCAACTTATATGTAAATTTTCACCAAAAAAAAGGTCTTTAGTAGCAGAACAGAACAGAACAGTTCTGTTCTGTTCTGTTCTTGAATTATAATATTAGCAAAAGGGAGGGGAGATCTCTTCAACACAGATGTTATTATTACAAGAAACAAATGTTGTTGGTTTTTTTTTTTGTTTGTTTTTTTTTTTTGTTTTTTTAATAACGTAACTATCATATCATTTTCGTTTTATTTCTCAAAATTCGTATAAGCGAAAAGGTCTGATTCTGAAAAATATTCTATGCAAGTTTCATCTAGAAATGTAGTTCATAAAGGTTAAAAGCAATATACGAGCATTTCAAAGCATACTGCATTGACTTATAATTCATTTGCTTGATTTTCTTAACACGTTCTAGAACAAGAAACTTTAAACTGTTGGAAAAACGATCATTTGAGGCTGATTTTCAAAATTAATACTTACGTTCCTATAAATTTGATAAACGATCGACATTTTAGAAATTGTGAAATTACATTTTCTACTACAACACGTTTAGGGAAATAAATGTCTTAAAAGATGCCACGTGCGAGACCGTGTTAATTAAACGATTAGGTCAAACTGGTCAAAAATGAAAAATTAAATATCAGAGGACATTTCTAGACGTTCTCCTAAAGCAATAAGTAATAATGTCATATACATATTTTTTCTAATATTTCCATTTAAGATTGCGTGATTGACCATCACAATTAGAACACTAGATTCTGGTTATCGATCACGGTACCTCTCACGTACTAAGCGAGCGCTCTACCACTTGAGCCAGAAAGAAATTGAAACAATTGCAATTTTCTTATACCTTAATTTAAGATGGTGTTTTAGCGAGACCCCTCTTATTCAAGATAATAGTGGTAATAATAAAGATAAAACAATTCGCTGGTATTTTGAATCACATCAATAGCAAAAGGGAAGGGGGCCTATACAAAAGAGATTTCTTTATTTCTAGCAACAAATGTTTCAAACAATGTAACTTTCATATAATTTTCGTATTATTTCATAAAAATTTTAATATGCAAAACAAGGTCAGATTCTTAGAGATATTCCATGCAAGTTTCATCTTGAACTGTAGATTATCAAGGTTAAAAGCAAGTGATATAAAGAACGGTGTACCGAAGTGAAATGATCATTTGGAGAATCCGGGTATCGATCCTAGTACCTCTTACATGCAAAGCGAGCGCCCTACCACTTGAGCTTATCCCCCGACACAGAATGTTAATAGATACAGCCTTTTTTTTAATTTTGCGGATATACGGAAGCACTTAGAGTTTTGGATGAAAAAGAAAAGCATCTTAGGCGTGGAGTTGCTGCCATTTTTCGATATAAGGAAAACTTTGAGCGGTTAAATTGCAATAGTAATTTGAACAATATTTTCATCTCTTACAGAGTTTTGAGTTTATATTATTAAAAATTATGAATTTACAGAGAATGGGCGAGTTATGCATTTAATTTTTTTAACATGCCACAGACGGTGGTCTTGGTACTATCTTTTGACGTCAATCCGTCCGTACTTACAAATCATGAGAAGGACACTTACCCTATATTTATGGATTTAATATCTTTAAATAGTCGTAGAGCAGTTATATTCGTAAGATTCCCCTGTTATATCCACAGGGACTCTGCACATGATAAGTAAACCTTAGACGATAATTTGGCAAGAAAAAATAAAAATTGGTATATAAATATAGAACATATTTATAGGTCTATATATTTGTAAACCATTTTTTTTATTTTTCCTTCCAAATCATTGTATAAGGCTTATTTATCATGTGCAGAGTCCCTGTGGTTATCTCCCCCTCGTTATAGAATTCTGCGGCCCAATACCTAAAAGACTCGGGTGACACAGCGTTAATGTGGCATCCCGGAGACGTATCAATACCATAGATACCTAGAGCAAACAGATAGAGGGGGTATTTTTGTTTTCAAATTTAAATATTTCATTATCTTATCCTAAATCCTTTGTTGCTGGTACTCATTTGAATCGTCTCATCGAGACGATTCAAATGAGTACCCACAACATAATGTTTTATTAGAAAATAAAGATTTTAGACTAGCTTTGTCCCATCTTATCGGGACTACTGAATTACCTGGCATATCTAAATCACATGTAATCGATTAGCACCTTATCTTTATAATATCTATATTAGGGGTATATTTACCTTGTATTGGAGATTATGGTATAACGTAAGGATGAAATAATCCTCAACGCTAAAACCACGCTTTAACAATGTGTTCATACAGTCTGATAAGGGTTTTAGTTTCATACCTAAAATAAATGTATTCTTTTTATTTCTTGTAATTTAATGACAATGAAATTGGTACATGTTACGTTATTTTCATGAAAAGAAAACCAATTAACAATAATGAAATATAATTTGTGTTTATCAATTTTCTTTCATTCTGATTGTATATATTCTCTTCACTTCGTGTATTTGCCCCTACATGTGCTTTGCTAAGCTGACACATACTATACATACATCTTCATTGATTTTATCCAGAATGCAGAAAAGGAACAATGTCTATACTTAGATTTTTTTATGTTTAAAGAAAATATCCTGGTAATCATATCTACTGCGTTAAGTGCAGCATTGACAGAAGGACCCTCAAAATAAAAATGAATTTTCTTTGTTGCCATGCGTTAACCGTGTTCAAGATCATTATTTCACACACTTAAATTTGAATTCCTTGACAGATCCCATAAAAAGTTGATTAATGACTATTTGTATTTTAACCAAAATGATGTGCAAAAAATGGAGACTGTGGTTTGAGATTATACCAATTTATTTTAGTTCGATTTCGACGAAAGTTTAAATTTATAGAATCGTTCTTCAACAAGCAATCCAGATGCCCGTTTTACTAAGCTTCTTACAAAAAAATTAATCGTTAGTCAAAATCGCAAATCGTACCTGGTGTTTTCATTCATTGTAAGATTCTGCCTTGTCATATCTCATCGGAATCGTCTTTAGGAGACGATTCCAATGAGAAGATGCATGGCAGAATTCCATGTTTAGTCACTAATTGAGAAGGAACTTTAATTTTTGACTTACGCAAAAAATGATCGTAAGATTTTTAGCAAAACGAGTCCCAGATGTTTTCACGTCCCTGAGAGAGAGAGGCATTGGTTTAAATTCACTAATACACAATTCTACAGCTTGGTAAACTGGGGCTGGCTATTAAGTATCTGACATATAAACCTTCCCTTGCGACGGTTGGGCTCGAACCGCGGACCTAGAGGTCACGAGTTGAGCGCCCAAACCACTGGACCGCCGAGGCATTGTTTTGTGATTTAAGCATCAATTGTGAATGCCTCTATGAAATTTAATTTACAAATTCTATAAAAGTCTTCAAAACTGTAAGATGGCCAGAAGATAAGATCCAATAATCCGTGGATCAAAGTAGGTAAGAAAACAAATCCTTTTGTCCTTATGAGGGATTTGTGAAACTATGGGTGCAAGCATATAAGGGTAGAGATAGCTATACATGTACTTATCCCCATGGTAAGTGGTATTGCTACATATAAGTAAGGGCACTTAAGATAAGGTGAAACGAGATAAACGGTGTGAATTAGTCATCTGACTGAAATAGTGGTCCACTTTCTACCAGTAGTTTTCAGATTTGAACTCACGAACCAGCCAAAATTAATGCTTTGCATTTTAAAGATATGGGCTCTGGTTGGTCAAGACGTTTGTCTCGACCTATCATACACAATGTTATACAATTCATTTGACATGTAAATTATAATGGTTATTTGATTGATTAATTGTAATGGGTGAAATGTCACTTTCAACACTATTGCACCAGCATAACTACAACATTTCACCCTAGCAGTCAGCTGCCCATTCTAATTAGACGTACCGCTACTATACACATCATACACCCATTGGTGGGAGACAAATGCCTCGTGTCATAATGACTTTTGTCAAACGACGGATGGAAGCTGGCCAAGCCGAATGCGCTTAGCTAATCGGGCACGGCTTATAATGGTCTGAGGGTCCAAGAAACAAAAATGATTTAAAAAAAAAAAAAAAGAACGTAATTTAAATACACTCGGTCTTGTGAAGATTTACCGGGGGCAAAGATTGTACTATTCATAGAAAATTGAAACTATACTATTTTGAATGGGGTTTGACGCCACTTTTGATAGTTTTTCAGTCGCGGAGGCTGGGACAACCAACAAAATACTCACCGTTCTTCTTACACTTTTACTACCAACACCTCTATTCTGATCTCCAAGCTGCTCATCCCACTTGTATTTACGATTATCCACCTGTTTGTAACGGACAAAGTTCGAAAGAATATTTGCCGCGACTAGAGATTGAACCATGGGCCTCATCATCGGACTACATGAAAGTCTGACGCGCTACCAATGGTGCTGTGGCCACTAGGATGCAAAGCAGGTACCTTTTTCTTGTGGCTTAGTTACGGCGGCGGAAATGGAATATGTAAAATGCGCGAAACGATGCTTTGGATTTCTTCCTAGTTTTATGAAAAAATGTTATTTCACATTTGCTTCATAGTTAATATGAAGCAAATGGGCAACATCATTTTCTTCATAGTACTAGCAAAAAGAAAGAGTAGATGTCATCTTTACAATTCCTTTGTTATCGTGTTAAATTGCGCATCTAGAAGGTTGCAGATTAGAAAAGAAAACATTATTGAAGTGTCATCGATGCGGTTGATAGACATATCGGTCGTTTAGCCACGTGCTCACAGTTAAAGCATTAAACTGGCCAATTTGATTCTGAAAGTAAGAAACCCCACCAAGACACGTGGACCGGAAGTCGCCATTAAAAGCAGGACCGCAGTCAATTTCTCGCTAAATGGCCGTAAATTGTTCAGTCGAGCGACAATGTGGGAAGTCGAAGAAAAGGATAAGTCGCTAATTGAAAATGAATACAAAAAGCTATAGGAAATAGCGACACGGGGATTTCACACTGATATGACTAAAGAAGACAATCTAGTTGTTTACGGGTGTTTGTTTAGCAATCATTGAGGTATTTAGGCACAAATATAAACAAGCCGTGTCACATTAAAATTCAATTTAAGTTTTCGGACTGTTTTAAGATTCCCCAGTCTTTTGTAAAATTATACCCCCCCTCCGCCCCTTTAACCGTCACACAAGATGCCCAGTCTGACAATCGTATATACTTTTCGCACTTCCAAAATAGTTCATTTTTTAGCAGAGTAAAATTATTTGAGAAAGGAGTGCAGCCAGAGGAGGTCAATCCGAGTTCCTTACAGTCATGGGTGATTCTTAGATATATGCATGCACACTATTACACCACCCCATCAATGCCCGACAAAACAAATGTAGAACTAATATATTCTTATCATTTAAAGACAATTCTCGTTTCTTCTTGTTGATGGTTCCGGAAAACGTTCTAGTTCGTGAAGCAGAAAATTAATTCTACCTTAAATATGTTACAAATGCGTACAAGATACACATTATCTCCCATCATATTTTATATGAGACAAGCTGATTATAAACGAGTCTAGATTTGGAATGTTATTAAGCGAGCCATAGCGAACCTAAAAAATTCTATACTAAACAAGGCTAAGACAAGTTTTATTATTTTTATTTTCATCGCATAAACAACATTTTTTACGTTAACATTTTTTATGAAACGCAGAAATTCAGTGAAAACGTGCGCTGTATGACGTCATGATGACATCACATAGAACGTGATCCTCAACATGTGTAAGACAGGATACCTCTGGTGGCTGATCGTTTTGAAGACAAGAGGAGCTATGTTAGAAAATGCGTTCGTGGCTATACCCTAAATAGTGAAAGCGTAAAAAACGAACGAACAAACAAACAGGTTAACCTTTTCCACCCAAAATGTGTTTGGTCAGATGTAATTGAGAAAAAAACTCTAAGAAAAACATTGTAGGCAAAAGCGCTAAAACCAACACATTTTGTGGATAATCTTTAGGTAAATATATCGCTTATCCTTTAGATAGGCTATCATCGCCCTATTGACAATCTATCATTGACGATCATGTAATGATAGGCGTAGTTATATAACGATGCTCGATTTCAACACGTAATCTTCGACGCTCTGATTTTCTACTATTTCAAGCATTTTAAAAGACCCAGGGGAAAAGTAATTTAAGTGAAAATGGATTTGACGTGTCATCGCTTAATTTTGATAGCGAACTTACAGCACTCGTTTTCGGGAATACAATTGTGACTCTACAGGCAAAAAGAGACCATCTGGATAGTGTGTAAAGTGTCGGTCCTAGTCAGACTGCGTGGACAGCGCAGGTTGACTTGGATCGAACTTTTTCGCACTTGGTCGATTTTCTAGAACTAAAGTATGGTCATTCTACCTTCCTGTAAACACTTCATTGAATTGCGTCCTGCGATTGATCTGCACTAGGAATTATCTCGTTATCAAACTTTGTTTTACTTAGTTCCAAGATAGCCCTTTTTGCGTGACGGGTCACAATAATGAAAAAGAAATCGATTGTCGTCAGACTGCTCAAAATACTATAGTCTCTGTTCGTCATGGTGAAGCGCAGTTGGTAGCTCGTCGGCCTCCAAATCACGAGGTCATGAGTTCGATCACCGAGGGCGGAACTCATTCTTTAAGACTTTTTTTTCTCCCGCCATTGGTTCGATAATCGTAGACCTTTGTGATCTAGCAGCTGGATGGTAGTAAATTATGTTATGTAATGGTAGTACTGGCGAGAGAAAAAAAACAGGAATTCATTGTTACGTGCTCCAGCCTCCACGATATAACTGATAAATTGTTGCATAGCGGCGTTAAACTCCCAACAAACAACCAAAAAGACATAATGGTAAAATACTCGGGCGTTACGGAAGATAAGCGACACGGCGTTGAAGAGTCAAATTGAATTACGGGTATGTCATTGCCAGGACCAAATGAACAATTTGTTACTGGTCTGTGAAAGACATAATTCCATTATTACATTAAATGACTCGAATTTATTATCACATGTAGACACTTATTGCATTATCTTGACACGAAGAAACTTTTATTGTAAACAGCGCTGGGTTCCGGATGACAAAACGGTTGAAACAGTTTGCCAATTATACCACTCTTTGCTCGAGCACTTGCGCGCAAAGCGGGGTATAATTGGCAAACTGTTCGCACCATTTTGAGATCTTGAACGCAGGGCTGCCCTGTAGAACTTTAAATGTAACCAGTCCTGTGTAGAAGAAATAACTATTCGTAAAACGTTTAAGAAGCGTTACAATACTTTGCAAGTGTACTCACAGACAAAGCCGGATTTAAATTCCAAAGTCCGCATACGTTTTTTTTTTATACCCAATGCAAAGATGCCCTTTGTTCAGGATTGCGAAGCTAACGCGGGGGCCAGACGTTTGACACAGCATTAAATAAACTGTAAACTGTTTGCAATTTATATCCCGCTTTGCACGCAAGTGCTCGTGCAAAGCGGGTATAATTTGTTCAGGATTGCGAAGCTAACGCGGGGGCCAGACGTTTGACACAGCATTAAATAAACTGTAAACTGTTTGCAATTTATATCCAGCTTTGCACGCAAGTGCTCGTGCAAAGCGGGTATAATTTGCAAACATTTTGCCCCTTTACGTCTTCCTGAACGTAGGTCAGGATATACAAAATTGGGACTATCACTTGTTCCACTTCGTTTTCTTGAACGGACAGGGTCGCTTCACAAGCCAGTCTTTTTTTCCATATCATACAACGTGAAACCAGCCCCGCGTTCAGGATGACAAAACGGCACAAAAAGTTTGCAATTTATACCCCGCTTTTCACGCAATCGCACATGCAAAGCGGAGTAAAATTGGAAAACTGTTTGCACCGTTAAGTGATCCTGAACGCAGGGCTCATTTTCAGCGACATTGTGGGGCGAAGTCATGATTTTCAAAAGTTGTACGTACGTAAAAATTGTTCATTTTTCCGAAGAGCCCGAAGGCGAAGCGTTAGTCGGGACACGAACAGAGGAAGCTCCCCTGAAATAGTTTGTATGCAGCCGGAAATAAAAAAAAAAGCAGTCGATGAAACGTTCTTTTAACTCGAGCAATGAATTCCAAAATCATGATAAATTTCATATAAGTAAGTCTTGAAATCGAAAAAAAAAAAAAAAAAAAAAAAAAACCGAAGACCGTACGTTGCATTCCTTTTGACACAACATGCAAATATGAAGCATTCTGGAATCCCAGTGATCAAAAATTAAATAAAAAAGAGATTTCTTTCAGGAAAGGTCAAGCGCATTAAGCAAAATTCCTCTAATGGAAAAAGTAGATCAGTCTGATTATACTCGACACTTTACGCCCTGCCCTGATGGTGGCTTTTCGCCTGAAAGGTCACATTTATTTTGCAGACTATTCAGATAGTCCCCTTTCGCGAGACGTTTCACACACACAAAACAGTATCAGACAACAACATGGTGCTGACAACCATACGTATCAGATTGATAGAAAACGACAAATTTTGTTGTTTTATTTAAGGCTCTAGTAACATCGCCAATAATTTTCGCAGCTGCTATATAAGGTCATGTTTGATCTGAGATGGTCTTCATTTGGCGAATAAATAATCGTAACTAAAGCTTAAATAAAGCTGTAGTTACAAAAAGAAAATCTTGTCGCTCAAAGACCAAAATCGAAAACAGTATAGTGTTAGACAAATCGGGAGCGATGTCTCAACACATTCGGAATATTGTTGTAGCTGTTTTGCTTTGAAAGCGTTTATAGAATACAGCCCTGCGTTGAGGATGACAAAACGATACAAACTGTTTTCAAATTAAACCCCGCTTTGCACGTGTTCTTGCGTGCAAAGCGGGGTATGATTTGAAAACAGTTTGTACTGTTTTGTCATCCTGAACGCAAGGCAGATTTTAAAGGTCTAGTTATCAGGTGTTTTGCGTAAAAAGCATCCTCGGATACCCCGAGGCCTCCTATTTGCTACGCTATATCGATATCCGAGGATGCGTAAAAAGGTCTATTCTGAGTCTGTTTAGTGTCACTTAGTGCCATATAATGTAGCACTATTCCTACCTATGCAAATATTTTCCCAGGCAGTCAGTTCCTAACCTCGCAGGGGGGATTTTCATCAATCATCGACGCATGATTATCATTGGATAAAATCGCCGTGGGTGTTTTCCCATGATGACGTAATATTTGACGACAACGTGTTTATTTTCGATGTGTTGCTAAAAATATTATTGGATTAATTTACCAAGCGTGATGTCACTGATCGGTTTAATTTGATTGGCGGACAAACGTTAATATGATAATGGGTCAAATTATGATACGTTTGATAAAGTATTTGCCAATACGATTATCACATAAGTCATTTTCTAATCAAGAATGACGCAAATTGACCAAATCATATTATCATTATTTAGTTCGATTATTTTAAGGCTAGTACTTATCTCCACCAGAGTGTATAATTCCCTTGTCCGACTTGTCCGACATGGCTGGATAAGTAGGGCATTAATTTTTCGAGGTCACTTGTCCGTTGACAAGAAAATACCAAGGCAAAACTTCAAAAGTTACGTAAGAGACCTAGGTGATGAATAAGCACAATCATTTTGCATCTACAGGTAGAAAACGTTGTTTTAATGAAGAAAATGCTGAAATCCAGCATTTTCTTCTTTAAAAAAAATATTTTCTCAAAAATTGATCTATTCCTTTTTTACGAACAAGTTAACTTTAATCCTGAACAAAAAGAAAACCATGTTTTATTTCTCCGAGGACAAGTAGAGTAAATCTATATTTCGGCACCCTGTTTATGCTTGACAGATGGTTCAATTTTCAAATATATCGAAAAGTCTCACCATCTGTACAGTGTATTCATTACCGCCAAACAAAGAAGAAAAATCAAAATTCCTTTTAGTCCGCTCACAGAAAATTTGTGACAAATACTATGACAAAAATATGTTAATTACTTATATATCAATTTGAAGAACTTAACTTGCCATTTTCCATGTGTTGTGGTCTTATCTTTCAAATATCCGCCTACATACACTCCTCAAAACTTGTAAGCGGTCACTTGCCTTTTTGGCCATATATTATAAACGACGCATGGTTTCAACTCGTTTTAGCTTGAATAATGTAGCCAATTCATTTATGAAGTCAACAAGAGAAAACACAGTGAAATAATTCGACAAGAAGTGTTTTAAAATTAAACGAAAGTAGGAGTACCCTCGATTTCAAAGTTTAACATTGGTGGGTGGGGTATTTTTGACATTTCTTGTTAGGATAAGGACTGTGTAGAGCTTTTTGGCATTTCTTATTAATTTTAGGAGTCCAAAGGCGTTGTGCCACTGATATTAGTACAAAAGATTGATAGGCGTTGCGTTTTTCAAGTATCGAAAAATTCAAATTTCTCTTAAAAGTGTCAATTTTGTGACTTTTGAAATTGAGGGTACATGCATTTAATTCCGTATTAAGAACTTACTGTCTCATAATTTAACAAAACAATTGGGTAGGATGATGACCGAATGGCCACTCTTTCGAAAGACAAAGTTCACATTTCAAGATAAAAGCGGAAAATGTGTGAAAAATGGAGAAAGGAAAGGTGGCCGCTTAGAACTTTTGAGAAGTGTATAGTACGACTTACATTTTACTCATCGTAATTCATTAAATGGCGCTTTTAAACCCCATAATTGCACATTTTATAAAAAAAAATTATAAGGATCAGGGACCTGTTTCACTAAACATCTTACGATGGTTTTTTTTTTTTTTTTTTTTTTTTTTTGTTTTGTTTTTTTTTTTGCGTAATTCGTAAATTAAAGATGCTTCTACAGTGGTAACTAAATAATGGAATTCTTCCGCGCATCATCTCATTGGAATCGTCTTCTAAAAACGATTCCAATGAGATATATTGCAAGGCAGAATTTAACAATGTACGAAAATACCAAGCAAGATTTCTGATTTTGACTTACAATTGATCTTTTCGTAAGAAGCCTAGTAAAACGGACCCCAGTTAACATGAACTTCTGCACAGTGCATTTTGATAAAAAAAAATCCCGTTCTTCAAAAACATAGATTGAATAGGGTTTCAGACGAGAATATTAACTTTGCGAATCGGCACTGTGACCAGATTCAATCCTTTGAAGTAGAAAATATTTTAGGAAAGGGAGATATTACTGTTTTCTAACGATTTCTTCTTTTTTCAACAATTGTTTTCTTTCTCCCCTTTCCCCCCTTTATCACAGGGACGTGGCCCCACACCCGGATACTGTACAAAAAAGGAATAATTACTAATCGTCTAGTTTAAAGCTTTCTGTTACATTTTTGCTACAGAGTGAACAGTGACTCTGCTCAGGCTGCGAGGATGTAGAGCTAATCAAAGCCAGACTAGGCGCTAGCTTGAAATTATTATATATGCATTATGTTCATTAATTATATTTTTTCCATGAATAATGGCCAGGAACAGATAGAAACCAAGAGTTCTGTCTCGTTAAATGTTTGTTTCCAAAAGAATATATTAGATTTTTTTAAAAGAAAAAGCCTTGCGTTTAGGATAACAAAACGTGGCAAACTGTTTATCAACTGAAACTGAAAATTATAACACGCTTTGTACACAAGTGCAAATCGTCGTGAAATAACTTAAACCTTGTTAGAGGCGTCCTAAAACCTTAACCACGCTCAAATCAATCAACTAATGTTACTTTATTATTTGCCATTTTAACATAATTATATTTTTATGCCGATAAAAATTGATAACATTTTTATGAATATCAAACTTTTTAAAGCGCGGGGTTCACAAAGAATTAGAGCTAGCAATCGACCTAGATATTTGGCACCAATACTTGAAGTAACGACGAAAGAATAATTACATTCATTAGTTTCATTCATTTATTGACAGCTTACTACACAAATATTTACGTTATTTTAATTTGCTACCTATCCTGTCCCACAATTTAAACAAATACTAACCATTATCATTTCTCATAGAAGAGTCTTGCCGAAGGAATTTCAGAATTTCGATATTTGAATTGTAACATATTTTATCTTCAACATTAGCAACATTGTTGCCAAAAATCGCTTAAGGTAGTGTATACCCCATTATGAAAAACTACATTTTTTTTAAAGATAACGTGTCAACCCTTTGCTTGCGAAAGATAATATCGTCGTCACGTTGGTTCTGTCATAATAACGTCGCAGTGTAATATAGGGTTAATTCACGTTTTGGGGGGCGTTAGCATTTGCAGAGACCCGAAAAATTATTCAACGCCCGAATGCGAAGTAGATCTAATAGTTCTGCCACATTTCAGAACTCATAATCTTTCACAAAGTTGACAGGTTTCTCGATGAAATCGTTTGAAAACACCAGTAAACACTGTTAAACTTTCATTACTCTTAAAATGCTGTGGATTATTACGGGTCCACTACCTTAAGGACAACAGACGAATTAATGCCGAACTATTATGGGTCCACTGCCTTAAGTAAAATCCAAAACGAACACTTATAGTAATTTCCAAGCGACCAATCGTAGCAGGGCTTACAAATACTTTGACGTCACATTATTTAATATAGTACAACTTACAGTTCCAGTAAAAAAAAAAAACAAACAAAAAAAAACAACAACATTGGGATGACGTTAGGAACTGTTGCCCGATGCCGTAGGCAGATGGCAACAGTTCCTAATGTCATCCCAGATTTCCGATACTACCGAAGCGTATATGTACCCCCTACTGAGGACATAAACTGGTCTCAAAAGACGTATTGAACTCTACAAGTTGTCCAAATTACGATGACATGCCGCTGTATATCTCGACATGTTGACCAAATTTATTTTTTGACGGCATCAGAATTTAAGACTTGACTAAATGAACATATGCATCAATTTCCAAGAACATGGATGTCGACATCTTTTGGACGTCTTGTCAATTGTCGTTAAAATTCAGGCGACTTTTTCATGAGTTCATTTGGGCAAGTCTTCTATATGTAGGATTGCAGAAAGACACAATCTTGGTCAACATGTCGATATATGTATCGACTGTCATCGTAATTTTGACAACTTGTAGAGTTCTTTACGTCTTTGGAGACCAGTTTATGTCCTCACTAGGGGGGTACATATAGGCTTTCGTACGATACCGAGGGAAATAGTTTCCATTGTTACACATCTAAAGCATTTAGTGGACATACAGTATCATTACTCTCGCATTACATATTAGCATTGATCCTAATCGACCAGATTGTGGAGAGTAATTTTGACTTTCTCTCGATGTATTGACATCATACAACTATCAGTCTATCCATTTCAGTTTTATAGGATGGTAAAAGGTTAGAACTCATTCTTCTTATTTTAATTAAGTAATGAAATAAGAATGATGAAAGTTATTTTAGTAACGTATTTACTAAAGTGAGAATAACATACATTGTAAATGAGAAAACTATGTAAAATAGATCAAATATTAAAATATTACATTTTTTCCAACGTGTAATCCACTTCAAAATAGAAGATCTCATGATATAATCAAAGTACTGAAAGTACTGAAAAGTTGGAATGTGTTCGAGAGACGGTGACCTCAAGCTACTAACGAAGCTGACGCCTCCCGCCCACCACAGGTGATCACATGTTACGTCTCGTCTTTTGACGGGCGTATACAAATCAATGTATTTCAACAACGAGAGACGCTTCAACCTCTGAATCGCTATACAGGCCTGATTTCTGATGAAAGAAAAATGATAACAAGAGGACCAGAATGACCCTAACCCACTCACCTGAATTCGATTAGTCCAGTGGGTCTTATCCAAGAAACTTTCTGGCAAAGATTCATTCAAATTTGCCTAATTATTGAATAGGAGACATTATTCGAATTATAAGCAGTTATAATAGACCCTGCCAACCCATTCATTACAGAGGAGACTCAAAAGTAGCCCTACCCTGCCACGCCCATATTTATGGGCTAATGAAAATTTTGCAAACAATATTTGAAGAGGGTCATCAAAGGAACATTCTTGTAAAGTTTGATTGAAATCTGCCCTGTGGTTTCAAAAGGAGATGTCGTTCAAAGATTTTGGGATAAAAATAAGCCCCGCCCTGCCATACCCATATTTACTGGCCAATTAGGATATAGCGACAATTTTGAGAGGGTCACCCCGGGAACATTCTTGCAAAATGTCATTGAAATTGGCACAGCGGTTTAGGAGAAGAAGAAGTTTTATGAAATTTGACGACGGACGACGGAGTCAGGGTGATCCTAAAAGCTCCCCTTGAGCACGCTGTGCTCAGGTTAGCTAAAAAAGAAGAAAATGATACGGACCATACAGCCGACTAATGTACGCACAGGCGAACACTTAAACACTCAAAACAGTTTTTATATTATTTTTCAAATGACTTCTGCTCCATTTGAGTTATCAATTACATTTTTATTAGAAGTGTCGCAAAGTGGACCTCAACAAGTGATTTGTCCATGATGAAAAGCTATTTTCGCAGGGAAGTCTTTTGTTTCATGAGTTGGAATCTCAAGACAATTTTTGGACGAAGTTCAATTGTGATTTCGACCTTTGTGACTCCAAAATTGGGCACTTTCTTGGGCCATTTACAACAAGTTTTATGATTTGGGTCAATTGGTTGTTCAGTTACAGAGGAAACTGTTAACTGTTAAAACCTACTGATGCCCGTGACATGTATGACCCCGAAACAATGGGGCATTTCTTTGGGTCATGGGCAATATTTATGTAAAGTTTCGTTATTGCAGGTCAATTGCTTCTCCCCTTATCTCGCGGAAAGCAAAAGGTCAATGGACTGAGAGACAGACAGGATGAAATCAAGATATGATCCTCTACTTCTGAGTTGGGGGTACAGCTAATAACATCGTGAAATTTATAGGGTGAACGATTTTTTGAATGATTTAGGCATGATGTTGAATGAGTGAGCAGAGCGAGTTTTGAGTGAAATTTAAGGGAGGGAATCCAATGTCGCTGCTAACTCAGAGCGAGTTTTGAGTGAAATTTAAGGGAGGGAATCCAATGTCGCTTATTTTGTTCAGGATGATCAAAATTAGCGATATATAAAACCTATATAAAATATGCATAAAAGTCCAATCAATAGCTTTCTATTTCGTCAAGCACCAATCAGACGCTTTAAATTCAATTATGTCAGTGAAATCGCGAATTTTGAATGTACATGGTGATCTTATTTTTTTAATAACTTTGAGCGTTTTTGAATGGTTTGAGTAAGTGTTTGGGATGAATCAATGGAGCGCTGAGTTAGCGATTAAGAATGTATTTGATTGGAGATGAATGTCAATTCTACGATGTAACTAACTTTATGAATGTGCTCTGAAACGTGTTGATTTGTAAGAATGTGAAGAAAACAACTTGAACTAGTTGGTTTGTTTCAAATGTCAAATTGTCTTGGGGATGGATGTAATTGGGCAAAGATATTCATAATTCAATTAAAGATATGGTGGCAAGGGTTTATGTGGATGAGTATTGATTTTTTTTTTACAAAGAAACATTTATGTACATAACCGCAATATGACGGAAAACAAACGACAATATGTTGAAAAAATATTTATGAACTTTAAAAGTGTATCACCACTTTAAGAAAAGATTTTTATTTCGTAGCTTAAACAGAAATTTACAATAAAACACCTTGTCAAAAGTTAAATGTGTAATAAGATCGTTCAGAAAGAGAATTTGTACCTTTAAAAGAAGCTATCACAAAATTCTACGAAAAACAGGTCGCGACCTTACCAAATAAGCAGATCACGTGATTGGTCTGTGCTATCGCCACAATACTAAGAAAACAGATCGCGACATTACCAATTAAGCAGATCACGTGATTGGCTAGTGCTATTGTCAATTGCTGACCTTATTGGACTTGACTGATCACATGATTTCCACATATAGTAATGCAAACACGTGATACTAATATATTTGTACGCAACTTTTAATAAATATCGTTTAAAACATAAATTAGCGTGTTAATAATATACGTGAAGTGATAGATGTGTAATTGTACAGCCTTATTACTTTTTGATTGAATAAACTGTATGTCTTTGTCAAGTTGAGATATACAAATTAGGCCGAAGTGTATTCACATCCTGTTCACGTGATATGTGTTCTCAAAAAACCCGAAATGAAATTATCTTGTGTTCATTTTGCGGTTTTGTTAAATCTAAGTTGGAATTGCTCCGCATTCCAACTTAAAAATCGTAACAGTAGTTTGGAACCACTTTTGACTATTAAACAAACTAATCAAAATTCTATGTGAGAGATTTTAAAAAATCAATTATAAGGATTTTGAAAATTTAAGTGATTTTAAAAATGTCGAAATCGAACTTCTAATGTAGATCTGTCTTTTTTAAATCTAGCCAATAGAGTAAATGTTTAAAGAAAGGAATTATAGAATGACTATAGAAACAGCGGGGGATCAAAGATTTTGTTAAAGTGAGTTCGAAACATAATTGTGAATGATAAAACAAATTTTCACAATAGTGATCAGGTATTAAAACATTTATTTCATGAATATTCGTGAAACAATGAATTCCCCTCGGTGTCAGGGATGACACGATCTGTTGCTCACTGCCTCCGGCATCGAGCAACAGTCCTGAATGTCATCCCACCTACTCGGGACAATAGATTTCACTGTTAAACGAAACATGAAATAACTGTTTACTTTCTGTCAAAGCTTTGTTCACAATTGCAATTTGTATTGAACAGCAAGAGAAGTTTTAATTGAAATTTTGTATGAAAATGAAACAAATGGCTTCAGAGGGGGGTTCGTTTGACACCCCCCCCCCGAACCTCTTCTGGATTCACCACTGACAAAACTGAAAGAAGTTGAGGGCTTTTTTGAAGCATTCGCTGTAAAAATGTGAGGAAATAATCGTGTAGGGTATAAAATGAAAGTATGTGTCATTTGTTAATTGAGCCTATTATAGAAGATTTTTTCTTATCAGAGAAGTGTCCTTAAAAATATCCTAGAATCCACATTTTTTCAGTTTATATAAATAGACAAAGACTTGTAGCTTGACATAACTTGACAATGGTGTTTACATACCGTTTTTTTACATTCATGTGTATTTTTGTGCGTCATTAGAAAGAATGCTGATCATTAGTCTGATCCAGATTCATATTTTTGTCATAACGAAATTGATGACGCGCCGGTCCCGGGCTCCTTCCCTTGCCGAGACATACAGTTAACAACGTCGTGCAAATGACAAGTTGAATAATCTTGGAATGAAATTGAATGAGTGCGATGGATGACTTTTTAGTGAAATTAGAGGGAGATAATCCAATTTCGCCAATTTTGTTCAGGATGAACTAAAAAGCAATATTTATTAACTCTCTTTAATGAGATATACATACAGGTTCTAAAATAGCTTAATATTTCTTCAAGAACCTATCAGACGATTGTAATTTGATTTATGTTAGGGAAATCGCGATTTTTTTCTGGCTTTATTTATGAAGAAGTTGTTGATCTAATCCTTTTCAGTCATTTTGGAGCGTTTTTTGGTTTTATGGTTTGAGCGAATATTTAGAATGAATGAATGGAGCGCCGAGTGAGCGAGTAAAAGTGGTTTTGATCGGAATGGTTGTCAATTTTACATCGTTCTTAACTGTACTTTATTCCCGACATTTCTCTCCTTCCAATCGGTTGATCATCGCAGATGAGTAGCTGAAGGCACAGCAGGGATGTCACTGTAGTGATGGTGAGAGAAATGCTAGGGAATCTTATGTGCTCTAGCCGCCAACCAAAAAAAAAAAAAAAAAAAATGAAAATAACATTTTTGATAACGTGTGGCCATCTATGTTTTACCCGTCGCACGAAAAAGTCCGTAAAATAATTATTTGAAGAAAAAAAAGATTGGTTCCAATAGAGGTCTGTCCGAGGTTTCATTTCAAATATTGTAATACAGGAAGGTAGAATGACCATTCAATGTTCAGAAAACCAATCAAGTGTGAAATTATTTCGATCCTAGTCATTCTGCACAGTAGGACCAGAATCAACACTCATGCACTACCTAAAAGAATCCGTGTTTGGCTTGCCACTCAGGACTATCAAAATATGCTCTGCGTTCTCGATGACCAAACGGTGCAAACATTTTGCCAATTATACCCCGCTTTGCACGCAAGTGCACGTGCAAAGCGGGGTATCATTGGCAAACTGTTAGCACCATTTGGTCATCCTGCGCGTAGGGCTGATTTCCAAAATACCCCGTTTAACTCATTTGATGTTACAGGGGTATCGGTGTTGGTTTCTTTTTGTGTGTTGGGTATTGTTGTTGATGATTTGTTTTGTTTTGTTTTCAGTGTATTTTTTTTTTTTTTTTTTTTTGCCTTCTTTTTTTTCTTAATCCATTATGTTGCAAATCAATCGATTATTCCTTTATTCATAAACAGATGCAACGTTGCTTCTCTTCTCAAATTTCTTGATTAAAAATGTTACTTTCGATATTTGCATTCTTTGCGCGTTTCATCCATCGTTGAAAGGGAGTGGGATTTATCAAAGTGAGCAAACACTGACTTGAAGTAATTTGACCGGAAAATCACTAATTTATTATCATTCGTGATTCACGTTTCCCGGTGATCGATAAGATTAGCCTGATTGAAGATCGATTAGGCATGATCGATACACCGCATCGCATACCGAAAATCGAAACTTCTAAAAGAATTATGTATCAAGTTTAAACTTCCCTTTTAGGCTTGGATTTAATCGCTTGTTACCGGGGTGGTCTGAAAATGTTCGTATATGTTCAAAAATTCGACGTTACAAAACCCAATATGTGTTATTTTATGTCTATTTTCGCCTGTTCCAGGAAAAGCATTGCAAATTCTCATGAAATGGTAAATGGATGTAAACTATATACTACGGAGCAGCCCAGACAGTTTTGGATTAACTAATCGAAAAATTTCCTCCATTTGACGCCCCTCCAGACAGAGAGGTAGTAGATGTGGCATTGTAACAAGTCAAAAATTGCTTGTAAGAAGCAATTTCTACATTTTTTACAATGCTTTTTAACCAAAAAGAAAAAAAGGGAAATCTATCAACTTTGACTTGTCGTCAGTAAATATACTCATCGTTCAATCTGAACCAGGATTAACAGTTATTTTTTTATATGGCCAATTTTCAAATCTTACTGGTCTGAAATAAAGATACAGCTAAGAAAATCGTAAAATTGAAAAGATGAATGATTTTGGATTGATATTGGAATGAAATCAAATGAGTAAGTAAGTAAGTCAATTTTATTATAGTGACATTGTGTTTTACATATTCTATATACATTTACAAAAATGTTTAAATAACACCCGGCCACGTTGGGCCTATAAGTCACTTAAATTTGAAAACATATACATATATACAACAAGAAATAGATGTTTTTGAACATACACATGCAATTCTATTTTCTTAAACCATATACATGCATACTGATTGTTAACAATAATTAGTACAAAATACTGGTGACAACCCACATGCACGCACATGTTTCAGTGAGGAAATGGAAATACGTGAAAGAATACAGATATAAATGACTGTCAAAGATCTGAACGGTCAGAATGCATATACATTGTAGTCCGATCCAAAACCAAGTGGTTTAAGCATTATCAGATAAATATCGATGTTTCCGTGCAAGACTGCCCAAAATGTCCATATATTGTAAAAACACTTAGTACAGTCCTACACTGAACCCTTCATATATGAAATAAAAAGGTCATAAGCTCAGCAATGCCTAATGTGATTGGTTCAGGTTTAAGCAGAAAACAAATGAGTGTGTGGAGCGAATTTTGAGTGAAATGAAAGGGAGGTAATCCAAGATCGCTATTTTTTTCAAGATGAACAAAAAGCGATTGTTATTACCTCCCTTTAATGAAAAATACGTACTTTTCTGTTTAAGTGTCTTCGTGGACCAAACAAACACTTTAAAATCCACACCTGCCAATAAAACCGTATAATAGAATAGTTTGATCAATTTGAATTAGATATTAATCCAATTGATTGAATTTGAAATGCTTTGTAATGATTTCGGAAAGTTTTTGATTGTTTTGAGTGAGTGTTTGGATTCAATGAATGGAGCACTGAGTGAATGATCTAGAATGATTTTAAACCAAACGCATTTTCAATATTTCTGACTGTGCTAGCACAATGTCGACTACAATTTTTATGGCGATCAAGAAAAGATTCAATTTCAAAGGTTCAAAGATTCAATGATTCTTTAATTCAAGGCCTTCGGCCCATATACAAAATATTTCTAGACAAAATTTGTGCAAGAGCAACGACATGAAATATACGAATACTTCATATTTTGTATTTCAGGGACGAGTTTCCCTGACATATTCGGCTATCCAGCGGCATCTCTGTTTCAAATAGTGTGCATTAGTCAAAATGATGTAAGGTCAGAACAAAAGTAATAACTGATAAGCTTTTAAGATTGATTGATTGAATGGAGTTTAACGCCGCTTTCAACATTTTTTTTCAGTTATATCGCGGCGGCTGGAGCGCCTAACAATAGATTTCGGGTATTTCTCTCACCAGTACAAGCATCACATTCTTTCCTTTCACATAGGTCTACGATTATCGACCCATTGGTGAGAGACAAATAGCCGGAAAGAATGAGTGCCGCCGTAGGGGATCGAAGCCGGGACCTCTAGATTGACAGTCCGACGCGCTACTAACTGCGCCATAACGGCGGCTCTAATTTTTCAAGACCAAGTCGCTTTAAGCAGAATTTTTCACGAACTCCTCTCTTACCCGAAAGCACTTAAAGCGGTTATTGGTATACTACATGTACATGTATTATAAGCTTCACAAAACACCTGCTCCTATGGTTGATCTTTTGTCACGATCTTAGTTTTCTGAATATATCTATCATACCATCTCAACTAGGCTTTGACAGTTTATCATCATTTATCACCCTCTTTGACAAAATTATCTGCTATAAGCCAGCCGTATTAGGGTCTAAATAACCTAAAGATTAACGAAGAAAATGTGCCCGTGTCTTGGTGATATCTGTATCTGTATTAAGATAGTGGACCCGTAATAGTCCCACACCACCTTGGAAGTAATGAACCTTAACAATGTAAACCGAGGTTTCCTAACAATTTTCAATAGGAAACCTCGATGAACATGATGAAAATTCATGAGTTCCGATTTGTTGCGGAACTATTACAGTTCCACTACCTTAAGGATACAAACACTTTCAATTTTGAACGGAAGGCTGCATGCATATACAGTTAATAAAATCATGAAATTGACTCTCATTTCGATCACAACCATTCTAAATCGCTCACTTAGCGCTACATTCATTCATTCAAAACACTCACTCAAGCCATTCAAAACGATCAAAATCACTAAAACTGATAAGATAAACAACGTCATTCAAAATGAGAATCACTAGCATAAATAAACGATTTCACTTAATAAATTGATTTTTATATGCCTTTGATTGGTTCGCGAAGATATATAAAACTGTTCATAGAAGTCGTATGCATATTTTGTTAAAGGGAGGTTATACGTATTGCTAATTTTGTCCTGTTGAACAAAATCAGCAATATTGGATTATCTCCCTTTAATTTCACTCAAAACTCATCTTTGTACTCATTCTAATTCATTCCAATATCATTCAGCTTGTCAATTTCACGATGTTTTAACTGTAGATGGCTTAGTTTCCTTGTATTGATTGTGCAATATCTAGATACCAAGAACTGTGCTTAGCAAAATTTTGACAGATTTACCGTCTGTCTTTGAATTCCATATATAACATTCGTGCATTTTAAAATCTATATGCGAATGCGTTGATAAAAAGGACGCAAGAAGACGTTTTTCGCGAAACTGTAAAACGCCATACGCAAGTATATGTTAAACCTACTGGTTTATCAAGCATATAAGTATGTTGAAAGTCGATCGGTGACCAAAACCTGATATCTTCCGGATAATCAAGCTGAAAATACAAGATTCCTTCGGCCAATGACGATGTATATAGAATGGTTAAATTTCCCGTCTCTTGTTACAAGGATGATGTGAATCCATGATCTGGAATTTGCGTTAACGAATTTACTAACTTTCTAGTAAGGGACTTAATTTCTTTTTCTGTATTCATAACATAAAGTGCTTTCAGATTGAAATATAAAACCATATAAATTGTACTTTGAATAAATTAGATCCTTTTGATTACCGAAGGGAAACACCAATAGATTAGAACGGATTGTCTTTTTTTTTTTTTTTTTGGGGGGGGGGGGGGAAGAAATGATTCGATTTGATACATGAGTTAAAGTGAGTAATCAAAGGTCAATTTGTCTATAAGCATAGACAAAATGACCTTTGATCACTCAATCAAACTTGTGCATCTATAAAACTTGGTCAGCTGTGGTCAAGATTTGCCATTTTGTCACCTTTTTTTAGACTATTCCTCTATAGATGAACCCCACGAATGTTAATAAAGAAGAAGAAGAGGATTGATTGATTGAATGGAGTTTTACGCCGCTTTCAACAATTTTTCAGTTATATCTCGGAGACTGGAACACCTAACAATGGATTCCTGGTATTTCTCTCACCAGGACTAAGATCACATCCTTTCCTAGCCCCCAGCTGCTACCTCACATAGGTCTTCGATTATCAACCCATTGGTCTGAGACAAGTAGTCGGAAATAATGAGTGCCGCCGTCGGGGAATCGAACCCAGGACCTCTAGATTGACAGCTGTGGCGGCGGTGGAAGAAGAAGAAGAAGAAGATGAAGAAGTCATTTTAATTTTGGTTTGAATAGAAAAGTTCACCATAGTCATACAAAATATTGTGCGAAGTAACAATATAAGGAAATAGAGACGGAAGATATAAAATGTTGTTGTTCAAAAAATAATTACATTTTACAATTTTGCAAAATGAATTACAAAGACCTCTAAAAGTAAGAAAAACGCCTCTTTACTAGCTTTGTGCCATACCAAGGGAGTGGTGTATTTATTGAAGGCATTGATTGAGTGATTGATGTTTACATTATTAATCATGCATTTGACAGGTAAAATTGATTGATTGATTAAAAAGAGTTTATCAGGAATACAAATTATGCCTTGTGCCAAACGTCTATATTAAAGTGCACAACGTATATAGTTTAAAGCCGGATATATATACGAAATTTTACAAATTGTAATTTGTTAAATCATTTCTATTAACGCCTGCTATCGAACGCAAACAGCGAAAGATCCTTTTTTAATCGTCATATTTTCAAAACAATTCCTTCATTGAAATTATACTTTTCACTTATCATGCTCTCAAATCAATCATTAACCCTTTCCTGTTTTACAAAATTTTAGACCAGTCAAAATTCAAAGTTTGCAGACGAGAATTTAAAGTGGAATTAATTTGAAAAATAACCATTCAGTAGGCTAAAAAAAAGTGTGGAAAAAGAGGAAATTGCTTGTCAGAAGCAATTTCTTCTTTTTTCACATTGTTTTCTCAATCATAAAATCACAGGCACGTAAAAAGCAGTGATTAAACAGCAAAGGGTTAATACCGTCGTTATTGGGCTTCTGTAGAAGAATTTATTCATTTTTTCCGTTTTTTTTAGGAAAAATAGAATCTTTCGTCATTTTATTCTAAGGTAGGCTGATTGGTATTGAAAATATCGCAGCAATACTGTTAGATTCGAACTGTTTAACCTTTCCAATGGATGCAATAACGGGCAGTATTTGCTTAGACATGTTACAATTTGCCTGATAATTAAATTCAATCCACGCCCTAACAAGATATTTGCACGCAAATGCCTTTCACAAATTGTTCAATTTGTATATGTTGTAAGTAAATAGGAACCTGTCTTAAGTTCAGGATGACACAACGGTGCACACACTGTTTGTAAATTACACCCGCTTTGCATGCTATTGCACATGCAAAGTGGGGTATAATTTGAAAACAGTTTGCACCGTTTTGTCATCCTGAACGCAGGACAGAATTTAAGGTGAAAAACCCTAAGTTAAATTGATCTACGCTTCCATCAATTTTTTTTCTGTATAATTCTCTAATAATTTGTATGCAACAACTCTATGTTTTAATATCGATTTGACAAAACGGTCACATCATTCAAATTTGTTACATAGGGCCACACGGGCAGGCTGACCCCCATCTATGTAAGTACAGAAAGGGGACTCTGTTCAGGTTTATATGTAGAAGGGCCAACCCGGATCAGCGCTGTCAAATGAAGCGAGAGTCCAACGAGGTGAAAAAGCAATGTTAGCTTTTATATACTTATGTTAATATTTCTATTCATCAATGTAAATAGTCGGTGGGGAAAGTTCGTCTCTTCAATGTCGTCTTAATACAAATATTTAATGAACCTTCCCTTCTTTTCACCTACCTCAATAATGGAGTAGGTATTTTATTTGTGTTTTGACTTAATAAATTAAAGTTCTCGAGTACTTTCTTAATTTAGTGAATGAAGGTTTAGCGTATAATCACATCTAGGCCACCTTAAAAGGTTTCAGTGAGTTTCAATTTTCAATAACACAGAATAATTGAATAATTAAAAACAACGTGTAATTGACCGGGTGAATGGTTTGAGAGTGATTTTGAATGGAATGAGATGGAGGAAAGAGTTTTGAATGATATAAACGGGAGGTTATCCAATGTTTGATATTTTTAACCTCCCTTTATCAAAATGTTCGTACTTTTGTGTTTGAGTGTCATCATGGACCAATCAGACACTATACACTCACACCAGCAGATACAATCATGGAAAGATTTGATCGGTTTGAATGAAATATAGATTACAGTCAATCTTGCTCGAGCGACCACGTCTATTAAGCGACCATTTTTATTAAACGATCGCTTTAAAAATCCCCTCTTTAAATAGAAATATCCGAAAAATAATTATCACTGGTATAAAAATATTGTAAATGAATCATATGCTGTTAAAACTCACCAGAATCGTCTCAAGACGATTCTGATTAGTTTACAGCATAGGATTCTTGAGAATTCCGCAATGTTATACATATTCGATTTCTTAATTGTAAACAAAACGTGTACGTATGTCGTATTAAGCGACCACTTTCTTGAACGACCGCTTTTTGGTGGCCCCATTCCTGGTCGCTTCATACAAGTTTTACTGTATTTTGAACGATTGTTTTATACATATATAATTTTGGAACGTGTTTAAATGGTTTGAGTGAATATTTGGAATAAAATAAACTCAGGGTATAACGTGCCACGCCGACACCCGAAGGTTCATGGACACCTGATCGATTTTTTCGATACGGAACTAACGGTGGTGCAAGTTTTTGACTGATTTGTAAACCAAAATAATCATTTTCATTTCAATTTTTAGTATCACTGTCGAGATAAATGGTTCTTCTTTTAGGAAATGAAAGGGGAGGGTACCAACTAATCAAAATGAGCGAGTTCTAGCCCTAGGAGTGAGTGACTTTGCTCGTTTTTTAGGTTTGTCATTAATATTTTGCCAAACAACCTGACTATTCTTCATTGTTTGTATTTGTCTAAGAGCATTTATGTATCCTCTACACACATTCCAAATTCCTAGGCAAAAGATCCACAACAAGCGAAGATATTCGTACTTTTATTGGCCAGGGTAGCGAAAAATATGATAACTAGACACCCCCTGAAATTTTTTCGATCGGAAATCGACACCAGAATTTGTGATAGGGGGTGTCTTGTTATCATATTTTCCGCTACCCAGGCCAATAAAAGTACGAATATTTTCGCTTTATGTGGGTCTTTCGCCGAGAAATTTGGTATGCGTGAAGAGGACACATAAATGCTCTTAGACAATCACAAGCAATTAAGAATAGTCAGGTTGTTTGACAAAAAATTAATGACAAACCTAAAAATCAAGCAAAGTCACTCACTCCTAGGGCTAGAACTCGCTCATTTGGCTTAGTTTTTACCCTCCACTTTTATTTCCTAAAAGAAGAACCATTTATCTCGACAGTGATACTAAAAAATGATATGAAAATGGTTATTTCGGTTTATAAATCAGTCAAAACGTTGCTCCACCGTTAGTTCCGTATCAAAAAAAATCGACCAGGTGTCCACGAACCTTCTGGTGTCGGCGTGGGACGTTATACCCTGTGATAAATGGAGCGCTGAATAAGTTTTCCAGAATGGTTTATAATAGAGATAAATATCAATTTCACGATGGCAATAACTGTTGTTGGAAACCACCTTACTCCAGGGCCCAAGGTTATAAAACCTTTTGCTTATTTCATTGGAATATAACATATAAGATAATACCAATTTATCAGTTTTATCCGTTATAATCATACATTATACATTATCAAAGTATTAGAAATAAAGCTTTAATCTCAAGTTGAAATTTGAGAAATCTTTGAGATAATAATTCTAAATAGAAAATAAGTATAGCTTATCAATTTCAACAGTTTAACATTTGCTTAGAACCAGACTCAGGAGAAAAACCTAGATATATAGAAAAGTATTGAAATTGACTCGACAAGTAGTTCGAAGAAAAGAAAAGGAAATGTGCGCATGTGTGTTTGTGTGTGTGACCGTAGGATTTAGGTCCCTCCATGCTCTAGGCATGTATGGTCGCATGGACCATGAGAGAGAACGAAGCGGATGCAAGAAGATCCGGGTTCATATGCCCATAGCTCTTCTTCGAAAGTACCCCTTGGGTTAAAAAACGTGACTAGTGTCACCGATGCACGCGAGGCTACCTCTGTGTTCCCTTTGAGTTGGACGGGGGATAGAAAACATACCTGGAACTTCCGACCCGAACCACGGACCTAGTCCTATGTTTTACCACTAGACCATCGGTACGGGGATTGTCCTTTTAAATCAAAAGGGAAATTGACGTATCTCAAATACTGTGAAGGGTTTCCTTTAGATACAATGGAGTAGCCATGTCTCTGTTAATCTGATGGAATGGAGATGTTCTCCATCAGCCTATCAGAGAGAGGAAAACGTTTATGAAGCTCATTGAATCCCTCCCCTCCCCCCCCCCCAACCCTCCGCCATTTCTTCATCGGTCCTAACGGGGATGCACCTCCAAAGAGATTTTCAACATCTCCTTGAGAATGATAAGACTTTGTGGATTCACAAGCTTATCTTGGCTTTTACTCGTCACGGGTACGCATTTGTTTGAAATGTAACACTAGGAAATTTTTTGTTTTTGCATACAGTTAAGAAAATATTGAAATTGACAAGATGAATGATTTCGGACTGAGTTAGGAATGAAATTGAATGAGTGTGAGGAGCGAGTTTTGGGTGAATTTAATGGGAGGTAATCCTATATCGCAAATTTTGTTCAGGATGAACAAAATTTGCGAAATGAATTACCTCCCTTTAATAAAATATGCATGCAGGCTTTATAGATAGCGTCCTATTTCTACAAAAACCTTAGATACGCTTAGAATTTGAACTATGTCAGTGAAATCGCGATTTTTCTCTATCAAAATTTATTTTGATTGACGTTATTGATTCCATATTTTCAAAGAGTTTGAGCGTTTCTGAATGGATTGATTGAGTGATTCGAATGAATGAATGATTGGAGCGCTGAATGAGCGATTTAGAATGGTTTTGATTGAGGTGAATGTCAATTTCACGATGTAACTAACTGTAGCACTATCGGGTGATTACGCTGTTTACTTCTGAAGTAAAATAAGACTGAAGTTGTCCATTTTAGGAGTCCATTATATCCTTTAAAAGGATATATCGAGGGCTCAGCGTGAAAAAGTTGTAACTCCATATATGTTTATAGGGAGTTACAACTATTTTGCGCTGAGCCATCAATATGTACCCAAGATAACGTCATGAATTCATTAGGGAAAAAAACGTCGTTTTTCAATGATTATATAAGTTCAGCTACCTAATGGTTTAAATGGCCTTCATAATTACTCAATAAACATCCTAATAAAAAATACTGATGAATAGGCAAAAGGCATAAAATTCTTTTGCAAAACCCACATAATATACTTTTAGACAGGTTTTCTTTACCTACACTTTCATGCTTGATTAAAAATAAGTCGATTATCTTTTGAATTTGAGGCAATTATTCAAAATTGATCAATAAAATTATCAATAGATTTTCAAAAAAATAATGTGTTTCTCATAAACAAGCTTTCATTCAAAGCAAAGTCTATAAACAAGAAAACATATATATATGGTATACGCATTTAAATCCCGGTAAAAATGACGTTGGCATAGAATGAGAATGGGTTAATTCACGTTTTACAGGTCGTTAACATTTGTAGAGACCCGAAAAATGGTTTTACGCAAGAGGGAGATCATTCTACATTCCAATGTGCAAAATTTGCATTGCGGTCCCTAGTTTACATGTACAGAAATTAATCTTTTATATCAAATACCTTTTTAAGGGGTTCCACAAGGGCCCTTCTTCGCGTGACGGGTCACTTGATTACTCACGACTATATGAACCTGTGCGTGGCATTTTCAACAATTTGATAATGTGCGGAAAGCAAAACACTGGCCAGCCTGAAAGACTGGTAGACTTACAGGGTGAGACTGACCAGGCTGCTGATTGTGTTGCACCTTACGTATGTTTCAAATTGTTGTAAATGCCACGCACAAGCTTATATTCATTTATAGCATTTGAATGAAATAGCTTGATGGAACATCGCGAAACAATCACTTGCCCATAAACATATAGTCAGTAACGACTGTTGCTTGCTGATCCATAGTTTCCCTAAAATCATCAAAAGGGAGACACAGCACGCCTACATAGAGATCATTTTTTAGGTCCATATTACCGGTATTTGAAAAGAGGATTGATCCATTAAAAATTGCCCGAGAAAACGTGCGATTTCAGCTCTAAAGGTCACCAGGGATCTATACCCTGTTTTAGAAAGTTTTTGTAAACAAGGTAGATTACCAAGCTAAAGAACATAAATTGCGTTTAATCGTCTTCTACATGTGACCGCAAAGATTAAACAGGTTTTCAAAGATTATAATTCAGCTAGCGATTGTACCTCAGACATTAGGGTCAGAATTAACCCCACCACCACCACCACCATATAGACCTATATGGTGGTAGGGGGGGTAAATTCTGACCCTAAGCTTCAACCACATTGGTCTGTCAGTATTTGTGTCTTTTTGACTACAACCAAAGCAAAGTTATAACATGTCCTGGCACAATGTTCTAGTGGATAGCATGCTGGACTCGTAATCAAACGGTTGCCGGTCCGAGACCCCACTATGGAGGATTTTCCTGTTCGCAAGTAGAAAGCGCAGGTTGAAAGAAAACATGAGGGTATGAGAGATTGCATGCAAGCTAAGAATAACAACACAGGAAGGCCCAAAGAAAAAGAAAAAAAAAACGAGGAACGTATTTCCCCTGTTTATTAGAGAAAGTACTGGCGAAATTCGGTCCACATATAATTCCCATCATTTCCCCAGCACAACTTTGTTCAATTAATTTTGGCGTTAAGGGTTAAAATGTCCACGCGACTTTTCAAAAGTCAACCATTTCACTTTAATTCATAAACAAATAAAGGACAAAATAACCTGCAATATCCCGGATGTTCGGTCACTAATGGCCTCTAAAGGCGGCTTCTTTTTTCATCAATTACCCATACTCATTGACTGTATTTGGGAGATTTTAGTAGATTTAAGGTGACTTAAGTCGGCTATAAATCGACAAAAGTTTCGGCTGCCATTTTATTGTCGTCTGGTACTTTAAAAGTGATATAAGTTAAGCAGACGAGACCACCAAAGCGGGCCTTTGTTATGTACAAGTCCATAAATAGTGTTACATAATTCGTCAAATCTCTAAAATCCACTTCTTTAATCCCAGTGAGAAAAAAAAAACAAGAGCAAAATAAATGTTCATTCACCCACCCCTTCCCCCCCCCCCCAAAAAAAACGTATTAATTGCAAGCTAACAGTTTCTGTATAAGTAACGAAAGGAAAGGCTAAATGTTTGTTACATGAACAATGTTTCCTTCATATAGTTTACTTTATTGTGTTTTAAGTCAAAGCCCTAAAACTAAATAACTCATTCTTTAAACACCTAAGGACGAAAAATAAGATTCATTGTACATGTAGTATTACAAGAAAAAGGAGAAATGATTTATTTTTTGCAATATGTATTCCCCTTTGGATCAAGTAAATAATTTCATGGCTTTGCAAAGCGGTATGTAGTTGTCTTTTCAATCAAGAATGAATGGATTTCAAGATAGTCAAAATGCATACTAAATAAATCCTGAGTACTTCGAAAAGAATTCTTAGAACACTGAAGACAACAACATGATTTTCATTGGGAAACCTCGGTCAACATTGTGAAAGTTTATGAGTGCCGAAATGTTGCGGAACCATTACGAGTCCACTACCTTAAATTGTTTTAAATGTCACACAAAGACTCAATAAATACGTAGCCTAAGCCTGGGCAAATGAAAGGATGACAAAGGGAAAACCCAACACTAACTTACTATGCGGAGTGCCATTGTTTGCTAGCTATACAAGCAACAATTCAGATTGATCATTTTGTCCGCCATCAACGTTATTTTCATTATAACTGGATGCAATTTCACAGTTCGCACGGGCGTTCTGTGCGTGGTTGTAGGCACGCCCTTGTCCTACAAACATGTATTTGTAATCTCATTTTCTATTCTATCTACGTCTTCAGTTCGAAGCATTTTTTTTTCAAAAACCCAAGGACAACATAACTTTTCGTTTACGTTAAAAGATCACTATTCGCCCATTAAAACACATCCTGATACGCTCTTTCTTTTCTACGAAAGAAAAGAAAATTTACTCAAAATGTGCATTCAAAATAATTTGAAATAAATTGCCATTTAGAAAATAAAAAAAACTTGATGCATTACATCAATTTATATCAATCTCAACGAAAAAATAAAGAATGGGCCCTCGGGATACTGACACTCTCTATTCAGTTATATCGCTGCGACTGTAGCATCTTACAATCGATTTATGATATGAGCCTGTGCGTGACATTTCCAACAATTTGAAATGTTCGTTAGGCGCAAACAATGAGAATCGTAGACCGCGACATGCAGTAAATATAAAGCTACCTGGTGGTCTACAGATATTTTGAGACCTTATCTATGCGGATGCACAGGCTGGTCAGCGTCTTTGCTTTGCGCTTGTTTCAAACTGTTGGAAATCTCAAATACAGGCTCATATTTCTTTCTCTATTTGTACTACGATAGTGTCAAAAGCCCCTAGCCGCTCATAACACAGTTAGTTAGCGATCATCCGCCCACTGGTGAAGGCATATGCCGGAAAGTACGGCCGTTGAGGATCGAACTCGGGACCCAATCTTTTTGAGTACGACAACTACCAGCCCGTGCCCTGATGGCAGCTTCAAATGAAAAAAACGGGCTATCCAGAGTGAAATTTTCATAAAGAAGAAGATACATATGAGGATAAGATGACAATTTCACAAAATGTCAAAATACTCACAGTGAGAAGTGTCGAACTTCCACACTACCAAAGCATATAGTGAATACGACTTAAACATTTGTAGCTACGAGGTTCAGATTTTCCTCTTACAATACTTTACTTCCCCCCTCCCCCATAAATTTCGTTTATTAAATATACTTAATCCCCTGCGAACATTCAAAAGTTATTCTCCGCTTTGCACGTGAATTCATGTGCAAAGCGGGGCATCATTTCTCAAACGTTTTTGAACATAGTTGCTTTTCTATATCCCAGTATATTTGAATTCAAAGCAGTCTTAAATGTTTTGCAACTTGTAAGAGATTTCATGCATTCACGTGCATTCCAATCAAAACGATGTTATGCAACATCATTGAATCTATCGAATGGACATTTAATAGGTGTCAAATAGTACAGGCTTTAGAACGGCTGATCTACCATTTTCAATCGTCAAGTTAAGATATTTACATTTCTATTGAAATCGTGCATAACATACCGATTGCTTTTCAATAAGTGTTTACAAATCAATATTCGATGCAAATTCGTCCTTGGATTGGATGTTGAAAGGTCGTAACTGCTTTATAAATGACTTTGTTTGTGATGTTTTGGAAGCTAGCTTTCGATGTGGTTTGGATGCAAACACTTTCTAATTAAAAAAAAAAAGGCGCATTTTAAAAGACTACCCCGAAACCATCCCTGCGTTCAGGATGACAACACGGTGCAAACAGCTTGCACAGTTTTGTCATCCTGAAAGGAGGGCAGATCCACAGATCCCGCTTTTTTAAAAATCATATATAATAATATAGACAAGGGGTCGAACTCCATTTTGGAGCGAACATCACCCGGCACGAATCGAGAGTTGATTTCTAAGTCAGTTTTTACCCAATCTGAATGCACAATACATCATTTCATAGCTAAATGGATAAGCTTTCATTGAATACTTACTTTTATGACCAAGCACACTTCATTTGCGAAAGCCAAACTAAAATGTTGTGAGATTCGGCGTCAATTTCGCAACTCAGACAAATGTCTGCACAAAATATTACCGGGAGAAACGCTCATACCTACGCCACAATCAATGGTATTTATTCCAGTTTCAGGTCGTTATCATACAGATAATCAATTAAAACAGTGATTTTACTAGTTATGTTATTTATATCGTCAGCTTTTTGATAAACAATAAATACCAAGTCCGAACGGGTCCGTATCTCTTCTATATATGACGAAAGATTTTATTGGCTACCTGAACTAAGTGAAGATGGTTTCTCGCTTCGTGAAAATATTTTTTACCTAAGCAGGGGTCCAACATTTCAAATAAATATTCAAAATTGAAAAAGGTAAAAATAAAAATGAATTTGATGAAATGAAATTATTTTTTAAAAACCTGCCCATTCTTTACATATCGATTTCGCAAATTACGATCATAGGGGAATATTCAGCGATCAGATTTATCGTCGTTTCATAGGATTGCAACGAATCAAATTGCTCCTTACAATTCACGGTTCGGTGTTACGTTATGGCGAATACGAAATATTTTCAGACGCGTCTAGGACAATAACCGTTCTGTCGGTGCGTATCAATGATGAGGTGGTTAATCAAGTAGCTTTAAATGGTAAATAAATTATATTCTACCTGAATCTGGAGTAAATACCAACGATTGTGGCGTTTGTATGAATGTTTGTCCCGGTAATGACGTCAAATCTCACGACATTTTAGTTTTGCTTTCGCAAATGAAGTGTGTTTGATCAAAAAATTAAGTATTCAATTGAAGCTTATCCATTTAGCTATGAAATGATGTATTGTGCATTCGACCCCTTGTCTAAATTTTCATATATGTTAAAAAAAATCAGCGGTACATGTCCCTCCGGGCAGATCTGTTCGCCAGGTAAACCTAAATATTAGAGCCAATTAGAGTCATGATTGTTTGCAATACTCTAAATGATTTATTAAGAAGTTGTTAGTTTTAACCTAATGTACAGCTGTTTAGCCATTTTGTTGCTCGGTTGTTGTTTTTCGTTGTTTTTTTTATTTTTTTTGTTTTGTTTTTGGTTTGTTTGTTTGGGGTTTTTTTGTTTCTTTTCAGTAGACATAGAGTTCGCTACGATTTCATTTGGATGCAAGCTTAAAGGACCGACGCTACGACTTTGTGAGAAATGGACAGAAACTAACATTACAACAACCAGCTGTCGACGCGTGACTTTAAAAAACCTGGCTCATCTACCCGACAAATTTGTTTAATCCAAATAATTATGCTCTCCCGCTTTTCTATAGACAGACTTCATAGTGCTGCAATATCTCGAGTCTTATAGAAATCTTGTAAGGGCTATCGGAGGCCTGTCCGACGTTCAGGATAACAATACGATGCATACCGTTTGCGTGCAAATCGGGTTATCATTATAATTAATATTATTTTTATTTTTTTTAAGTTTGCACCGTTTTGTTATTCTGAACATTAGGGATCATTTTCCTCGCATTGACACGGAATAAGATTTAAGGGATTAAACTGTAAAAGTTTGATTTCGTAGAAAGACATAATTACCTCCCTTAATTCTCTAACGTACCACCTGTTTAAATTACTCTTAATCGTCAAAGACATGTTGATTGATTGATTGATTGATTGATTGATTGATTGATTGATTGATTGATTGATTGATTGATTGATTGATTGATTGATTGATTGATTGATTGATTGATTGATTGATTGATTGATTGATTGATTGATTGATTGATTGATTGATTGATTGATTGATTGATTGATTGATTGATTGATTGATTGATTGATTGATTGATTGATTGATTGATTGATTGATTGATTGATTGATTGATTGATTGATTGATTGATTGATTGATTGATTGATTGATTGATTGATTGATTGATTGATTGATTGATTGATTGATTGATTGATTGATTGATTGATTGATTGATTGATTGATTGATTGATTGATTGATTGATTGATTGATTGATTGATTGATTGATTGATTGATTGATTGATTGATTGATTGATTGATTGATTGATTGATTGATTGATTGATTGATTGATTGATTGATTGATTGATTGATTGATTGATCGATCGATCGATCGATCGATCGATCGATCGATCGATCGATCGATCGATCGATCGATCGATCGATCGATCGATTGATTGATTGATTGATTGATTGATTGATTGATTGATTGATTGATTGATTGATTGATTGATTGATTGATTGATTGATTGATTGATTGATTGATTGAATAGAGTCTAACGCCGTTTCCATTTTTTATGCCCCCGATATGGAGGCATCCTAAATTTGACTTGTCCGTCCGTCCGTCTGTCCGTCTGTCCGTCTGTCCGTTCGTCCGTCATTCCGTCCAAAAACTTTAACATTGGCCATAACTTCTAAATCAAAGCGGTGTCGGGGGCATTGTCATCTTACAGTGACAGCTCTTGTTTCAGTTATATCGCGGCGGCTGGAGCACCTAACAATGGATTCCGGGAATTTCCCTCACCAGTACAACCACCACATCCTTTCCTAGCCTCAAGCTGCTATCTCACATAGGTCTACGATTATCAACCCATTTGTGAGAGACAAATAGTCGGAAAGAAAATGAGTGCAGCCGTCGGGGATTGAACCCGGGACCTCTAGATTGATAGTCCGACGCGCTACCATCTGCGCTATGACGGCGGCGCCAAAGACATGTATAACGTTCAGGACTGCTAGTAGCGAATCAATAGGAGTGATTCAGGGGATTGAAGCAAACCCCTTCTGTGGCCCTATTCTTTCATTATCATGTGGAGAACCAATCATACTTGTGGGGTTACAAAACCGAACCCCCTAATTTGTTAATTCGAGCCCCCCCCCCCCCCCCCCCCGCCCCTACAGAAATACTGGGTCCAAGATAGATCTGCATTATAGATGAAATGCAAAGGATAGTGGCTTTACATCACCTAAGAGATATGATCTTGTAAGGGATAAGAGATCCTCTTTGAATTTCAAATACATGTGCATCACCATGCAGAAGGTCAGCGTAAGTATTATTTGTATTTTAATTACTTGTTGTAATAGGTAGCTGGTGGTCCACATGGAATATCTGTGATGCACGTGTGAGAGAAACGACAGGAAAACATAGGTAGTTGAACCAGCCCCTGAGATATAACTGCAATACTGTTCGAAGGGTCGATATACAAACTAACAAGTTATACTAGTGAAGTCGATATACTCACTCGCGCATACAGATACATCTAGATACCACATGTTTCTACTGTATTTTGTACGTTCTGATCAAGGAGATATTAAACTCGATATTAGTGTCTTAATAGGGGGGGGGTATCGTCATCATCTGCAAATCGTCTAAACGACCAATAGAAGAGAGATAATCCCATTGACGGAATGTTTATTGAAGTTATTTCCCTTTCATCATGATGTTAGGAATCGGAGTGCCCCGGGGACGATGAAAGTTACAAAATAACTCTAACTTTGGACCTTCTCTCGTATGAACCCGTCACGCGAAAGGCGACCATCTAGAAAGTGTGTCAGATCTGTATCTGTATGTGTACGTTGTAGAATCCTTAAAGGCTTTTATACAACGGAGTGTGTGTTGCCATGTTATTGGCTCTCGTTTAAAAGGCCGCTAACGAGCCTGCATGTACAGTTGCGTTTGGCAGGTGATTCCACTGGGTAGTGGTGTCTACGAAGAATGAGTGCTTGTATTGAAGTGTTTTAGCAGTGGGTATGAGTAGGTAAGATGTCTTACCTAATCAGTCTGTACCAAATGCGCAGACTGCTTATGGTCAATATGTTTCGCACTTGGCCTGTAATCTGAATCTATCTGCATACACATATCAGATATAAAACACCCATATATGTGGAAAAATTGCTGTCAATTTTCTTCAACATACAGTTCGACAGAGAACATTTAGATTTTTTTTGAATTTGTCTTTGATAAAAAATGGAAACGATGATTCCACACTATATAATTTATTTAATTCATTTGAACTTGAAGACACACTATCGAAAAAATGTTATGAGCTGGAGAATCCGGGTATCGATCCCGGTACCTCTCACATGCAAAGCGAGCGTTCTACCACTTGAGCTAATCCCCCGACATTTGACAAATGTTGGGTACAATTTATAAAATCTTTTGAGAACGTTTTCATCTTAATAGCGTGGTTGCTTTGATTTTGTGATTTAAGCTGACTAAATGTCATCAATTACATATATGATCCGTCACGCGAAAAGGGACCACCTGGCAAGTGCGTAAAGTGTCGACCGACTGCGCGGGCTTTAGATATGTTGCTGCCAAACCATTCCGTTGAAGAATTTTGAAATAAAAACCATGTGTCTTCGGCTAAGATTTTTTGTAAAATTCGATTCCATGAAGATGTCACAAATCAAAGGATATTTCAACTTCGCGTCAAATGTTAAAAAAGCTGTCTTTTTAAATAGGTGAAAAATTAAAAAAAACAAACAAACAAAAAAAACCTTTTGTATTTCTTAAAGTCACATTCAGATTTAATATTTCTGAAGCCTTTATCTTACAAAAACCTTAATTTCAAATATTTTAGAATACGTTATTGCACGGAGATTGGCGCCAAATAAGCGTAGTGCCGATTATTTGGGTGCGACGTCGAATTCGACGAAAAATGTTGCAACAATTTCACAAAATCGACTTTGATAAAAAATCTAACCCGAAGACATATCAATTTATTTTGATTGATGCAAAGCACATTCTTTTCGCTACAAAATCGTCCGGACAAAAATTTGAGAAATTTCTATTCATTTACAAAAATTGAAATAAAAAAAGGAACGTTAAATCTTAAAATTCCCGAAATAGATAGCGTTTCGGGCCTATTTTTCTACTTGAATGAGCACAGAAGTTAAACGACTAGCGTGGGCGTTCTTTGACTTTCTTAATGAAACTTTTTTCGTAATAATCGCCCGATTTATTCAGAAAATATTTGCTAATACTGATTTTGGATGGTCGGAAAGGGGTAAGCCCCTTAATGACGTCACGACGTCAAATGAACGAACTTCAGACCCTTTTCATAGGGTGTTAACTAATTCCCGCACTTAGAATATAAATCTCAGCAATTATTGTGAGATTTTAAGAAAGTCAAAAATTCGACAATGTTATCTTTCCGCATTTATCTTTCAGTCCGGTGTTTTAAAAGACGTCAGTTAACAAGTTAGGGTTGACTCAATACATAATGAATATTGAATGAGTGGTCATTGAATACTGATTTTATTAAACGAGTCATCTATAAACAGATAAAAACGAGGCTGCGCCGAGTTTTTATCTGTTTTAGATGACGAGTTTAATAAACTCTGTATATTATGAGCACAAATTTTATATTCTGTTTATAATATGACCCAAATTTAAGTGAAAAAACGTCAAAATTCTTGAATTTCAACGTTTCAATTTTCCGCGAAACTTATAACATCGTTTAAAAATGACGTCACAAAACATAGATTTTGACGTCATTTTCGCTGTTACAAAATAGCGTTGCTATTCGCTCTGAGCTCATTTGCATAGTTATTCAACTAGTTTAATAACACCCGTGTAATATCAAAACTATTCAACGGGATTATTTCATTCCGGCGACGTAGTTCATATTATAAAATTGCACATTCAATTTCAGATTTAAAACATCATTATGGTTTCATAATTGCGGCCCTGAATATGATATGTAATTATGTTTCTGAAATATGTGTGACCCGTCATGCAAAAAGTGACCATCTGGAAACTCCGTAAAACAAATATATCGAAACAGGACTGGATCCAGCATAGGCCAACATTTAGGCGGATTTGGTAATATTTACACAGGAAGGTAGAAAAATCATTCTATCTTCAGAAAATTTCAGACTTGCGAAAAGTTTCGTCCCTTGTCAGTCAAACAGAGGAATTTTGGTACACAAAGTAACGTCAAAGCAATAAATGGTATCTTTCTGTTTTCTCCGTTTGAGTTTCCATTGAACTAATCCCCACATGACAATATTTGTACATGATTCCTACGTCATTCCGATTCTCTCCCAAACGACATCCTACGCTGTATCGGCAGACGAAATGAAGCCAAACGCATAATTTATTCACAGACGAAGGAAAATCTATAAACTATTGGTCTAACACTGAACCCAGCTTTTCTATAATTCTATGTAATATGGCGGCCGCAAAGCTAGTGTAGATATTTGTTACTTTTTGTTCGTTTTTGTTAGTGATTTTTGTTGGGAAATATGTGGAATTAGGATAGGTATCTGTGACGAATCTTTCATTATACGGACAGATATAGATCAGTCATGCTACAAGTACAGAAACAAGGGATTGGATCGGAACTGACCCTTAGGTAATATTATCATGTGATTATGTCATTATCATGTATGGGATGATAAAAAAGACAAAAAATTGGGTGTGATGGAAAAAAAGCCACGATTTAGTTGTTCACTTTACTAAAAAAAGATGAAAAAAGATTACCTTTGCTAATTATTACATAGGTTTTAGACTTGAATTGGAATCCAAATTTTTGATAACTCGTGAGTGAGCGATTGGTCATTTTACGTCTATCTCATTAGCTAAAGGCCAGCCGGGCCTCTAGAATAAACCATTTAGAATAATTGTCAAAGAATCAAACTTTGAAGAGAATCGAACAGACTACTGTAAACCGTGAATTATTTGTTCATCATATCTTGACAAGATCAGGGCCCGAGATTATAAAACTTTTCTTCATTCTCAACTGAGATTTTTCTCAAACTAAGAAATTTAAAAAAAATGTATAAACAAAAATATATTATTTAAAGGTTGTTAATAATTACACCTTATTTATATTATTTTACGTGTTTGTAAATTTATTACAGATTATCAGCATACTTAAAGCTTTATTCTGAAGCTTAAATTCGGAAAAAACTTCTCAGGTGAACAAGGGAACAGTTTTATAATCTCGGGCGCAGATCTTCAGCGTCATGATTTGGAGGGTATGAATTTTAGATAACATGAAATGGAGTTGAGCTTCCCCTTTATTGACCGAGATTGAGAGAAAGAGCCTCGGCTTTGAGGTCAACGGGACTGGGATTTAACGCCTGAATTTAATATTTCTAATGCTGAACCTTTCGTTCGATCCAAGATTCGCTCGAGAACTATCGTTGATCTTTTGGGATTCAGGATCAAGAGGGATTGCACGGAATTAGAATCTTGTGTCTTGAACCCCAAGTCCATGATTATTACACATTTGTTACTATTCGTTTCAAGAAGACATTTTTCAAAGATTCAAACTGACAGGTTAATTGGGGCATAGGCAATATGTTAATTATAACACGATGAATATTTTTTTGCTTCAACCAAAATTGTTGATAATGTTATCAGCTTATGTGAAATTTTGACTACCCATTACTTTTTACACGACTCACTGGCCAAAGTATATGATCTGTTATCCAGAAAAACAAATAAATGTGGGAAAACATTCAGAAAAAGGGAGAAACGAGTTCCGCTTCCGGTTATGGAAGGATAAACAAATTTCTTCAGGTTAACGAAAATACGAAAAATCGCGCAGAATCCTACGTCAGTGTAGTCTATGTCGTTAGTCCGACTAGCTTATGTCAAAATAGTTGGCGTATAGTCAGTCACTGTAAGTCATTCAAAAACAGACCAAGATGTATGTTTCTTTTTTGCTAAGTATTTATCCTCCACGGCCGAGGATCGAACCTCTGTCCCCATTGTTTAGATTCCAAAGCCCTACAACAGTTCATTTGATCAATCAATCCAAGAAACCCGGTCTTATTGACAATAAAACTGACAATAAGCTGAACTCCTTTAAAAAAAAAAAAAAAAAAAAAAAAAAAAAGAAATGAAATATTTGTTTATTAAACAAGAAAAGTACGTATTTTTCAAAAAGTTTAAATTCTTTGTACATAATTGACTTATCATTTTGACATATGCTAGTCGGGCTAACGACATAGACTACACTGACGTAGGATTCTGCGCGATTTAAGAGAGGCCGAACTAGTGTGTCTCTCACTTCCGGTTTTGGCCACATACCTGTGTAGAGCTACCCAAAAATCATTTTGAGTGCTTTTTGTTTTTCAGTCACACACATCCCGAAGCATTGGTACGAAAAAAACAAAACTGTTTGCACATTGCAATTGAAACGGGTACGCCAAATCAATCGAAAAATGGCAGAAATCATACTACGGATATGCAAAGAGCCTGCATGTCTGTTAATACTGTCACTCTTAGGTTTGGGCATTTCACATTTTTACATTTTGGTTTAGAGCTTGATTGTACCGTTTGTCTCCAACTGTCGATGGTCATAAACCTATGAGAAATGAGTTTCGAAAGGATTCACTCTAGTACGAATGTAAGGTATACCAGGAATTCGTAGTTGCGTGCTTCAGTCGCCATGATTAAGTGTTAAAAACCTTTTATTTTCAAATAAATAAAATAAATATATCTACGAATGTTTTAAATATGTAACATTTCTATTGTTAAGAAAAGAGATCAAATCAAGATTTGGATAGGTCAGCACCAAATATAGACCCCCAATCCAACCAAATCCAAATTTCCGGTGTACCATTATTTGATTTTCCCTAATGACGTCAAACTGTTTTACCGATATTAGTTCTCAGCACGAATACAATCAACAGACTATAGAGAATAGAGAGTTTTGTTGTCATAAGTCATCAGAGAGCGAATCGATAAGTAGCCCGTACATACATTATATTTTCCACTACATAACGCCTGTTTTATCGGTTGTCTTTTCTGGAAAGTAGCTCTAAGATCAGTTGATAGAAATTCGAGGTCAAGTGGACAAAATGGTTATCCCAGAACTGTCTTTATGCAGATCTCATAGGCGAAACTACTCTGAATGTGTTGACTTTCTGTATAAAGGCTAAACGTAGCGAGAAATATTACAGAAGGGACCTGTGGCCCGTTTTACTAAACAACTTACGAAAAAATTAATCGTAAGTCAAAATCAATAATCGTATCTGGTGTTTTTATTCATTGGTGGGTTCTGCCTTGCAATATCTCATTGAAATCGTCTTTAAAAGACGATTCCAATGAGATGTTGCACGGCAGAATTCCATATTAAGTTACCACTGTAGAAGCAACTCTAATTTTTGACTTACGCATAAAATGATCGTAAGATGTTTAGTAAAACGGGCCCCAGGGGCTTGTTTTAATAAACATCTTTTAAACTTTTTTTTGCGTAATTCAAAATTTAAAGTTGCTTCTCCAGAAGTCACTCACTACATATGGCATTCTGCTATGTATCATCTCTTTGGAATCGTCTTTTAAAGACTATTCCAATGAGATATTGCAAGGCAGATCTAACAATGAATGAAAACACCATGTACGATTTGTGATTTTGACTTACGATTAACTTTTTCGGAAGAAGTTAAGTAAAACTGACCCCGGGAATTGAGTATTTCAAGCTGAAAATTGCTTCCCATTTTACCGTCACAGAAGAAAAGTATTAAACAAATCGCCCTAACAATAAAACCCGAAATTTTGATCGACAAATGGATCTGAAAGGAAACAGAATTCAACGATGATTTCTAGACGGTCCATTCTTCGGAGTTTTTGATCACCTTGATAAAAGGCGCTCATTGTGAGCTTTGTTGATCCACCTGTCTCTGGCGTCTGGCGTCCATTATGTGTACTCAAGAAGTCACATTTTTACTCGAATGTCTTCAAATTCTCTCAGATTGTTTGTCTCTATGAGATATATGTCAACTTTAGAATTTAGTCAAGTTGGGTCAAAAAGTAGGCCACATGGCTAAATCTTAGAAAAACCTTAAGTGCAATCTAGATGTCACTTCTGGCCTAAATATTTTGAAACTTAGTCAGGATGTTTGACTGCATATTACCTAAAAAAAAGTTCAAATCGGGTCAAGTAGGGTAAAAAAATGGTCACACGGTCTAATCTCATGTGTTTAATTCAGAGGCTACTTTTTCGGGCCAAAAGTATTGAAATTTGTTAAGAATGTTTGACATAGTATCTTGGTTGAGTGAAAAAATGAGTCTAATTAGGTAAGGCCTCTGTGCGACGGAAATTGCAGGCCTAATTCAAACAAATTTACAGTATTACACTTCCCGAAAACATATTTCCTTAAGTCTAAATCAAATTGCACCCGCATATCTAATACTATAGATGCCTTAAAAGTTTGACATGTATCGATTCTTTTTTATGGTAAAATTGTCTCTTCTTTTCCTACGAAGCCTACACAAAATTTGAAAATAACGCTATTTAAGTATATTTTAGTCAGGTTAAGTAAAAAGTGAGTTTGCGCCTGACATTTCCAACTATTTTGAAAGCGAAGATTCTGGCCAGCCTGTGCAGCCGCACAGTCTGACAAGAATCTTCACCGTGCACTATAGATAGATAAGGTCTTAACTTCTTTTCAGGCGGTCGGCATACATTAGTATTGCATTATGTCGTCGTCAACGCTGCTTGTACCTCGCGCAGGTGTAAAATTGTTGGAAATATCACGCACAAGCTCAAACTAAATTCATGCAATTGATTTGTTCGTGTTTCAGGTTGGTTCACGACATAAGCCCGGAATACTGCTCCTCTTCCGACGAGGATGACGAAGAATCGCTGGCAGTTCAACGAGAAACATTTTTATTGAGCTGTCTGGCCCAGTCTAACCTGAACAACAACAACAGTATTACGCACGTGTCACAGACCACGTGCGGCCGTCACTGTGACAGGACGGAGACCATCACAGATACTTATACTAAGTTAGAATGGAACCAGCATCATCTGGAACAAATAAACAATCATATAAACGAGCAACATCTAAACAAAACTCTAGAAGATCCAAACCATTGTATTAATTTAATCAACAACAACTTCTTACAGGTAAGTGGTATCTCGCCACAAGTACTTTTCAGGACATCGTAGAATTGACATTCATGTCGATCAAAACCATTCCAAGACAAAGTTACATAAAATTTTCATTCCCAAAGCTCTATTTTTTGAGTGTCCAGAGGAGGTCGGACTAGCCCCGGTTTCCCCCCTACATTTATGCATGTATACTTTTAAAGGGAGGTGATGAATATCATTTATTTCGTTCATTCTGCATTAAATTAGCGATATTGTTTTGTCTACCTTAATTTTCATTTAAAACTCACCGCAACCCACTTATTCAATTTCATTCCAAAACCATTTACTGTGTCAACTTCACATTGTTCTCAACTGTAGTTTGTGTGATAACAGTAACTGTTGTAAATGTATACGAATTATCCGCTGCTTCCAACCATGTGATTTATCAATCCGATCACATGCGCTTTACAACGTAAAATAGTAGTGGTGAACTGACAAATTCAGGCAACACTTTAAATCAAACAGTTGTGTTTTTTGGTATTTATCTTTGATTTTCAGTCAAAACAACGCCAAAAAACATATGCATTTAAATTACATTTAACTTTTAATTTCTATGATAAAATTTCGTTGAAAAATCTACCAAAACAACATTTATATACCGGTAAGTAAATAATATGAAAGATGTCACAAACAGAAATAAATACATTGTCGTAAAATCTCAGTTTAAAGCTGCAAAGCACTTCAGGGCTTCCTCTGCTTTGATTCCTATTCCTTTTCACTATTAATTGGAACAGGAAATGTTGCAGACATCTCGGTATATGTCAGGATGAATCGAGTGGTTTGTACACGTAATTAATTGTTACATAGTAGTTACAGTGTTACTAATATTTGACCCGTCATGGGAAAAGGAACCATTTTGGAACTCTTTACAATAAATATTTGAAAAGAGATTGAGTCCAGCATAGATCAACCAAAGGTCGCTTTTCAAAAGTTCTTTGACTGGAAGGTAGATTATTCATTCTAGATTCAGTAAATAAGCAAAGTGCGAAAAGTTTCGACGCTAGTCAGACTGCTTTATCTGACTATGGTCGACCCATTACGCACTACCCATATGGTCCTTTTTCGCGGGACGGATCACATATATATTGAGGTGAAAACGAACTGGGCGAGAGGATAAATAAATGAGGAACAATACGGGAAATTTTGTAACATGTCATGTGTAAAGGGGTAATCCAGGAATTCCTCGGTACACATATATGACCCATAACGGGAAAAGGGACACTCAGCTACAAATGCAAAACTTGCTGACTTGGATCGGCGTTCGAAGTATGCAGAGATTGGCAACAGTTGTAACTTTAAGCTTTTGATAGATTTAATGAATCTTGTTTGATCGTTTCACCTTCCAATTGCTTCGAAATGAGACCTTTTGTTGATCTCTGCAGGTTCCAATTCCAGTTTTAAATATTTACTGCACTGAGCTTCCATATGGTCCTTGGCAGCTAACGGATTAGAAACTGTGTTTCGCCTCTATAGAAAATAAGCGATTATTTTCAAAATATACTTCATCGAATTTTATGTCGAATGTTCAAGCAATTTGCTTACTCTTGTTGAAGCCTTCGTCGTCAGACCAGGGTCAAACTGCATTCGGAACATCGCTCGGACTATTCCGTAAACTAGAAAGTATACCGTAGAATCACCGAGGGTTACTGAGTGGGTCAAACTGTTCGCATTACCTAGTTTTCACACAAAATCACAGGTCAAATTTCAACTTGTGTGATTCATGGTTCATTAAGAACTCGCTAGTGGCCTATACACGAACCTTGTCCATATCTTTGTCCATATCATTACAATAATATTGAATAAGTGTTCAAATCTCCGAGGATAATATTGTCAATCGTAATGACAATCGTAATGACAATATAATTGATCGTTCATGGTCTGCAACTGAAGTATACAGTTAAAAAAATCGTGAAATTGACAAGGTGAACGATATTGGAATGAATTCAGAATGAAATTGAATGAGATTGAGAAGCGAGTTTTAAGTGAAATTAAAGGGAGGTAATCAAATATCGCTAATTTTGTTCATGATGAACAAAATAAGCGATATTCATTACCAGCCTTTAACAAATTATGCATAAAAATTCTGTAAATTGTTTCCTATTTCTTCAAAAACTAACCAGACGATAACAATTTCAATTATGTCAATGAAATCGCGATTTTTTCTCAATTATATTCATTTTGAATAAAGCTGTTGAGTGTATACTTTTAGCCATTTGGAGCGTTTTGATCGATTTGAGTAAATGTATGGAATTAGTGAATGGAGCGCTGAGTGAGTGATATAGAATGGTTTTGACTGAGAGGAATGTCAATTTCACGATGTAACTAACTGTAGCTGAATATAACCGACGCGGGATGGGGTTGGACCCATGCGTAAAGGTAATGCTGAAATTTTAAGTTTACAAGACAAATGCGCTAATCACCGAGCCAAAGATATTACCTGGCGCATTTGTCAGGCATTGTATTTAAGCCCTATAAGCTGTGCAGGGCGTTGAGGGTAGTCTCCCGTAACAGAAGATACAAAGCTTCTTAAAAGCACAAATGAAGAACTGAAACAATTCTCTTTTTGTTTTCCCAATTGTGTCAGCGAAATTTGCACGTTAACAGGCGAGAGTGTAGAATGATTCCCTAGAAAAGAGAATTGATTAGCTTCATCGTAAGAATATTCTCTCGTTTTTCTTCTCGTTAATGTTTCCTTAAACAGGATAAATTGGAAGCGGAATACCATTAACTGAGATCGTTAGTTTTTTTGTCTTAAACTTAAGCTGGAAGAATGGTCTTATTTATATCTGCAACAAGAAATCACGTTTTTCTCTATAAATCGTGTTACATACATTTATAATATGGCCTACGTCGCGGGAGTGAAATAACCCCGTTGAATATTTTTGATATTACACGGGTGTTATTACACTAGTAGGGATGGGCACCGGTACTTTGGTATCGGTTACTCCCGGTACCATGATGTCCCGAGTAATTGGTATCGGTTCATTTTGAAAGTACCGGTTCCCACTTCCGGGACTTATGCAATTTAAGAAAATTTCATAACAGCCTTGTAATATTTGTTACAAAGTTATTTACTCGCAAAATACCAATGTAAATATGCCGACGATCTTACTGATTTGTTCGTGTTTGAGCTCTGTGCAATATAGAAGGAAGTTTATACCAGACGATCGTGTAATGTCAATTATAATAATTGATAGTTTTTTTTTTTTTTTGTTTTTTTTTTCATTTTGCCAAACGCAGATTTCGGATGAAGAATGAAATTATTTGATTAATAATTTTAAATTAAATGTTTCCGGAGTCTCAGAAAATTGCATTATTTCATGTTTTCAAAGATTTTAAAGTATTGCATGTCGCCACTTTGTCGCCAAATAATTGGAACGAGTGCCGATCTAAGCTCCTGTTACGACTTTATCGCAATCGATCGTTGAGTAATGAAGACGGAAACTGACGAGAAATTCAAGCTGTCATCGTAAATTATAATCATGGTACTAAGAATTCATACTCGCATACCCCGCTCGATCGGAAAGGGTGAAAAAGATTATTTTACATTGTCTTCAATTTTTTTAGATAAAGACCTACCTGCGGTGAAAATATGAAATAATCGCATTTCCCCATATTAAATCCAACAACATCCTCAAATAAAGCAAATAAATATATCCTCGTGAAAGAAAGGGTTTGATATCTCACGAGAATTTACAAGCGTGCGCCGCGTGTCAAGTCTAGATGCAGCCCCAAAAATAGCCGAACACCTGTTGTCGGTGCCTTTGATGACCCGTTCTCCCTCCTCGAAAAATAAACTGTTCTGGACGCTTTACTCGATTACAAAAAAGTTTTGTAGATTCGCCAGATAGACACATGGACTTAATGTCGGATTATTGGAACAAAAAATAAATACCGGTAATTTCTTTCTTTGGTTGTAATTGCACAAATCTTCCGTATATTTGGATAACAAAAATATAATCGTATTTCAGACAAAATTTAGATCATGATTCTGTCGCTGCTTTTACACAAAACAACTTAATCACAACTAGCGCCTCGCTATACGTTTATTGTTTCATCTTTGTGGTAAGTTGTTTCCGTCGCCTACGGTATTTTAAAGTCCGAGTTTATTTACGATGTTCGACATGCCGAATTTACTGTTTTTGAAGATAAGGCCCAATATAGCTGCTGAGGGTTATGTTATCACAAGTAGGCCAAATAATGATTTAGCTTTGAATTGACAGGTGTTTCCTACATTAGAAAGAGCTCAAAACGGTACTTGACATAGTACTTATTGCTTATTAACGGTCAGACTGTTCACACATAAGAGTACTACGCCAGTGTGAAGTAATTGGTATCGGAATCGTTAGGAATCGGTATCGTTTAAAAAGTATCGATTAGGTATCGGAATCGGTTAAATTCTAACGGTGCCCATCCCTATACACTAGTGGAATTACTATGCAAATGAGCTAAGAAAGAATAGCAACGCCATTTTGTAACCGCGAAAATGACGTCATAATGCGTACATTGTGACGTCAGTTTTGAACGGCATTATAAAAATCGCGGAAAATTGAAAATTTGAATTTCAAGGTTTTTGACGATTTTTCGCTAAAGTTCAGGTCATATTATAAATAGAATATAAAATTTGTGCTCATAAAATACCGACTTTATCAAACTTGTCATCCAAAACAGATAAAAACTCGGCACAGCCTCGTTTTAATCTGTTTATAGATGACTCGTTTGATAAATTCGGTATTCCATGACCACTCATTCAAAATCCTCTATGTAAAACAGAGGAAAACGTGTCGTGTTCACAATGATTTGCAGAGGAAAATATGTATACTTAAGGACAAAAAATCTGCTTGGTTTAATTTTTTTCAATAAAACTATTAATATAAAAGAGAATGTTTTTGAAAATATCGTTTAGAAACATTGGCACTGTCTTCAAAACAAAGGTATTGTTGTCATTGGAAAATAAATGATATTGATTTAGTGCAGACGTTTTAGTGGCGTTTACACTTTTTTACACGACATACAACATAACAAAATGAAGTTTTTCATGAGAGCCTTTCTGTATTGATAATCTAATTGATAAACACTAAAAAGTTGGTGGAAAATTGATTGCCTTTCAGAAACGATATTTACTTTTTCAGGTTTGTTATTGAGCATAAAATAAAGACGTTTTCTGCAATACTAAGATTAACGAAGCACATATTTATGAAGCATAACATCTTTTTTCTGAACTTAAAGGATCAGTAGGGCGCGTTCTTAACGATGTTGGTAAGAACAGTTGAAACAACTATATATTGACCCATTTACTTTTTTAGAAAAAATCTATGCAAAATGTCCTTAAGATGGATACTGTGTAAAAGTATGCATGAGTTTTGATAATCAAATTTGCCAAAGCTTGCATTTGCCCGAGTCGTAGAACGACAATCTTATGTGCTTGTTATTCCGACGTTTTATTCCAAAACGGTAGAATAAAGGTTTTCGAAAAACCACCGTAGACTGGAAGGTTTCGATGTCCCCTTTACAATGATGTTGCATTCATTGACGTTCTACATGTTTTTCACATACATATTTACATTTTCGCGAATCCGGACAAGACTATACTACTCAAAAGTTCTAAGCGGCCACCTTACCTTTCGCGATCTTTCACACATTTACCGTTTTTATTTTGAAATGTGAACCTTGTCTTTCGAAAGAGTGGCCATTCAGTCATCATCCTTTTCCAATTGTCTTGTAAACTTATGCATCAGTAAGTCCTAAAGACGGTATTAAATGCATGTACCCTCAAACTCAAAAGTCACAAATTGACACTTTTTAGGGAAATGTTAATTTTTCGATACTTAAAAAACGCAAAGCCTATCAATCTTTTGTACTAAAATCAGTGGTACAACGCCTGTGGACTTGTAAAATTAATAAGAAATGCCAAATCTTTCTACACAATCCTTATCCTAACAAGAAATGTCAAAAATACCCCACCCACCAATGTTAACTTTGAAATCGAGGGTACTCCTACTTTCGTTTAATTTTAAAACATTTCTTGTTAAATCATTTCATTGATTTTTCTCTTGTTGAATTCATAAATGATTTGGCTACATTATTCAAGCAAAAACTGGATGATGTCATGCGGCATTAATAACATATTTCCAAAAAGGCAAGTGGCCGCTTAGGAGTTTTGAGGAGTTTATTATCCACAAGTATATACAATTCGACAATACGATAATATGAACAAGCGCAAGAAGAATTTTGACAATAGACTTTGATTCAAGGTCGAATTCTCGGTGTGGTTCTATAGGCTGCTGTGTTGGGTAAACAAGGCACCCCCCCCCCCCTTTTACTATCAATCACGTATTTTCGTTGGTTACAAGAAGCGCTTAGAAAAACTTGACCACAAAACTAGAATTATAGTGAAGCTGCAATATTTCTCTGTAAAAGCCCCGCATCTCTTCGTGATCTATTTGAGATCTATCCCTCGAGACAGACGTATTGATTGGTAGATTTTGCTTTACATGAGATGAAATATGAACAATCAATATGTTGGTGTAATAAAACATGAAACCACATACCACCACAGGGCTACCAAAAGTCGTAACTTCAGCCTCAATAAAGTAAGGCTAAAGATATCTGAAAAGATTTGTTGTATAAAAATATCTTCTATGATAGACAAAATTATATGCAGCCCTAGAAATTGATATATTTGTGTTTGTTTGCGGCTGTCTATTTTGTCATAAGAGTTTCTTTTATATAACCTAATAATATATTCTATATGACCAAATTAGGATAATAAAACAATTGCCCGTGTAAATAATCATGGCTTCCTGTCATTTCTCTCATAAGTTTAACCTCAACACTTCATCTGAGCTGCTAATCAAACCCTCGTATGCTACTTATTGAGTCTGTGTGTGACATTCCCAACAAGAGGAATCCGTTGGAGAGACATTGTGCTGCCTAAAAAACCACATACTGCAACATGAATATATTTTGGAAACTTGTAGATGTATTTGAGACCTTATCTATCTACAGAGCGTATAACAAAGACTCTAGTCAGACTGTGCGAACGCAAAGGCTAGCGAGAGGCTTTGCTGTGCGCACATGTCAAATTATTGGAAATGTCACGCACAGACTCAATTTTATGTTCATTGTTCTCTCAGAAGAAGAGTCGAGAGGGGGTAAAGCCAGTCTAAAATATTTATTTCTCAATAAAATCCTATGTTGTTGGTACTCATTGGAATCGTCTCGACGAGACGATTCCAATAAATAGCAACAACATAGGGATTGTGCCATGATGATTGAAATAATATGATCCTAAATCCAAAAAAATCCACTTTATCTGTGGCCCTCCTTCTGTTAAATAAGGAGGTTTTAAGTTTCGACGAGACGATTCCAATGAATGCAAACAACATATGGAATTGTCTATAATTATTGAAATATTTTGATCCTAAATCAATGATACCCCCACTATCCGTAGCTCTCCCTCTGTAAAAAAGGGAAGAAGTTCCAACAACGTAGGGTTTGTGTAATAATTGTAGAAATACTTTGATCCTAATCCCAAATTACTCCATCTATCTGTTGCCCTCCCTCTGTTAAATAAGGAGGATTAACGTTATTACCGCTGGCGATAAAGTTATTGAACATGTACGTCCATTTTTTCCTTTCTTTATTTAACCGTAATGTTCATTTCGAAGAAAGTGCAAAACAGTTGTTGACTGATCGATTGAATGAAGTTTTCACGCCGCTTTTTACAATTGTTCATTTATATCGCGGCGGCTGGAGCACCTAACAAAGGATTCCTGGTATTTCTCTCACCAGTACAACCATCACATCCTTTCCTTGCCTCCAGCTGCTATCTCACACAGGTCTACGATTATCAACCCATTGGTGAGAGACTAATAGTCGGAAAGAATGAGTGCCGCCGTCGGGGATCGAACCTCTAGATTGACAGATCAACGCAAAACTGTTGTAGAGGACTTTATTTGTATAGGCAATTAAGATAGTTTTGCGCTGACCGATTTATTTGTGATTGGTTTTTTTTTACAAATGCATCCTTTTAAATCAAGCAATTCTGAAAATGTAGTTTCTTAAATCAGCTAGCATAGAATTTGAATGGGGTTGAATGTATTGTCTTGGAACGCGATCTAGTTTTTTTCCGATTCTAGTAGAAACTTAAAAATCGACATTTCCATTTATAACTAGGTCAATTACCATATCTTTTGTTCTACAAAGAGCTCTTTATACGAGGTGGTACCAAATAGCATTTCATGAATATTTCATGAAATGCTGCTCAAAGTATTCCGTAGACATTTATTTGACTTTTGATCGGAAGCAAAACGTCTCACAATGAAAATGTCACATATCACAAAGTAGCATGCATAAAGTTAAATTACGAATTCAATATGTTCGAAACTAAGACAAATGTTTGAAATAAGCTTCAATTTGTGAAAGTTAGAAGAACAGGTCCGTTTAGCCTGTGATTGGCAATTCCAACAGTTTCTTGTGAGTGAGAAGTGTGAATATATGTGACCCGTCGCGGGAAAAGGGAGTATCTGGGAAGTGCGTAAAGTGATTTCCTAGTCAGACCGCGCGGATTGCGCAGACTGACTAGGGTCGAAACTTTTCGCAATGTGCCTATTTTCTGAAAATAGAATGATCAATCTACCTTCAAGTGAAAGATTGTTTGAAATGCGATCTCTGTTTGACCTATGCTTGACTCAATCTCTTTTTTTCAAATATTCTTTTGAAAGATTTCCCAGAGGGTCCCTTTTCGCGTGAGGGGTCACATGCAGAAACTAGAGGGCGAGATTCTAAAGATTCTAATTTAGATTTTTATAAAACTGGGAAAACGAAGATTCCTCGACATTGGTTTTAAAAACGAGTAGTCATGACGACATCGAATGTTTTCACTGAAACAGATCGAATAATTCATTATGACGTCATTTATAATCTTATTTACAGGGATTTTTTCAACTTGCTCTAACGAACGCGCCTTTGGTTATCCATATAGTCTATCTTTTAACAAAAAGTGAACGGCTAAAGATAGTCTTAGTTACTTACTTTTAAACTGGCACACAGTAAAAATTCTGGTCAAATTCTTCGAAACCACATACCAAAAAAATACAGAATTTACATTGTGCGCATGTGCAATAGTTTGATTTATCACACACAGGCTAAAATGATGTTGTTATACACCTTTGAAAAGGAAAAAGGTGAGGCGTATAACGTTTTACCCATTGAAGATGATGTCATAACGCAACGAAAACGTAAGTGTTGACTAGTTGCGCAGGCTCGGTTTCCGAAACGTTTAGCAAATGTAACCCCGCTATGCACGTGAGAACGTGCAAAGCAGGATACCATTTCCAAACGTTTAAAAAACATTTTTTTGCATCCAGAACATAGGACTGAGTTGCTAAATGGTGCAAATGAAAAAGAAAATGATGAAAATGATATTCGTACACTACTTATCTTTTAATTCCAGTTTCCCCAATATGAAGCGGACTCTGGGAGTGATAAAGAGAACAAGAACCCACAACCTGCAACCCAGTCGACTAGATCTACTAGTCGTAGGGCCCCACGACGACCCAGAAAACTTCCTGATATACCAAAGAAACAAGGTCAGTTATACATCTTCTCAGTTCGTTATTAAAAACAAAAATAGAAATAGTTTATTGTTCAGATCATAAACAAATGATAAACTAAAATAATATTGCCAACATGCAATACAGTCAAACAGTTCAGTGGGTTACAGAAAATATCCCGGAATAATCAGGGGCCATAACCTCGGTCAGATTACTATGGTGAAATAAGACTATAGGGCAAACATTTGCGCATGTTACCTAATCGTGTTTGAAATACTGTTTCATTCCAGGTTTTGTTCAAGTATAAAAAACGAGTAGATAAGAATAGAAATGTGATATTGTCATATGAACAAACTCGCTTCTATCAGACAAAATGCAAAGCTTTTTGACACGGATTTATTGTGTGGGCATCACAGTAGAGTTAACTTGCGAAATGGGTACTTATTCATAATAGAAATACCATTTGTACGCTTGTGAACTTTCTTTCGATAGTGGTTTCAAGCAAGGCTCATCTGTTTAACCACGGTCACTGGTGACATCATTATTTTCTCCCGCAAATATGGTTTATGATTGTTTTAACAAAAGTTGTAAAGTAAGATTAAGATTCGTAAAAGGGTTTGCATTTCAAAATATATTTTGTGGACCTTTCTTTTGAAGTTAAGTGGCACTTTTTCTGAAAGAAAGGGACATATGTCCCTATTTGTTTGAAAATGGTTAGATCAAACATTAGTGGTCAATTCCTGAAGAAAAACGGCCAGTGATCAACAATAAAAAGTATGAAAAATATAATAGGGCTCTGATATATATCAATGTAATTTAATTAGCAAAGGGCTTTTAATGTCCATATCAAGTGATGTTGTCATCTGTCATATTTTCATATGATTTTGTCCAGTCACGCAAAATAGTTTGGTATAAAAATCACGTAGATCAAAGCACTTAATGCTCTGAGACGGTGGTCATCTTCAGATGATTTTCTCTAAGAATATCGTGGAACAGTTAACAACATCGCAAAAATTGACAAGATAAATGCTTTTTTTAGATCATTTTGGAATGAAATTGAAGGAGCGTGTGTAGCCTGTTTTGAGTGAAATTAAACGCAGTTAATCCAATTCCGCTAATTTTGTTCAAGATAAACAAAATGAGCGGCATTTATTATCTCCCTTTAACAAAATCTTAGTACCTTTCTGATTTTATGTGTTTCACGGACAACCCAGACACTTTAAAATCTGCACAAGTAAATAAAATCGTAGAATATTTAGTTCTTTTTCAATAAAATGTTGATCGAGTTAAACGATTTTGAATTTTTAACTTTGATAATTTCGAAACGTTTTTGAGCGATTGGAGAATTAATAATTGGAGCGCGATGAGCGAGTGAGTTTGAATGGTTTTGAACAAGATGAGTATCAATTTCACGATGTCGTTAACTGTGTAGCGTGTCATAATTTAGAAAAGAATATATTGTTAAAAAAAATGTAGCAGACAAAAAAAGACACCAACCCTATTTTGAAAAAGTCTCATAACTCGCAAAATACATAGATTTTTTTTTAGGTTGAGGAAATATTGTTATATTATTTAAAAGTCACAATCCTTTCGATGCGTAAAAGGTAGCTGACCAAAATTAGTAAAGAAAGCATTATTTAAGATGTCCATTTGTGTAAAGCGCGAAAACATTGACATGACTGACCATAACCTCTATAAGCATACATTACATGCTTGACTGATTGTTACATGGTAGCTCCGTTAGATCTCGTGTAACTTCGTGAACCAAGTTTCATATTATAAACCTATAAAATGACACTATGATGAGTAGACACTTGTCATTGCACGAAGAAAGAGTGAAGCATCAGAGGACGAAAGACAGTGGTTCGAGTGACTAAGACGGCATAATTATTTCCTCGGGGTTTCAATCCATTTTATAGATTATTTTCTTTTGAATAATGTTGAAGATCACCCAATTATCAAAGAAATTTGCGTTATGTTAAAAACTATTTGTTTTGACCGCCAGTTTCTATTATTTCATTTGTTTGAATGGGGTTTAACGCCTCTTTAAACATTTTGTTCGGTCATATTGCGGGGGCTGTAACGCTTAATTATGGATGCCTGGTATTTCTCTTACGAATACTACAACGACAACTCTTCCGAGACTTCAGTAGCTAATCCCACATAGGTCTTCGATTATCAACCTTTCCCCATTAGACCTTTTGACAGCGACTTGTGTTTTCCATATTTGAGTTCAGGAGACAGAATGCGATAAATGGACCGCGCTGTGCAAACAATTATCGTCTTTTAAACACGAGATAACTAGTCAAATTGGGCTACCCGAAAAGGGTAAAAATAATAAAAAAAAAAGGTGGGATGAAAGCTGATTGGAACTCATGAACCCTGCACCTGTAGTCATCAGACTAGACCTCTCGACCACACAGTCAAACAGTGTGAAATGGTACTATTACATTATACAAAACATTGTTAAAACCCACACACTTCACGAATTCACGATGCTTTTCGAAAGCTTGCGGCTACCCTCGATGATAAATGTATTCATCGGTTAATTTATTCATTGAATAAAGGCCAAGTCATGTCAATAATTTCACACTATAAATGAGATGAATTGCTTAATTTTACCGCACCCACAAATGTTTATTTTGAAATTGAGGATACCGATGTTCTCATGCAAGCTAAATTGGTTCCCCCTGAAATTATTTGAGGAATTCTGAATTTTACTATCTACCAAATCAACGAGCTATCAGAACCCAACAAACACTAGAACCTAGAAGTTGGTGTAAGTTTATTTCATTTGAATGACAGAATATAAAACTACATGTAGGTTTACTAATAATTTGTTTTCTTCCAGCCACCCAGCTGACACTCCCCTTGAGACCCAAGCTTCCAGAAATAAATGAAAAATGCTTAGCGGACGAGTTACAAGAAGCTATGATGAGATCAGACAATTGTGATATGAATGACGACACCGATGACGTATTTATGCCAAACAACACTGCTTCAACTGTTCCTAAAGTTTACCCAAAATATAGCGGAAACTTTCTTGAAGACTTGAAAAATGTTCGATTTAACTCTGTGTCAAAAAACACTCGTGCATATTTGAATTCTGATAATATGTACCTGAAAGAGGACTCAACGGAAGCGGAAGCTTCTGAGACAAATACTGCGCGCGCATCTGTTTCTTCCGGTAGAGGACGAAAAGGGAGTAATGGCGGTGAAGGTAAGTTTCCTATACGAGTTCAAATCTTGATAATGATAGTCCTAACATAAAACTGAAAATAAGGTCGAAGGGGACAATCATACCGGTAAATCAAAGCGGTGCTAGGAAGTATAGACCGTCCCATTTCCGAGAATTAGACGGCCGACAATCATGTGACCGTCCGCCATTACGATATTGAAACAAGTAAACAACCCGATACGCGACATCGAAATAAACATCGATCAAACGAGCGATGAATGGGGTCTTCAGATATCTAAGTGTTAAAACATAAAACACTTAAATAGTAACTCGTCAAAAGATAGCTAAATAGCTCAAGTGAGCTCATTTTCATAGATCGATTTTATTTTTTTTTTTGTATGGTGAAATGTTTGTAGGCCTAATGTTAAGATTGAAAAGGAAAGTATGGAGGAAAAGGTTGAGCGACATTTGTGTATTATATAAATGCTGTGAACATAAAAGAAATAAGATTTGGTCAAGGAAAGCAACGTTGCTACATATTTATAAGCTTTTCTGTTATCAAATTAGGAAGTTGAAACCAATCGTCTTCTTCGCATTTGTTAAGTCCAGATTAGTCAATTGACTTGTAGTATAGTTATTGGAACCATTTACGCCATACAGTATATTAAAATATGTACACGATCATTTTGGAGTACTTATAATTTGTGCTGTTCTTCTTTCCAGAGCCTAGGAAGACTGGCCACTGTTTACCTGCGACAAACTATCAAGACCTCGTGGTCACCCATCGTGGTATGCATCGATTTATACCCCGGCATAAAGATGAGATGGCCATCGAAATTGGTGACCCCTTACACGTGAACAAAACTGGGGACGACCTCTGGTGTGAAGGTATGTAGGCCTTTCACAATGTGCCAGCTTAAATCGCTTTAATTATTGTAAAGGAGACTTATTCGATTGTTACCAGAAAATTCACATAGAAATGGGAAAATGAACTTTTAATGGATCTGCTGACGTCATTTTGCAAACGGCGTCATATGTTTCGCGGAATAACATGAAACGATAAATATCGTAATTTTCTCATTTTATCTCCGGAATTCGGGTCATATTATAATTAGAATATCAAATGTTTGCTCTCAAATAACGAATTTATTACACTCGTCATCTATAAACAGATAAAAACTCGGCGTAGCCATGTTTTTATCTGTTTATAGATGACTCGTTTTATAAATTCTGTATTCAATGACCACTCATTCAATATCCTCTATATCTAGTTATATTTGTTTGACTTCTTATGCATAGTTTAAAATTTTTGTTGCAGAACATGTATTCATAGATAGAAATGATTCTTAGAGACCCTTCGGTACATTTCAGGCGTTAATCTGCGGACCAATCAAGCCGGAATCTTCCCTTCAATGTATGCTACGGACTTGGAATTCTTAGAGGAAGAGGAGAGTAAGTATGATAGTATTGTAACACGTACAATTCCAGTTAGAAGGGGCCATTTGTGATTTCAAAGTTGGAAAATTCTTTTTTTTTTTTTATTTTTCAACCAAAACCTTTATTGTGGTGCTGACTGGAATCGCCTCAACAAGGCGATTCCAGTAAGCACAGACATTAAAGAGTTTTTTAAAAACAAAAAAAAAATAGCAGTTTTAACTAGTCGTCATTTCTTCAAATCTAATGTCTGGTTATCATGTTATTTCATGCATTGTAGTGGCGTAGCGTTATAACATCTAGATCCATGTGCACGAAGGGTAGTCCCTGTTTCAGTCTCTTTTTTTCTGATTGAGTTGCTAGTTAGCAGAAATTTTGGGAAAAAGCATCATGAGCAAGTTAAAAAATCAATACTTACGTTCATCGTAAAAGATTCGACCTATGATATTGATATATGTGCGACATTTCAGTAATTTTACAAATGCGTGACGACATATATTCGGAACATAATACAACCACACACTTGAAAAAAAATGCCTAGCTGAATAAAGATACGTTGAGAACATATTTATCTTATGACGCATAGTGATGACTCTGTATAGGCTATGCGGGTGATAATGTTGGAAATGTCATTCAAGGACACAAAGGACAGAATTCACGAATATCCATTTTTGGCCCTGTAATTTCTCATTTTATAAATCTTTGAAAAACTTACTTTTAACATTGTGTTTGTATTAAACGACCTTCCCTCAGTTCCACAATATGAAATAGTTTTTCGTAATACCTTTCTGCCATTCGTAAAAACATCCCCAAATAACCCCTGTTTTCGCAAAAATAGCCTTTTACCACAGATTTTTCGTAAAAAGTTTCACCAAACACTATGTTCACACTCATGCGACACCTTTAAATTTTGAAATTATTTAGATTAACTAAAGGGGAATCTATTTTTCAGCTTTTTAAAGTGTGGCAGATATGTGATCAATATTCAAAAAAACAAGAATGGAAGTACAATCTTGCAATATTTCAACAATTTTGAGTGTTGTTGAAAAAATGAGATGTCTGTGACACCAAACATAACAATATAATTTGAATTATTTTGTCTACTAATTGACATGTGATAAAGTAGGACTTCACATTTTCCTTCAAAGTTAGATTATCTCCAATAATTCCCATTGAAGTTTGTCAAACTCAAATTAATTATTAGATACGGTGTCGTAATGACGTCATTTTCTGTATTTGACGTTATTATCACAGACAACGTTGATTTTGCGCTGAATGTTTGGAATTTGTTCATATATGCCTTATTCCACAAATTGGAATATAAAAATTGCTAATTTGAGTCACAAAACAATTGATTTTAAAATAACCCAAAATAATATATCTTTAGCTCACCTAAGCACAACGTGCTCCAATGGGACTTTTTAGGATCACCATGACTCTGTTGTGTGTCCTGCATCGTCAATTTTCTTAAAACCTCTCCTTCTCCTGAACCACTAGGCTGATTTCAATGAAACTTTACCAGAATGATCCTTGGATGACCCTTTTCAAAGATCATTCGCAAAATTTTGATTGGCACATAGATATGGGCGTGGCAGAGAGGGGCTTATTTTGAGCCCAAAATCTTTGAACAACATCTCCCCCCTGAACCACCAGGCCGATTTTGATGAAAATTTACCAGAATGTTCCTTGGGTGACCCTTTTCACAAAATTTTGATTGGCCCATAAATATGGGCTAGGCAGGGTGGGGCTTATTTTAGCCTGTAATCTTTAAACAACATCTACTACTGAACCACTGGGCCTATTTCAATGAAACTATATCAGAATGTTCATTGGGTGACCCTTTACAGAAATTTTTCACGAAATTTTGATTGGCCCATAAATATGGATATGGCAGGGTGGGGCTTATTTTGAGTCTCCTCAGTAATGACTGGGTGGGCAGGGTCTATTATCACTTTAAATTCTTGGAGTAACATCTCCTCTTCAACAATTAAAAAGTTACTTGGATGAGATTTAGGTTTACGGCCATTCTGGTCCTCTCGTTTAAAAAAACCCTCTTTATTTAATTATATTCCAATTATTATCAAATGTGCATCATTATGCAAGAAAAAGACATTAACACCAAAATAACCTAGAAATTGCATATTTGCAATATTTATGGGTATAATATAGATCATAGTTACTATTGCCCAGGTTATTTATACAGCGAGCGATGAGTAGTTTATGTTGATTATTAACGCATTTTACAAAAAAAAAAAGATTCCATTCTTGTATCATATACTATTAATGAGTAAAGCAAAAGGACAAAATTGGTCCTATTTCGCTCACCTGAGTCTCTTTGAACCCTGGGACATCACATCAATTAAATAGTCAGATGTCATAAAGAAGATAATTTCTTCACAAAACTAACTTTCATGAAGTTTGGGGAAAAATGTGGCCTCTAGAGTAATAAAAAGAAAATTATCATTAAGACCCATTTTCCTGTGATATGTAATGAATCTTTCCCATTTTCGATAGGGTTCATGACATGACCAACATTCTGACCAAGTTTCATGAAGATGAGGCCATATATGTGGCCTCTAGAGTGTATTCAAGAACACTGTCAATAAGACCCCTTTTCCCACGATATGACATGGACCCTTCCTATTTTCAAAAGGATTCACCCTTGTGACTTGGCTAATATTTTGACCAGGTTTCATGAAGATTATTGTTGGACGATGTTCATTTCTTATTATTATTTCATAACATAACCTGTACTTCAAGAACGATTTGTTTGAATTAAAACCGCATTTTAATAACAGTTACGCCATACACCTTTTCCCGCAAAATCCTTTCCGTTATATTTTTACGTTCGGATGAATACACTCGTTGCTATGAATTAACAATGTAAACAAAAAGGACGGCGGACATTTTTGTGTCGATTCGCATTTTCGATTTTAAAATACGCGTTGATTTCGACTTACTTCGAATAAAAATGAAATAAATACATTCATGAAAAATTGTTTATTTGTTATTCTTACCAGTCACATGTTCCATAACTTACGCAATCGGCGTACTTGATACCGGGCCAGACTAGAGATAGTCACGAAGGACAGGACGGAGTGAAAAACGAGATAAAGGAGAAAGATAGGGAGGAAGAGAGATAGATACTAGAATTATGATAAACACAAAGGGATGGGCATGAAATGTTTTTGTAAGAGTTAAACAATAAAACAGTTAATGAAGAAACAAAAACCGTGATTTAGCCGAAATTTAAGGGGGGGCATCTGAGGAAAGACGGAGAGGGGGGGGGGGGAATGAAGTGGTTGATTTCTCTGAAAATGTTTCAAATAGATGAAAACAAACAATAGTGCATTGCCCTTTAGGCATTCAAAGAACTTGAAACGTATTTATTTACTCTCACAAAACTATATCTCGAATATTGAACGCAAAAAGAAAGCCGTTGTTTATGTGATTCTCTATGTTGACTATTGGCGAGGTAGCAACCAGAAAGTAGTCCAGTCCATTTGTGCGCGTGAAAATAATCTCAGTGCAATGTCAAAGTATGCAATATCAAAAAAAATTGCATACTTCCCCCCCGTTCAAATACATACAGACAATATCAAAGTATATAATAATAGGCAATATTTGTGGTTTCAAGAGCATAAACAAGAAAATTGTCATTAAGGCCCCTTTTCCCATGATATGGCATAGATCCTTCCCATTTTCGATAGGCTTCATCCTTGAGACCTTGCAAATATTCGGAACAAGTTTCATCAAGATTGGGCTATATTTGTGGCATCTAGAGAGTAATTAAGAAAATTGTCGTTAAGGCCCCTTTTCCAGTGATATGGCATGGATCCTTCCCATTTTCGATAGGGGTCATCGTTGTGACCTGGCCAACAATTTGACAAAGTTTCTTCAAGATTGAGCCATATTTGACGCATCTAGAGTGTAAACGAGAAAATTGTTATTTAGGCCCTTTTTCCTGTGATATGGTATAGATCCTTCCCACATTCAATGATCACAAAAGCCAACCTTGAGCACGATGTACTCAGGTGAGCTAAAACCAGCTATTTTAGCTGTCATGGTAACCAGTTTCTGTTTAAATTACAGCATGAGCTGGATAAGTCAAATTTTGGAACTAATCTACAGATGTAAGAAAATATTCCATTTAAAATAATAATTATGGCCAAATCATATTTCATAGTAGGGCTTAATATAGCAATTTTAGCCTGTTGCCATGGTAACCAGTTCACATAAGAATTCTTTTAAAGGCAATTTCAACAGTTTTTCAATCGTCTCTCCTTTTGTGTCAAATTGAATCTAAATCAGAGAGCTTAAGTACAAAAATTGTTCAATAAGTTACAGGGAGTCAAGAAAAAAATACTTAATGCATGTTGTCAATAAATCAAATATTTCAAAAGTAAGTCCTTTGGATAAGATTGTAGCACACAGATTTAAATCTAGGAGGCATAGACCATGCTTTATAGGAACATGTGTTTAATACAATTAGTTATCACAACGCCTTTAAAACAATAGATGTGTGTAGATATGTGTATTTTGTGTTTGATTATGCGTATTTTTGTACATTTAATAATGCATTCTGCAAATAGAATCTTTTTCGTTACCATGGCAACAAAATTCGAACATGGAATTTTGTTCATAAGTAAATTGTCTGAATATATTATAATGCCATTCAAGATAAATTAAGCATAATAAACTTATTTTGAATGATTCAATGCCAAAAATAATTAATTTACTAGGTCCGTGTTAGTTGTTGCCATGGTAACATAGAAAAAAGAAACATGACTTTTGAAGATCATTTTATTACACATAGATGCAAAATTACCATTTTATAGCATTTTTACCAAAAAATAACACAGGGCCAAAAACACCCTTTCGTGAACCTAGCCCTTTGTTTTGTTTTGCAGCTGATGAGGGGCTTTCAAAGTTTTACCTTCGTTTTCTGGGTTCAGTTGAGGTCAATTACCATAAAGGAGACGAAATACTGTGTCAAGCTATAAATAAGGTAGGGAAAAGACGGGATTTGTTTGTCTGAATAATCATAATATTGTTGAAATATTGCTGTCGAAGGAAAAGTGTAGCGGTGTTGAACGAGGTTTCCTAATGATTTTCATTAGGAAACCTCGGTTAACATTGTGAAAGAACATGTGGTCCGAAATGTTGCGGAACTATTACGGTCCCACCACCTTAAACTAATAACCTAGACAAAAGGGGATAGAGAAAAGTCACAACTCAAAAGAGTATCTCGCTCTACACTTAATAGCCTATCTCCATCGGCTTTTCGACCATTGAAATACAATTAGACTCTCAATTAACAAGCTGTCATAACATAAAAAGACGAAATTATATATATTATCAATATTTTCATATGTTATTTTAAATAGGAATGCATTCATTTTCCAAACTTTGAGTAAATCATTTCGGATCTGTATCTCATTTAGTTCAAAAGTAGATCTATGTATATTTTTTCAATGAAAGGATAACAATGGAAATGTCTATTGGAAACATAGAACAGTGATTCATTTCTACAGAACCCCAATAAGACAAAGAAATCCCTGCACCGTGTTGAACGGTCCTGCAGAAAAAAGTGCATTAAGGTATCGATTATACGATAGTATTGATTACAAAACAGTTGAGTAACCCTATTATCCGACAATGTGTCATTGAACTGTTGCTGTACAATTATTGTTTCCAGGAAATCATGACTTATTTAAATGAAAACATCAAGAAAATGGAGATATGAATTGTCTTAAGGGGTTTATTCTCTTGTTATGGGAGACCACTCTCACCACTGTCCTGCTAGCTTCTTTGGTTAAAATACATGTACAATGTCTGACACCTGCATCAGGGAAGATCTTCTTTGGCTCAGTGGTTAGCGCATTGCGAAACAATTCATTTGGATATTACTTATCCGCGTGGGTTCGACACTGGCTAACGTCGATTATTTTAAGCTATGCTTAAGTTGCTGACAGTTTGTTTATGAGACTCCCAAAATACCAACCGTTGAATACTAACCCTATCAATGGCGCATCCAGAGGGTTTTTGGATGGGGCTTTAAACGAACCCCCCTCTGAGGCCTAGTCATTTCATTGTCATTGTATTTGTAGGAATACGAACCCCGTGGTTTTGTAAGGCGTGAACAAAAAAGGATCTCTAAGACTGAATATGAATGTTAATGCTCATAAGGGTCCTGTCTTAAGTTTTCGGAGTCCCTGCTTTCAATGTAAACAAATACGTTTTAGCTATCCTAAGGTGTTTGTGGAAAAAATGAAACATTCTCTGGATTAGCTACAAAAGGTTTTGGATAGATATATATCTTAGATGATCAACTTCAGAAAAGAATTGAAGACTGTTTAAAAACAGTCTTCAATTCTTTTTTGAAGATGATTTCTAGAGGGTTCTCCGGACTTACGTCAGACAGCTTTAGAGTAAATGCTTCTTCATTTGTGAGTATCAGACTAGCAAAACCTCTATCCCTTTCCAGAAACTCTGGATCCGCCATTGATTTTGCCGTATTTTGGGGATTTTTCGCCATATTCCAATTTTCGCCGATTTCGCCACCCTCGCTAGGTGGCGAAAATTGAACACACTAAATATCCCTGATCTTTTAAATGTTTTATTTTAATGACATCCATACATATTAGCTGTAAAAAATACCATATTCACACATAAACCAGTCTAAAAGAGGGACGAATTCCTATTATCGTTCCAGATATAAATTCGGTTAATATATTGTTTTCAAAATGTGAGAATTTTCCCGCATCTTTGTGAGTTTGAGATTAGATTGACCTTGCACATGGTAAATGGTGTTCAAGATAATACGTAGGCCTAGAAATAGTTGAAGCAGTTACTTAACTCCAATTCCTGCTTCAACATCGAAGAGAGTTTCCGATATAAAAAAAAAACTTCAACCAAATTTTATTTTAGTGCGTCTTATTTTATCCACCTATTCTAGCTGGCGAAAATTAGACGCACCGAAATTAAACCACTATGTTTAAGGTAAAAGAGGCGAAAATTAGACTACGCGAAAATATCCCAAACTACGGTATGTAGTTGTACGTTTGAAGTACACCCGCTTAATTGGTAGGCCGCAGAAGCGGCCTACCAGTATGAATGCGTTTTGAATATGACCATTGGGGATTAGGGATACATTATTAAAAAACCTGTCCAATGTTTTTATTCAAAACATAGAAAACCGTATAATGCAGGCTGTATCAAACAATAGTTTTTCAAAAACTGTTTTGTAATGAAAATTATTGAGCAATAAAATCAGGTTTTTTGGTTATGAACTTGAGTTTACAAATATTGCACATTTCATTAAAATGACTGATCACTCAGACATGTTTGACCTAGTTTTTACTCTCTTTTTCCCTCGTTTTCTGCAATTTTTTTTACATCAAAATGATTCTCACAGGAGATACATCTATGGTTACACTCCTGTCTGTTTTGGTCTTGTTAAACATATAGTAAAAATGGCATTTTTGCGGTTTGAAAAAAAAAACAACAACAATACTTCATTGTGCACAATTACACTCGAAATCCTTTTGGTACAAAAGTGTGTGATGATTTATATCAAAGCTCTGGTCTAGAGAATAAATGTTCCTACCTTCATTAATCTAATCCTGTGTGTGATATGTAGCAGTTGTCTGGCACTTAGCATAACATAATTTCAAGCCAGTTACTGTTATTCAAGCATTCAAACAATGCGACAAAAGGAGCATATCACTTTTTCTAACCAAACTATTTTGGGACAACCGAAGTAGGTCCTTTTACTTCAAATAGGTGCAGTCTTAGTACTAGTTTGAATGACAGCTATTAAATGATAACTTGAATCTTTTGCCTCGTGTTCTGATTTCAGAATTGTTTGTGCTATTATTTTGAGTCTGTATTTTATTTCTTTATGCTCATTTCTTCGGATAACTCCACATACATCAGCATGAAGGTTGAGTGAATATATTATTCTAACAGGAGCACCGCCTATGGGTGCAACCCTTGGCTGTGCTTGGCTGCAGGTGCTGGATAATACAAAAAGCTGAGTGGAAAAGGGGACTCTTACAAAAACCCTTTTTCAGAGTTGTCCCCCTTGATTGTCTGGATAGCTCTTGAGATAGTGAACATACATGCTAAATTTTTATAAAGATATCTTCAATAACAACAGGTCAACAACAACAGTGCCAACGCCGCTAAAATGACCTCCAAACCTCAAGTTTTCTTAGAAAACAGACAAGCTAAAAAAGGCAATCACTTTACCATCATGTGTATTTCATTGTGTCTATGTTGAAATAAAGTACTCCTTAGTGTATTTAAGTCGGGTGTGCATGCTAAAGTAGGGCCATAATTGTTGTTAAAATCTTCAAAATCTAGATAGGTATTGTTTGCAAAAATGAAAATATATATATATATTTTTATAAAAAAAAATACATTATTCATTGATGATAACCAAATAATTTGCGGCCTACTTTGATGCATTGCATCAAAATTTTGTCTTGTTTCTTTCTGGATTTTTTTGGTTGTTTTGCACGGTATTGAATTATGTCGTCTGTCAATGACGTGTAAACATCAATTTCGTCTTTTAATCAGGTTGCACTATCCCGACGTGGAATGAAGTCATCTACACCGCCTCCAATCTGTATTATTGAAGTGAGCCAATATGGCGTCCGGATGTTTGACAAGAGTAAATCTGGGGTAGGTTATAACGATTACAAATTTTTGTAAAGGAATTATCAAAAAATAAATAAATAACAATCTGAAAAAAAAGCATGATCCTTGGCCCTTTTGTCACTTTCAGTGTTCTAGTTGAGACCGTGGTCTAGTTGTTTGGACGGTAGCTTTCGGAGATGTCCCAGGGTCGAATCCCAACTTTATGGCTTTATGGGTGAAAAATTAACCCAACATCACTCGATCCCCCCCGGTGTATAATGGCATCCTCGGATACCCCGGGGTCTCCCTTATCGCTACGCTATATTTCTATAAACTGATTTAAAATCAAACTATGGTTTTTAACTTTAGCAAATGACAAAGAATGTAATATTCATGCCAGCATTGGTAATAATAGTTATCATGATAATAACTGCTATTACTGATGATGAATTAAAATCAGTCTAAATAATAATGCGAAAGTTTTTAATGATTGAAAGAAAATTTAAAAGGAAGTATACGATATGGGGATTACCATATCGAGGGGTCATCGCAACACTTTTGTCAGTGCCTATAAATATATAGGCACTTACAAAAGTGTTGCAATGACCTCTCGATATTAAATAAAACGCAAGTCTAAGGGTTCAATAATCTTGAATATCACGAATTAGAATAGGTATTATCGGACCAAAGTCGCTTATTTTTATGATTACTATTACAGGCGACAGGGAAAAGGAATTGTCAGAAAAAAAAATCATTTAATTTTGTTGTCATTTTAACGTTAACCCCTTTCTGAATATCTAAACGCGTACTATGGAAATTATTATATATAATTGCACATCGCTTGAGTTTTTACTTCAAATGACCTATGAATTGAATAGTGGCGCTGTTTCAATATTTATTAATTTTTTTTTAGCACGAAAACCTAGATTCGTTTACCCATTTCTTTGCTCTAAAGAACTTGACTTTCTGTGGTCATCATCCACGTAATGAAAGGTAGGTAACAGTTTCGCTCAAATGAATAAAACATTTTAAAATTATGGTCAACCCCCCAGATTACACACCTAAAGGCGTTTGAGAAACGAATTTTAACATTATCATACTAAGTGATATCAAATCGAGACTTAGCATGAAACAGCTGTAGACTTTTTTTGAAGAACGATGCTTTTCGGATTTAAACATGTGATTAGCTATTAGTAGATGTCGTAAGTCGGTCTCGCGATAATTCTGCGACAAGTCTTGTCGTACGACGTTTAGTAAAACGGGGCCCAGTATATTTATATGCAGCCGATGGTCGACCTCCGCTTGTAGTCTGTCATACCGTTACTGAAATTGTCCACGTAAGGACGATTTCCTAGATGTTCATCGGATCTGTTTTGCTTAAATATATCTTTGTCGTGTTGAATCCACAATGAACTTCATCACAAGAGGTATAGACAAAGATCAGCCGCCACATACGTGCAGTCTAATATCTTAGTCTATACCACCCGATTTTCCTTTTAATCAAGGAAAAAATTGATTTTTTTCCCTCCAAAAATACTGACTCACAATTAGTGCATCCAATGTTTTCGGCATCTTAATTGTGATACTTTTTGTCGAGGTATTTATTCAGAATGACAAGGATTAAGAAAGTAAAAAGAACTTTCACCAAACACTGTCCATGACTTGTTTTAAAATTTAACAGTCCGAATGTTTTTACAATTGTGTTGATCCATTTTGTTCCGTCCATAATTTGGAGTTATATGTTTTGTAAATTGCAAGACCAGACTATATTTCAGCCCGATGTATCAATCTTTTCTTTCAGGTATTTTGGATTCATTACCAAACACCCTCATGAGTACAGATACGCATGTCACGTGTTTCTTGGCGAGAAGTCAACGAGATCTGTCACAGACGCCATGGGGTAAGAATGTGCATAATTTTCTTCTAGAATTGACTTATTGCAAATACAACTTAGTGTCTAAGGTCGAGAGGTAGAGCGTCGGCTTCATGACGCCCAAATCACAAGTTTGATTCCTAGGAATGTCTACCGATCTGTGTTGGGGTTATTAGCTCACCTGAGCACATCGTGATCATTGAATGTCCGTCGTGCGCCGTGCGCTGTGTATCGCCTGTCGTCCGTCGTCCGGCGTCAACAATTTAAGTGTTTACACTCTAGATGCTACAAATATTATCCAATCTTCGTGAAACTTGCTTAGAATGTTGGTCAGGCCACAAGGATAAACCCTATTGAAAATGGGAAGGATCCATGCCATATCATGGGAAAAGGGGCCTTAATGACAATTTTCTTGTTTACACTCTAGAGGCCACAAATATGGCCAAATCTTCATGAAACTTGGTCAGAATGTTGGCCAGGTCACAAAAATGAAGCCTTTTCAAAATGGGAAGGATCCATGCTATATCAGGGGAAAGGGGCATTAATGACAATTTTTGTTTACACTCTGGAAGCCACAAATATGGCACAATCATCATGAAACTTGGTCAGAATGTTTGGCAAGCCTCAAGGATGAATTCAATTGAAAATGGGAAGGATCTATGCCATATCATGCATTGATTTAATGTAGAATTTTCCTTCTTGTTGACATCCGTCTTTAATTGATGGGATCAAAGAGACTGAGGTGAGCGACCTAGGACCATCATGGTCCTCTTGTTTTCATTTGCCAAGCATTCCTCAAAAGTAGTGATTATTCAAGGAAGCGGAAACGGGCGGTGTTAATCTTGTTTAAACTTTTTTACCAGTCGATGTAAAATAAATATTGATAATTTTATCCAAACCGTATATTGATATGATTTTTTGAAAATCACGAGTCTTCTATCAGACTTTGTCAATTTATCGTTTGAACACAATAGATTCGTTTTAAAATGATAATAAATCATGTCCACATTTGATTTAAATATCAAACGGGATATTCTTTCAATTTCGTATACCATAACATTTTTTGTCCATGCCTAGAATTTCAGGCAAAATGATTTAACCTTTGTGCTTTAATTTTTATGAGAGTAATCCGGCTTGTACCTTTTCATGGTATAATAATAACATATTTTTTATTCAAATTTCAGACATAAAAATCTAGAAGTTTTAAAAAATATGTATCTGTTGTTGTTCTTGTTGTTGCTGCTGTTCATTTTGCAAAAATATAAAAATGATTTAATCGTAAAAGGATATTTCCTCATTATTTAGCCATGAAAAGTTCACTCATATTTCATGTGAGTCTGTGTTTGATATTTCCAACGATTTCATTGGCGCAAAACCAATCTTCTGGCCAGTCTGTGCAGCCGCACCGTCTGATAAGAGTCTTCGATATGCTCTCTGTAGAGATATAAGGTCTTTATCGCTTTCATACAACCAGCACTTATCAATGGCCCAGCGCGAAATAGATGTAACTGGCTATATGTTATAGGCAGTTACAACTGTTTCGCACTGAGCCATTGATATTCTTATTGGATCATGTGACTGTTCAGAGGGCGAAATATTTGTCCATCACTCACATTCAAAATTATCGGAAATGCGTCTGATACATGTACACGTAGTCTCATATCACATGACTCATATTTTCTTTTCAGACAAGCTTTTAAGAGATTCTACCAAGAGTACATGGCGTTTACTCATCCAACTGAAGACATATATATGGAATGACAAACAATGCGGGAAAAGATCAACCAGTTTTGTGGTTAAATGAATAAACGACCAAATAACTTTTATTAAATACCCACAGCGCTAAAAGAAAAACCAACGTTAAACCTACATTGTCGAACTTAATCTAAATGATCCCTAAGCTTATTGAGACAAAGATACAATATGGTCGAGACTTACTGTTCCGGTCGGAAATATGCCGTCATTGCCCTGGTCATAAGTTCAAACCCCGGCTCTGCCGAAATCCTGGTTCCTGTTATTTTACAAAAGAGTCGTGTCGTATTGAAAAGCAACTTTTATTAGTGGGATTCTGATGCTGGTAAGAAGTGTAGCAGTCGATGGCTTGGAATGTACTGGTGAAATAAATGAAAGGAAACCAAGGTTATATGCGTCGTCGTCGAGATGAAATTGCGAAATAGTTGATAGTTAAGTAAACCTCAAACAGTTTTACTTGCAATTGATTCGAAAAAAAATGATCAAAGTATCTTATTGATTTTAGGGTTTGATTAATTTGCATTCAGAACTGTGTTCGGTGTTGCACATATATATTACCGTAGGGTGACCAGTCCTGCGATCAGGATTACAAGACGTTGAAAACAGTTTCCAATCATACCCCGTTTTGCACGTGCGCTTGCGTACAAAACGGGGTATAATTGGAAATATATCAAGGAGAAGTCGTATATAAGCACGCACAGTAGTCGAAAGTAAGTATACGGATTATGCCTACTTGCTATCCCAAATTCAACTAAACATGTTGCGTTCCCGACCAGACCAACCATTGATCATGGTCTGTTCATGAACATTCACATTTTTAAGTTACTTTTGATGGAGTCGGAAAATTCTTGTTCAAACAATAAATTCAATAAATAGTTTATTGTAAAAGTTGTAGTTGTTTTTACTCGTTTCCCTATTCAAGCAATAAGCAAATTCGATATTACCTTCCACATACTTTTCCCTTTTTAAAGTAATGGACCCGTAATGGTTCGCAAAGTTTAGGGAGTAATGTTTTTTAAAAGTGTAAACCGAAGTTTCCTAATGAAATCAATCGATAACTGTGGGAGTAATATTTTAGACAAAAACGGCTGACGGACGGACTAATGGACGGACGGACGCACTGACGCACGTACATCGAACTGCCGCTGCGACAACTATGTCTCGATCACCGCAAGCGGTCTCGACAAAACTCATCATTTCCCATTAAACATTGTTTAGTTAACTGGTTCAGTAATCAAATTAGATGTCAAATTTTGTAAATCGACCCAAGCACATGAATTTCACGTAAGAAGTTTTTTTTCTTTTGTTTTCCTTTTTTTTAATGAGTACTACTTAGCTATTTAGAAATATATTAATCGAATTATGTAGAATAAATGCATCTGACAAGGTAATATTTGAGCATGTGCGTGAGATTTCCAACAATTTCAAATATGCGCAAAGCAAAGACTGACCAGTCTGTGCATCCGCACAGTCTGCCCAGAGTCTTTGCCATGCACTTAGTAAATAGATAAGGTCTCAAAGTGTCTGTAGACAATCAGGTAACTTTATATTTACAGAATGTGCTTTCTACGCTACAAAATGTTTGCATCTCACAAAAATTTCAAATTGTTGGAAATGTCACGCACAGGCTCATTTGTCTTTTGATATTGAAAATGATCGTCACCATTAAAGTATCCAGTCAGACTTCTCGCATGACTCTTATATTCATCAAGGGAAACAACCGTGAAAATCATTTTTGATACCCATATTATAATGTAGCAAAATATACTCCGCTTGAAGGCGAAATAGTCTTTTGACCTTAATCAGTAACCTTGACCTCTAGCGTATCCAAACAAACTTTTCGCATTGAACTAGTATTCGTCGTCGGGAACAAACAACTGTGCATTTTTAAATCCACTCGTTAATCGAGGGTTCAGTGCAAGACTGTACTAGATGAAAATACATTCTTTTTACACTCAGTGCAGTTTTGCGCTTAACCCCTGAAATGTGACCCGCCATGTGAAAAGTGGCGTGGTGTCCGTGTTACAGTTAACAGTATCGGGAAATTGACTAGGTGGATGATTTTGGAATGAAATTGAATGAGTGCGATGAGTGAGTTTTTAGTGAAATTAAAGGGAGGTAATCCGATATCGCTAATTTTGTTCAGTATGAAAACCATTTAAAACTCGCTCCACTCATTCATTCGATTTCATTCCAAAATCATTTATTTCTAGCTGTACCAGCCAACTCATTTCATCTCATTCAGAAGACCGCAAGTCTTCTGTAAACGTTGTCTGTCTTTTATTTTATTTTTTCATTTATCTTTCGTGGATAACTTCAGAGGGCATAACTACAACTTTTCAAAAATTCTCGTTTGATATTGAGGAATCACATCAACAACTTGTTTTGTTTAAGGTCTTCACACAAAATTTCGCATGTAAATTTAAATATCCCAGTCGGTTTATTTTTTTGTATGGGGTTTAACGCCACTTTCAACACTACTGCACTTATATCGCGTCGGCTAGTGCACCTATCGATGGTTTCCTATCATATACCACACCAGTACAACCACATTTCATCCGAGCTACGAGCTGCTCATCCCATTAAGACGTAATACATATCATTCATCCATTAATGGGAGACAAATGACTATTCACAATTACTTTCGTCAAAAACTGGAGGACAGTCGCCCAAGCCGGAGCTCGAACTCTTGACCCAAGGATTAATGGCCCAATTGCTTACTATTGAGCTAGAAGGAGTAGGCAAATATTGGAGTTTCTCTGGCGGGTCTGCAATGTCAAAAGTGAAGGGCTGGGGATAGCTATTCATTAACAAGAGATGTTTGTAAAACATAAATGCATTCTCCCCCCCCCCCCCCCCCCCCCCAACACACACACAAAAACAGAGGTGCGTTCGTCAGAGCAAGATGAAAAATCCATCTAAACGAGATTTTTAAGACGTCGTAATGAACGATTTTCGATAATTTGAGTGAAAAGATTCGACGTCGTCATGACTACTCATTTTAATCCAGTGCAAAACCATCTACGTTTTCTCATTGAGATATCTAAAGATTCATATTGAGCCGCTTAAAAATCTAGCTCTACCGAACGCTTTATCTTGAAATCTTAATAAGAATCGTAAGAATCACGCTCTAACGAACGCACCTCTGGTCAATGACATAATCATTGTCAATCAATAAAGGGCAATAACTCACAAAATATGATGAGTAGAGTTATGGTTCTTGTAGACTGTTCTTCTCCTCAATGAGATCTATACACCTGTGAAGTTTTTTTTTTTTATCCTAGCGTGTATACTTTTTGAGATATGCTGCGGACAAGAAAACGGTCTATGGACGGACTGGGCTGACTTACCCACTGACTGAACGACAAGCGCAATATACCCCCTTTTCTTCCAAAGGAGTTATAATTCTCTAAGGATATTCTATTCACATATAAGGAGGAATTAACTTGTCTTACTAAAAACCTTGAATATTCATACTTTAATACGAGGTGCAGACTAAAATCAGTCTGCACATTTGTGCAGCCTGATCTTAGTCTATACCACCTAATTTTTCTTTCCAACTCAGAAAAAGTTTAAGAATTATATTTCAAATGAAATACTGACTCACAATAAGTACAGTCAGGGCTTTCAGCACTTTGATTTTAATGCAACTTTGCCAAGGTATTTTTTTAGAATGACAATGGTTAAAAGAATAACTAAACAAGGGATAGTTTTCTCACAATTTATATATAATAACTGATTAACAATGCAGATACTAGATCATATACAGTTGTTATTTACACATATTTGTGTAATTTATCCCTCTGATTGCATGTGTTTTCAACCAACTAACAGCTTAGGGAATAAAGATGTAGAAAAGTCTAAAGCCCAAAAGCATTTACAAGAGAACCGCCTATGGGTGCAACACTCGACTGCAGGTACTGGTTAATGCAAATGAATCTAAGGGCCTATCACTTAATATTAAGGTTTAATTTCCTTTATAAAATTGACCATGAAAATGACCTTGACTTATGACCTTGAACTTGGTACCAACAGAAAGGTCTTGTCCCAAACAATCAATTTGTGAAAAGTAATGACCAAGGTTAAAGTTTGTCACGCCAACACAAACACCAATGCCAACATCAACATCAATATGAACAATGCAAAGGTGATCATAATATCTCAGGTTTTCTCCCAAAACAGGCAAGCTAAAAAGGTTTTGATTGCCGGAAAGAGGGTACACAAATAAAATGGCACAAGTATCAAAACAGTTATTTTTTTTACAAAATATTATTCATACATTAAAAGCTACATTACTGTTAAAATACTGATAGATGAAGTATGATTCTGTCACCAACACTTTATTTGGTCAGTATTTTCTACGCTTTTCCCCAAAAACTGATTTACCGAATTGAAAAATTCTGACTGAGAACAACAAGTTTATGTGGCCGCAAATTGCAAAGTAGGAGCCAAACATTGGATTAAATGTTGTTAAATGTTGTTGCATCCAACATCATTTTCTGATTAAATGATGAGTGCACTTTTCACTCTTTGCGCCATTAGACAGATGTTTGTATGAAATATCATTGAATTTAACTAGTTAAAAATGTTGCTGTCTGGTAAAGGGGTTGAGCAGTTGTCATACTGAACCTTTGTCAGGGGTTATCTTGTTAATATACAGTCTTGTTATATATGATTGAATAAAGCAACATAATATTGATGGCCTAGCGCGAAACAGTTGTAACTGCCTATAAACATATAGGCAGTTACAACTGTTTTGGGCTTAGCCATCATAATTATGTATGTGGAATGTAAGCATTTTAATACTTTATGAAAAATATAAGGTTGGGTGCAAATATTCAGCTAAAATTACTTCAATTAACAATTCAAGAGGATTTTTTCTAAGAAATTAATTAAAATATCTATTGGTGATATAATAAGGTTTTTTTCTGGGTAGAGATATATCATCAACAACCCTTCATTCCAAATGAAAGCTTTCTCAAAACGCTTGGGAATTTTTACCCTCTGTCATGTGTACTAGCCTACAAAGCAGTGTATTATTTTCAAAAGTTTGCAAAGGATTTTGCATCCTGCCCTGCCTTATTTAAGTGTGCAAACTGTTAGCAAATTATTCCCCGCTTTGCACATGCATTTGCATGCAAAGCGGGGGTACAATTTGCCGATGGTTTGCACCATTTTGTCATCCTGAATGCAGGGATGAATGCAGAGTAAGTGATGCTACCTTTCCAATATACAAACTATCAATCAAATAACTTAAGGTAGGAGTTTTAATAATCTTGTTGCCATGGCAACATAATTTCTGCAATGATCACCATTTCCAAAAAGAAACATTCTAGCAAGCTCTAAGTAAGAATGATGTACAAGTGACAGCTTATCATAAAGGTTATCAACTCAGTAGTAGTTTAAGGCAGTGGACCAGTAACAGTTCCCCAATGTTTCAGAAGTCAACTTAAACTGTTTCATCCTAATTAGGAAACTTTGGTTTACATTGTGAAAGATTATGAGCTGTTGAACTATTACGGGTCTACTACAAAAAGTCTATTTTAGTACTGAGTTTAGCTTAAATAGGATAACACTAACAAATGAGCCTGTGCTTGACATTTCCAATAATTTTATAAGGATGCAAAGCAAAACCTCTAGCCAGTCTGTGAATTTGGACAGTCTGACCAAAGTCTTAACTTTGTGCACTATAAAGAGAGTTTATGTCTTACCCACCCATCCCCCTTTGCAAGACAATCAGAAAAATATTCTCATTCACCAGTCTGCTTAACCCTTTCCTGTTTTACAAAATTTTGGACCTGTCCAAATTCAAAGGTTTTGCAGACGAGAATTTAAATTGGATTTAATTTGAAAAATAACCATTCAGTAGGGTAGAAAATGTTGTGGAAAAAGAAGAAATTGCTTGTCAGAAGCAATTTCTTCTTTTTTCACAATGCTTTCTCAATCATAAAATCACAGGCACGTAAAAAGCAGGGATTAAACAGCAAAGGGTTAATATTGAAGGTTTGTGATCATGTGAAATTGTTGGAAATGTCACTCACCAGCTCAAATAAGACTGAAGATAGTATATACATGTAGTATCATTTCATTGCCTGAGCAGAGATTCTTCAAACAGTATAAAAGATAACATACAAGTTTAATGCTTTTAGCAAAAAAGAAGGTTACAAAGAAAAACTTTAAAAGACAAAATAAAACAAAATGATAAAAACACAATATTTTTCCAAGTTCAACTTAATCTTAGGCATATTATCTGCTTTTGTTTGTTTTAAACCATAGATTATATACAAGTTTTCATATGATACTACGTAAAACTTATCCCTCTGGATTCTGTGTCCTGGAAATCCTGTTTCCAGGAAGTAAACTATTTGTGCCAAATGAATGTGCTACAGAAAGAACAAGAAATATCCACTCCAGGGAAACAAACTCAGAATCTCTTGGCTAAGAAATCAATACTTGACCCAGGACACCAAACTGCTTTTCACAAAAGTGTTAGGCAATGGGTAATAGTTAGAATTGGGCAATCGATTCAAATCACAATCGATAGTTGAATTTTAGTTGGTAGAGTAAATCAACCAATAATCGACTGTACAATTGTTTTCTTGGAAATATGGCATTCTCAGTATCATTCCTTTGAAGAATAGAATATGAAAGTTTAGTTAAAACTAATGACCTAAAGACTCATCCTGCAGATTTTTCTATCAAATCCATGGCTCAGCGCAAAACAGTTGTAACTGCCTATAAACAAATAGTTAATTACAATTGTTTCATGCTGAGCCATCAAACTGATGTCATTTCTGTAAACAAAATATAATGGCTTTCATTTATATGTTAGGACCTGATTGATACATTATGAAACTTCCTAGTTAATTATCACAATTGGAATCACAAACCAACTAATTATCAATTTTAATCGGTTAATCTGCCCATCACTAGTAACAGTCTTTCAAATTTTGCAAACAGGAAAGAATGATGATTAAATATCATAATCTAGATATATAGGCAGTTACAACTGTTTCACCTTCAGCCATCAAAATGCTTATCTGTCTTGGATTTTAGTATTCTATAATTCAAATTTATAAAATATCAGAATATAAATCAAAAGTTGTTATGAACTAAAGTAGTAATTGAAATTTATTAAAAGTTAAGTAAGTCGAAATTAAAAAACAACTACAAGAACAATTTTTAAAAGTTGTCTTATGCAGAGCTACAGATAGAGGGGATAATTTGATTTTAAAATTAAAAATTTTCAAAAATTCTTAACTTAAACTCTATGTTGTTGGTACTCAATTGAAATGTCTCTTTGAGACGATTCAAATGAGTACCCACAACATTGAGTTTCATCAGAGATTGAATAATCTAGACTGACTTTAGCCCTTCCTATCTGGACCCTTCCTTATGCGCATGATTTAATGTATTTCTTAACAAGCAAAAATCAAACATTTTTTTTTAAGAGTCTTATTTTCATGATATCACATGTATTTCTTAACGAGCAAACAACAATTGCAGAAAGCTTACAAAATCTAAAATAAAACTTCCAAAATCAACCGATATAATTTAAAACAACTATGTACAACTGATGTATAAATAAGCTTGGTAAATAAAAAAAAAATGATGTGCAAGGGAAAGAATCAGTTTTTGAAAAACTGACTTACAGCAGTAAAACAATTATAACATAATTTGTATGGAAGCAAGATATAAAAGTTCTTTAAAAATGATTCAAATCAATAAAAAATTGAAAGAAAATTTGACCAATGCATTTGCTAGGCTGTTTCTCTCCCTAATATATACTAAGGCTAAAACACTATTCATAAGTCTTTAATATTTTTGTAAGTTTGACTTAATTATGAGATTCTTTAGAAAAGCAAGTAAGTAGTATTGTAAAGTAATTAATATTAATTTTGTGGAATTTCATTAAAGATCCTTAAATCTCTATACACAACATGTTTATTCTATATGTCTATTCAGACAAAGAGAAATATTATGAATGAAATGCCCATGATAGAAAAAGAGTTTTATTCTAAATCCTAAAATGATATACAAAATCAATTATTATCATGATATTGTAATATACAAATGTTTTAAATGCATATCATTTCAAGATATTTGTTTAGTCAAAATATAATGCCATAATTTTAAATCTGTGATAGAGTATTTTTGGTTAGTAAATCTGTACTATCTAAACAGTTCAGTTATAAATTCACCAACTTTAGCTTATATAAAGTGATAAATTCACATACTGAAAGTTTCTAAAACTAATGATGTGAGGATGTTATAAAATTATGTTACTTTTTAATGTAGTTCAGTTCATTCTGAATTAACCTTTAAAGAAAAGTTGTTGGTTATACCATTAGCATAATTATGTGATAGATTATCAATATTGATTACCTGACCCTATATATGTGAGCCTGTGCATGACATTTTCAACAATTTGAAATGTGCACCAAGTAAAGACTCTAGCCAGCCAGTGCATTTGCACAGTCTGACCAGAGGATTTGCTTTACACTATACAGATAGATCAGATCTAGATAGGCTAGACAGACAGCCAATCTTCCTGTTGTACTGTGGAATTGTCTATGGTGCTCAATGTTTGAACCTCAAACATGTTTCAAATTGTTGGAAATGCCACACACAGGCTCATATTTCTTAAGGCTTATAAAAATAATAGTTATTTAACTCAAAACTTATGGGCGCAGTTACAGACTATGCCAAGTTCTCAAACTATGTATAACCAATCATTCACAATTCAAGCAATATTCTAAATTATTTTCTTTTCTCCCCATGCTCATATTTTGATTAATGTAGATGTAAAGTTTCAGTAAATTTTCAATATTTAACCATGTTTACTTTTTTAAACTCATTAAATTATTGTTTTCTATCATTACATAGTACCAATGATATTTTTTCTCTAGACTAAATACATACTGGTTTTGCAATTTTCTTTACAAAAACCTAATTACAATTATCACCTACTTTACAAAGCATAGGGTATACTGTTGGTATTAATGCCCAGAAGCTTCTCATTTTGTTTTTAATTAACAAACTTTTTTATTTACATGCACTACTTCAGCATGTGCCCAGCATTTTAAAATGATATCACACTTGTTACAAGAAAATGCTCAAATCAGCTGGTGTATCAGCCACAGAGCAGATTATTTACTTTGCAGTATAGACTTAAAAAAAATGATTCTTTCTACAGGAAAATCTGCCTAAATGATATCACTTTGTAATTTCTTTTGTCTTACCAAGAAACTTCAAAACAAAAAAATATAGACCATAATTCAATTTCAAATAAATACAGATGTCAATTCAAAGTATCCAAAAATTGAAAATATACTGAAAAATATTGAAATAAACATTGAAAAAAGGGAGGAAATTGCTTGAAAAAAGCAATCTCTCCTTTTTCTCCATGTTTTCCCACTTAATTACTTTCAGTGCATAAAAAAAATCAGTTCGTGAGAAAATTGTTATATAAACAGATACAGAAGATCTTATTCTTTTAGGAGATTACATTTCTTTTCTTGTTTTATGAATAAAATTCTGCATTTTTCAAAAATTGTAGTTTAAGTCTATTGTCAATTTAATCGCCGTTTTGGCAGGTTTTCCTGGCGAGTTGATCAACTTAGTTATGATCAAATAATACATGAGCCTGTGCATGAAAATTCCAACAAATACACATTAGCACAGAGCAAAGCCTCTGGCCAGATTGTGAAGCAGCACAGTCTGTCCTGAGTCTTCGCTCTGCATCCTGTAGATAGATAAGGTTCAAACCCCTCTTCAGGTGGTCATTTAACATCTTAATTGTATTGAGAGGATGTCTATGATATACATCGTTTGTCCACCATGCACACCTGGAATTGTTGGAAATGTCAAGCACAGACTCATATTGTATTTTTGGTCTGCTCAATGACTTCAAGCTTACAAGAAGTGTTTGAAAATATCATCCAAAGGGTAATTTGATACAAAACATTGCAATGTATGCAAGCATTAAAATGGTTTAACAAAGATATTTGAGTGTTTCATACATAAAAACATTTTCACTTTGAAAAGTCCACTTCAAAACAAAGTCTTAACCCAAATTAAAATATTATGATATTGGTGATCTAACACTTTTAGATTCCTGTTCTGTGATTATCACACAATAGTTTAATTCCCCCAGCATATCACTTCATCCCATGGCCACATCCATGTCTTCAGAAATCAAGGTTCTGGCTGATAGACAATACCCCCTCTTCCAGCAAGTGAGGTCTGACCCATAAGATCGTAGTCTATCTGTCTGGCTGCTTGACGACCCTCACTTATAGCCCATACAACCAGGGACTGTCCTCTGCGACAATCTGAAGACAAAATTACATGGAAATGTTGGCGAATAGTGATGTAGTGATGGAAGTTTAAATGTCATACTGATATACTAATCAATGTACAGAAGATACAAATTCCAAAAAAAGATATCAATGGCTCAGCTTGAAACAGTTGTAACTGCCTATAAACATATAGGCAGTTACAACTGTTTCCCAATGAGCCATCGATATGTTATTATGCTTCTGAAATGTCAATTTTAAAATAGTTTGACTTTGATGAATGGCTTTGAAAAATGAACTTGACCAGTGTAAGTTGATGATAGGATCATTCCAGAAAAAATATAAGCATTGTTATTTGAAAAGTGTTGAAGTTATTGGAAAATGCTTGCCAAGGCTTATGTAATAACTTTTCATTCATAGACTTATAGATGAGCCTGTCTCAAATAAGTCCTCATAAATAAAGAAGATAATCTTCTGTTTCAGTGTTCATTCAACACAAAGGCAAAGCTATGAGTGAAAATCTTAAGCCTTTGTTGTTCACAAAATGAATGATAAATCTAACTAAGTAGAAAAACAAATTATTATATTATTTCTTATATGCAAAAATGAGACAATATGTTGTTTTTTATGATATATTTTTTTAAAAGCATGCCATTTTGCAATTAATTACTTTGCAATGTCATGACGTTATTTGTTTGCTTGCTCACCACAAAGGTGCTATGAATTAAAACAGGGTATAGTTTTTTGTTAATTTCACTGGCCTGGTGGAGAGTTCATCACGTAATGATCCACCGTTTCTTCTCCATAATCCACCAACAAACATTTAAAAAAAGATTCTTATTCCCTTACCTCCAGCTGCATAAACTTTAGGTACTGTAGTGGAATACTTGTGTTTAGGTGTCTCAATATTTCCCCGAGGATCCTGTTTCAACTTCATCTCATTGATGATATCTCTCTCTGGGCCTACAAACCCCATGGCAAGCAGAATCAAGTCTGCCTTGAAAACCTTCTCAGAACCTGTAGGATAGAATTTATGATAAACTAGAGTATAAACCTTGTCTAGGGTGTGGAAATATATATTTTCACCACTTTCCCAAGAACAAGTAAAAGATTATTATCTACTTGTCAAGGATGACGGTGAATTTGTTGCCCTAAAAGAGAATTGATAAAATTTAAGGAAAAAATGTTTTACAAAAGAAGAAAATGCTGGAACCTAGCATTCTCTTCTTTGAAATTAATATTTTCTACCTTTTGATTACAAACATTACAGATAGATGTAGAATTTGAAACCAATTTAGTACCACCTCTGTTTGCTTATGAAAAGACTATAATTCTTTTGTAACTTCAATGGAACCAAAATCGAAGATTAACCCTTGTCATGCTGAACCCGGAATATTCCTGCTTTGGCAGGAGCTATAGACAAACATCAGCCTGCACATATGTGCAGTCTGATGTTAGTCTTCACCACCTGTTTCTCACTTTCAAAACAGAATAGTCAATAGATTCAGTTTTTCAAATAAAAATTGAATTGCAGCTGGTACTTTCAGTGCTTTTTGCCCTTTGATTTTGATGAAAATTTTTAGCCAAAATTTATTCAGCATGACAAGGGTTAAAGTATTGAGAGGTTAGTACAGATGTATTGTGAGTGCCTTTTAATTCATGTATTCATGGCTCAGCATGAAACAGTTGTAACTTCCTCTAAGCATATCGGCAGTTACAACTGTTTTGTGCTAAGCTATCAGTATGTAGACTCTAACAATAGTTTTGCACTGACCCTAAAAAAGCATTTATTCAAGGTAACTGTAGAACACACAACATGAATCTACTGTAATTATTTACTGATATCATCAAATAAACTTTACCCTCTACTTCTTTCATATCCCAACGTCCGGCTTCATTTCTTGTCCATTCCACTTGAATTGTCTTAACACCGCAAACACGTCCATTTCCATCGTCAAGGAATTCCTGAAATATACATAACTCTAGGTAACAACACAAAGTTACATTGATACATGTACATGAATTAAAATGCATATACAAACTTATTATAAATGACAAAAATATAGGCTTGAAATATGTCACAGACAAGGATGCCTCTGCAAATACTTGATTTTTATCTATGACCTATTGACCTTCAGCCATGACCTTAACCTTGGCTGTATCGGGGAAAACTCTTTGAATGACACTAGAACTCACCTAGGGGAACAACTGTGCCAAGCAATTTTGCAATTCATCCAAAAATGTAGAAGTTATGTCCAACAAATTGACTTAGCACTAAACAATTACATACACACCAAACAAAGGATTTGGCTAACATAGCTTAAATAAAACACAAAATTTTTTCAAATTATGATTTATCCAAAAATACAGGTTTCCCCAAGATACTTACAAATATTACTGAAAGCAATTTCTTCATTTTGTGGAGCATAAAATCACAGTGACATAATATCTAGAGACTGTATGAGAAAGGGTAAAAAGAAAAGTGGTACTTTACCTTGCTAGCAATGTTGAAGATTCTTGGGTCTCGCCCAAACTTCAGTTCTACTTCTTCATGGCCATAGTCAAGTTTAAACACCCGTGGGTATGTGGGCCAGGGGTTACTTGAAGCCCGGGTCTTGGGTGGTGGGGGTAAAATCTCAAAAGAAGTAATGGACTTTGCACCCTGAAAGAGGAAAAATATTCAAGTAATGACTATGAGGAAGCAAACAATGTAAAGTAAAAAGAGATGTTTGTAAAACATGTATGCCCCCCATTAGAGCAGGTCGATGGCGTATTATTTGTTAATATATAAAGGGCAATAACTCAAAATATATGATGAGTAGAGTAATGCTTCTTGTGCACAGCACTTCTCCTCAATGTGATCTATCCACCCATTCATTCTTTAGGAGATATTCTCTGCAAAAGTTAAGTGTTGGAATGACAGAGGGACAAAATGACAAACAGAGACTTTTACTATTTCTCGTAACAGGTCTAGCACTTTCTCTCTCCCTTTCACGCACCATATGTACACAACCATTTTTTTGCTTATGAGTACTAATATATGGTTTAAAGTTTCAGATAGTGGATGTCATTTTAGTCCGATATTCTATCCTCAGGAATAAATTTAGGTACCATACAATTTCTAATACAATCCCTTGGGTCTATTAGGATCATCATGTTTCTATTAGAAGGGGTGGTGCTTTATTCAATGTATACTTGTTAACCCTTTCCTGTTTTACAAAATTTTGGACCTGTCCAAATTCAAAAGTTTTGCAGACGAAAATTAAAAATGGATTTAATTTGAAAAATAACCAATCAGTAGGGTAGAAAATAGAGTGGAACAAGAGCCATGTTGGACATGGGCATAAGTCCCCTACCGGCTTTGTTTGTCTCAATGTTTTCCCACGCCAATTCTATCAGGGACGTCAAAACCAGGTCTTGTTAAAGGGTTAAACAAGACTTACATGGGTTGTTGTCTCTGCTGTGCGCACTATACAATTCATGGAAGCAATAGACAGATGCAAGAAATAGTATCAATAACAGTTACCTTGTCTCATCCAAGATGTTTTTCTTCAGTCTTGTTGGTAAGAAATGAGAACTTTCACTGGAGGTGATTAATACTGCTGCATCACCACCCTGACTAACATGGCTTATAATTTTTTTTACATTTTAAAACAGGTTTCATCAAGTTAGCTTGCTTAGTTATTAAGTTATTGCAGGATCCATTTTTTGCCATATTTTCACTATTTCCGTTACCATAGCAACCACACTTTTTGTCAAAGAACAAAGATAAAATGATGTGCATAATCTACACATTGCCATCTAGTCATATACCAAGTCTCATCAAATTAGCTTGCTTACTTATTAACTTATCGCAGGATCCAATATTTTTTGCCATATTTTCACTATTTCCCTAACCATAGCAACAACAATTTTAGTCTAAAAACAAAAATAAAATGATGTGCATAATCTACACATTGCCATATAGTCATATACCAAGTCTCATCAAACTAGCTTGCTTAGTTATTATCTTATCGCAGGATCCCATTTTTGGCCATATTTTCACTATTTCTGTAACCATAGCAACCTCAATTTAAGTCGAAAAACAAAAATAAAATGATGTGCATAATCTACACATTGCCATATAGTCATATACCAACTTTCATCAAAAACGCTTGCTTAGTTATTAAGTTATCCCGGGATCCAGATTTGAGCGGACAGACGGACGGACGGACGGACAGACGGAGGGCAAACCTATAGTCCCCTCCGGTGTGAACACCGGTAGGGGACTAAAAAGAAGAAATTGCTTGTCAGAAGCAATTTCTTCTTTTTTCACAATGTTTTCTCAATCATAAAATCACAGGCACGTAAAAAGCAGGCATTAAACAGCAAAGGGTAAAGATGTGGAAAAATGGTAACTAGAAAGCCATGAATGGCTTGAGTCGCTCCACAGGCTTGAAATTCTTTTAAAAGCAAATAGATGTTTTGACTAGATTTTTAGATATTTGGGGTTCTACTGATGTTGAAAATGATTTTCAAAGTTTCAGCTATATAACAAACAGAGAAATGACCTCCTCTCTTAAAAGACATATTTTTTATCCAATCAAAGTAATCTTTGGCAGCATGATAATGGGTCACCCAAAGATCATACCAAAAATGTTTGACTGATATCCATCAGTTACATTCTGAGAGAATGATTTTCACATTTCCACTACTTAACATATTGAGAAATGACCTCAGCCCATAAAATACATATTTTTCATCCAATCAAAATAATTTTTGGTACACTGATAAAGGGTCACTCAAGGATCATTCCAGTGAAAATTGGTTGATATCCAAAAATTGGATTCAGAGAAAATGATTTTCAAATTTTCCACTATATAACATATAGAGGAATGACCTCTGCCCATAAAATGCATATTTTCCATCCAATTACAATGACTTTTTGTAGACTGATAAAGGGTCACTCAAGGATCATTACAGTAAAATTTATTTGAAATCCGTCAGTTACATTCTGAGAAAATGATTTTCAAAGTTTCCACTATTTAACATATATAAAAAAATGACCTCTGCCCATAAAATGCATATTTTCCATCCGATCACAATGATTTTTTTTATAGACAGATTAAGGGTAACTCAAGGATCATTCCAGTGAAATTTGGTTGATATCCATCAGTTACATTCTGAGAAAATGATTTTCAAAGTTTCCACTATATAACATATAGAGAAAAATGACCTCAGCCAATAAAATACATATTTTCCATCCAATCATAATGATTTTTTATAGACTGATAAAGGGTCACCCAAGGATCATTCATGTAAAATTAAATTGGTATCAATTAATTAGAATCTGAGAAAACTCAATTTTTACCATATTTAGAAATTAGCCACGCCTATTAAATCTATGTTTTTCATTGGATCAAAATTTCTTGAACAACTTTGAAAGTGGGTCTTCCAAGGATCATTCCTGTGAAATTTGGTTGAAATTCATCCAGTAGTTTTTGAGAAAAGAAAAGTATACGACCAGAGGCACACACGCACGGACGGACGGACACAACACCATGACAATAGCCCCAGTGGCTTTCAGCCAGTGGAGCGAAAAATGCCACTGCATATTTGGCTATTTTCCACGTCTTCTCAACAGTAAATCTCTGGTAAATCAAAGAAAATTTTTTTGAGCAAATCATTTATTTATGCATTGAATTAACACAAAAGCTTAATATTTGGTCAGAAAAAGGTACATTTACTCCCCTTTGAAATCAAGATGACATCAGTTCCATCAGGTTGGGAGTTCATTAGAGGCTATGTTTTCAGAAAATCTGCAAAATTTGGCCAAAGAAGGGGATGGGGTTATATTAGCGCATGGAGCTCTATTAGAATTTTTACAGTACATACCTGTCTCAGAGAGGTAGCAATGCAGTCACAACCCGTGTCACCACCTCCAATGACGATCACATCTTTATCCTTGGCGTACCATTTGAGATAGTCAATGTTATTTCCACTCTGTTTCTTCTGCCAGGTCTCCAGGAATGTCATTGCGTAATGGATACCATCCAGGGAGCGACCTATAATGAAATGAAATCTTTTGATTGAGACATGGTTTAGGCAAAAATATATCAAATGTATATGTGACTGTCATGCCAAAAGGGACCATCTGGATAGTGGGTAAAGTGTCGAGTCTAGTCAGACTGCACAGACTGACTAGGCTTGACACCTTTGTGCTTTTTGCTTATTTTCTGAATCTAGAATGATAAATAAACCTTTCTGTGAAAGAATTGTTTAATTGCGACCTCTAGTTGGCCTGTAGTAGATCAAATCTGTATTTGAAATATTTATTTTACAGAATTCCAAGATGGCCCCTTTTCACTGGACGGGTCACATAATGTGACCCATCAGACAAAATACGACCATCTGGGTAGTTTGTAGAGAATCTACCCTAGTCAGACTCGTCAGACTTCATAGACTGAATATATATATACTTTTAGCACTTGGCTTATTTTCTGATTCTCTGACACCAGAAAGACAGACATTATAATGGTTCTCGAATTCTAAGAGAGCAATATCAAAACATTTACATTGTCACATCAAAATTGAGGGGTCAGCGCAACACTGTTGTTAGTGCCTATAAATATTTAGGCACTTACAATAGTGTTGCACTGAACCATTGAAATGAGGTTGAGTTTTTATGATATATGTCCTGCAAAGGGTTAAAATGCGTCTGTGCACAATTATAAAATATCAATGCACTTAGTTTCCCCTGCATAGAGCTCTTTTTATCTGAAATAATCTCTACCGTTATCTGCAAAAATCTAAACTATCGTAGTGTTTGCAGATTGTGTACATATACTATTTTGGACACTAACAAAGCAAGTTGAAAGGTACAGCTATTTAGATAAATCTAACAACATTTTGGTGTTTTATCATATCTAAACCTGTCTTGTGTTAAGGTTGACAAAAAGGTGCAAAATGTTTTCAAGTTTTACCCCTCTTTGCATACAAGTGCACATGCAAAGCAGGGTATAATTTGCAAACAGTTCATGGTGTTTTGTCATGCTGAACAAAGGACAGGTCAAAATTCATAGAGTTTGCAGAAAACAATGAAAATAGGATGCAGATTGTTCAAACCAATTCTTTAATTGTGAGAAATGGTATTTTACAAGCAATTTTTCCACAATATTTTCTTTAGTGTATAATACCTGAAATCCTTGGACTGTACAGTTAAGACTGTTTAAAGCGGAGAGATTGTATGTGGCATTCTTAAGTATTCTGCATAACTAATGAACTGGCAGGGCGGGGCTTAATCGTGAAGTAATTTGGCGAGTTTATTTTTCCATAGTTTGGGTTCTTTCAAATTTTAGGGCGTAATCATCATTAATGCGTGCAAAATAACTGTATCCTAAAACCTAAAGGATTCACGTGCTTTGTGAGAATGAACACATTTCATCGTTTGGTTATCAAGGCCTTGTTACGAGGATTTGGTTACCAATCTGGGATTTAAGGTCTCGAGCTATTTATGACGACTCTCTTTAGAAGTAAGTTATTTTAGATAAAAGCTGATTTCCCTTAACCCTAAGTGCAACAACCTGTTTCTTAGGTTCCGCCCTACCAGGGCATTAATCATGGATAATAACTGCTTGTCAATCATTAACTGATTGCTGCTGTCAATCAAACAAGAGATGTTTGTAAAACATTTGTGTCCCCCATAAAAGCAGGTCAATGGTCTGATGTTGGTCTATAAGCTCCTGCAAAAGCAGGAATTTTCCGGGTTCAGCATGACAAGGGTTAAATTTCAAAGAGATCTGAAATTCAACAAATAGAGCATATGGATTGAAACAACGGAAATTTCATTTATTTGTGGAAATATTCTATGACATAGGAGTCTATCAGACTTCTAACTAGCAGAATAAAGGAGTCCTGGCAGTAAAAGTAGATATCTAGCCCTACTAAGTGTCAAATCCTCGAGTGTGTCATATGTGGAGGTCAATTGAATCAGCCAGCATACTCTCAATCTCGCCATGAAGATGTTTTTTTTTTCCCATTACAATTTATCTCTTTGGGAGGATATCAAATAACAGGTACCAACAACATTGGATTTAAAGGGCCTATAAAAAGGCTGCATCACTTTGCATTTGACAAAATTCATCTAATCAAATTTTACTTCTAACATTTTTCGGTTTAAAAAGGAAAATCCGTCGGTGAAGACTTAGATCAGACTGAATATATGTATAGGCTGATCTTTGTCTATACCTTCTGCCAAAGTAAGAATATTCTGAGTTCAGCATAACAAGGGTTAAAGTAGTAGACCCGTTATGGTTCCGCAACATTTCAGAAGTCATGAACTTTAACAGTGATAACCAAGGTTTCCTAATGATCTTCATTAGGAAACCACGGTTAACATTGTGAAAGAATATGTTGTCTAAAATGTTGTGATAACTATAACGGGTCCACTACGTTACGGTATCAATCTAACATTAACCCTTTCCTGTTTTACAAAATTTTGGACCTGTCCAAATTCAAAGGTTTTGCAGACGAAAATTTAAAGTGGGTTTAATTTGAAAAATACCCATTCAGTAGGGTAGAAAATAGTGTGGAAAAAGATTTTGAATTGGGGTTTTACGTCACTTTCAACGATCTCACAGTTATATTGCGACGACTGGAGCACCTAACGATGGATTCCTGGTATTTCTCACACCAGTACTACCACCACATCCCTTTCCTAGCCTCCAGTTGCTATTCCACATAGGTTTACGATTATCTACCAATTGGTGAGTGTGGAAAAAGAAGAAATTGCTTGTCATAAAATCACAGGCACGTAAAAAGCAGGGATTAAACAGCAAAGGGTTAATTAATATCTAACTGGAACTACTTAGTGCATAATCTGTAAGTTTTAAAGTGTGTAATCTAAAAGGGTCTTTAACATGAAAAAAGGTCCACACTGTATCAGTTTACACATTGCAAGGAGGGAAACACACTGACTACTGATAGGAACAGTTAGTTGTGTAATATACAAGATTTATGCAAAAAACTTGCCTGATTTTTCAAAGATTCATCAATTTTGTGGGTAAGTTATTGTTGTGTTTTGTTTGTAAAATAATACTTTTATATCTCATTATTTCTAAATTATATACCATAAGATATATGAATAATGTTTGATATTTTGTAATGAGTAACTTGCAAAAGTGGAAGTTGCAAAATTCATGCGAAGTGAAACTGAAAGTAGAGCTTATATACTCTGTGGTTAAAAAGCCATGAATTTTTCAGTTTTTATGGGACCTTTCAAAAGACAAATGATAGTCTGATGCGCTACCAACTGCCCTATGACGACCGCCATTGAAAATGTCATGCACACAAGCTCATACAAACTCAAGCTTCTTTGCCTCTGTATCAATTTTCTTCTTTTTACACTGCCTGAACAGTGGTTCCTGCTCATCCCATTCCCACAAAATCTCACATTTTGACTAAAAAGTTTTAAAATATTGTTGAAAATGAATAAATAGGCAAGCTTATAAGCAAGTTCTTCATTTTCCTTAATACTTTCTTCAAAATCTTTGAATTTTTAAAGGCAACCAAAAAAATTAACCTTTCCAATTTCTCAATATTTTAACCATGTCATGCTGAACCCCGAATATTCCTGCTTTATCAGGAGCTATAGACAAATATCAGCACATATGTGCAGACTGAAGTTAGCTTATACACCACCTGTTTCTCACTTTCCAACCAGAATAGTCAAAAGATTTAGTTTTTCAAAAAAAATTGGCCTACAGTTGGTACTTTCAGTGCCTTTTGCCATTTGATTTTGATGAAAATTTTAGCAAAATTATATTCAGCATGGCAAGGGTTAAAACTGGAAACTCTCTTTTATTTGAAAAAAGGCAATCCAATGTAGTTGAAAAATTACCGGTAATACTCTGGAACTAGAAACATGTCACTGACACAGATGCAAGTTTTTGGATGCTATGATATCTATGTGACCTTGACCTTGTCAGATGACCTTGACCCTTTTGCAAATTTCTGTATTTTTTCTTCTTAACCAATCTTATGTTTTTGTTACTGTTGTGAGTTAACCCTATTTTTAGGGCTCAGTGCAAAATCATTGCAAGTGGCTTAATTAATAATAAAATTATAGACACATTTGTAGAATTTATATCTGACCAAAACTTCTAATTTTTTTCTGCAGGTAAAACCTTTGCAACACCAACAACAGCAATGGCAACAGCGGTCCCACTTATCTGGGAATCAGATGGACAAACTATCTGGTGCTCACCATGTTCCAGGGAAGACAGGCAAAAACCTGCTGACAGCCTTTGTATGGACTGTCAGGAATATTTCTGTGACCTTTGTACCAGATCTCACCAAACATTTACTGCATTGAAGGACCACAGGTTGGAAAAATGTCACATAGAGGTCAATGAGGTCAATGAGCCACTCAACCTTGCAGTAAGACAACCTTCAGAAGATGATCATCCGTTGATGGACCTTGCAGCCGATGCCACTGTTCAACCAAATCCCAAACTGGCCGACTTTGAGAAGAAGCTTCAACAAAAGCTAAAGCAGACTGGACAGAACAAAAGTTGTCCATCAAAGGGTCAATCAGAGAAGAGTTACGCTATTACCCAGTGTCCTCTACATGACGGAGAAAACCTGACCGTGTATTGTCAAGACCACATGAGAGTTGGCTGCCATGTTTGTGCAGCCATTTCACATAGGTATGATACAAGACCTAGTTTATGCTTAGTAAAATTATTAGCAAATTCAGCATATACCGTATTTCCCCTAATAATAGCACCCTCCCTAATAGAAGCACTCCTACATTTTTTACTTAGAAACCCCCTTCAAATGACTTAATTTTAGGAACCTTTTGAGACTACCAGTACTCTAATTTGAGATGAATTTCATCTAAACAATCATTTATATAATTGTTTAGAGGAAATTCACCTCGAATTAAAGGGAAAAGGGCCTTAAAGACATCAACTTTAATGATTTTTTAAATCAGAAAATGCATACTAAATAAAAGCTACCTGGCCATATAATGTTTAGCTCCCGGGAGCGTTTATTAGGAGAAATAAGGTAATAAAGTTGCTTAAAGCATTTGATGCACTTATTGAGAGGTGATATTATGTATTTTGAAAACAAAATGTTTCAACTTTTCTAGTTTAAAAAGGAAAATCAGGTGGTATGGATTAAGATCAAACTTCACATATGTGCAGGCTAATCTTTGTCTACATCTGCCAAAGCCAGAATATTTCAGATTCAGCATAACACAGGTTAAACTTCTGAAAATGATGATTTACAGAGCTATAGATAATCCAGTAAAATGTATACTTCCAGATTTTTTTTTCAACAATATTGTTTAAACCCTATGTTGTAGGTTTTCAACCAAGAATTAGCTGTTGGGAAGATGTTTGTCAAAACTATTACACATAACTATTACATAGATCAAAAAATATTCAGTTTATTTCTAGGGCATTACATTGAAGGACTTGTTCTTTCTAATTTTCATATTTTGTGCCTCAGATGAACACTTCAGGGCTGATAACCCTCTTGTTTATTTCATCAAGTGAAAAAGGTCAAATCCATATCATCCTATCAAGAGATCTATAAATACACAGATAAAATTGAATGTGACATAATTTATCAGTTAACAATTTTGATAAAACAATATACATGTACATAAGTAATTGATTGAAACTGACACTTCATAACAAGAATTTTTTTAAGTCTTTAATCCTTGTCATGCTGAACCCGAAATATACCAACTTTAGCAGGAGCTATAGACAAACATCAGCCTGCAAATATATGCAGGCTGATGTTTGTCTATACCACCTGTTTTCCTTTTTGAAACCAGATAAGTTTAGTTTACTTTGTAATATATCTATTTTCAAAATGAATACCCTATCACAATAGGTGCATCCAGTGCTTTCAGCACTTTGATTCTATTGCAATTTTCTATTGCAATTTTTCATTCAGCATGACAAGGGGTAATAACGTTTTACATGCTACGAAAATTTGGTCAAGAAAAGCAGTGCGAAATACAATCACCCCAATATAAGGTGATTGTTTGCTTTTAGGGCTTGGGAAAAACCTTTTCTCATTATAAACTCAGATTTTTCTCTAACTTACAATTCAAATTATTGTATGATCATTGAAGAAAAAACTAAAAAGTTGTTATAACTAACAACTTATTAATATTTTCTTTCATGTCCATACATTTATATGGTGTAAAAAGAACTAAAGCTTTAATCTTAAGTTAAAATTGGAGAAAATTCTCAATTGAGCATGAGAAAAGTTTTATAATCTTGCAGTCCCGTCCCCTGACTTCTAACAGGCCCAACTTTACAGTAACCCTTTTGTTTGACACAATTAGAGGGAAAAGAAAGTATTCTTTAAAGTTTATGGGGGTGTGAATCTAAAAATCTAATTGCTCTGTATGCATATTATGTGATGCTGATTCAAACACAAGTGTAATAAGGTTTTAATGTTCATATCTACATAAATTAGAGTTAAAATTCTCTTCAAATATTTTAAGTTAATATCATGAAGCAACAAAATTACAAAGCGCAAAATTGTTTTCATTGGAAAATAAAACCAAAATTTTGAGTCAATCAGAATACATGAATCTTGATGTACGATCAAATCATTGACATACCATATTTCCTCTAATAATAGCTCCCTCCCTAATAGTAGCACCCCTACATTTTCCCTAAGGAAACCTTCTTCAAATACCCAAATTTGAGGTACCTTTTGAGACTTCTTCACTCATTTGAGATGAATTTTCTGTTTAGAGCAAATTCACCCCAATTTAAAGGGAAAAGGTCCCAAAAGACATCAATTTCAATTATTTTTTTTAAATCAGAAGATGCATACTAAAGTAAAAATAGGCTCCCTGACCATGTGATGTTGAAGCTCCTGGGAGCATTTATTTGGAGAAATACAATAATTATAATTGGCTTACAATAAACTTATTTCCTATGTTGGAGAGAATGTTGACAGATCCAAGTTTTGAACTATATACACAAGGATAATAAGAAATAATATTTAACACATCTATGGCAAGATTCTCATTTGAAGTTTCTTTTAATTCAGCCCATTATGAAAATTTAAAGTTTATTCTAGTAATGCAGGGGTTTGGAATTCCAATGCTGAACTTTGCCTCACACTGGCATCTCTACCTGCACATTGGAAACACCACTCGGCTAATCTCACGATCAACCTCGGATGTACATAGATGGACTAGTTTTAAAAATTATTGGAAACCCCCAGAAAAAGCTCGATGATGTCAGTTAAAATGGCATTAGCCCTCGAAACTTTGGTTGAAAAAATTCGACGTTGCCAACGCTACCCTTTCAAGTCACTGATGTGAAACCATCATAACCTTATATAAATATCTAAGAGTCTTAAATAACGGCTGAAAAATCTTAATTTTTGAGAGTGATTCTTCATTCTCAAAAATTAACATTTTTCAGCTGTTATTTAAGATATAAATCTACAGTGCTAATTTTCTTACACTGTTTCCGCCTAACAAAATGCAAGGTTTTGTTACATACCCATCCGCCTTACATACATCTGAGGTCTGTTGCAGTTTACAGAAATGACTGAGTGATGTTCTGTATGTCTACCTGCAGACATGTAAATTTTTCGTGGCCACTGATTCTTGGGCAAGTAAAAGCCTGCCCTGTGATCAGGATACGAACGCTGTCACAGTGATCAGTTTTTATGGCAAGCAGTCTATCTTGAACGCACCGCAAGAGCTTTTAAAAAATGACAGGTTGCTAGGCAACAAAATTGGCTCAATTGAAAGCTATATCCCTCCAATACCATCAGAATCATATAATCAAGTAACAAATATTTGTTATTCATAGATCAAGCCCTTCAGATGATTTAATAACCAAACCAAATAAAAATCACGAGATTTTTGAGAGAATTGATAGTTGTCAACTTATCCGTCATTTTTAGCTCCACTGGCCGAAAGTCCAGCGGGCTATTGTCATGGCGAGGTGTCCGTCGTCTGTGCGTCCGTGCGTCCGTCCGTCCGTAAACTTTTACTTTAAAAATCTTCTCCTCATAAAGTACTGGATGGATTCCAATCAAATTTCACAGGAATGTTCCTTGGGTGACCCTCTATCAGATTCCTTCAAAGATTTTTAATCGGTTGAAAATCGTGGCTGAAGTGGGCGTGGCTAATTTCCATATATGGTAATAGGTGGCTTTTCTCAGAAACTAATTGATGGATATTTACCAAACTTCACATGAATTATCCTTGTGGGGCCCTCTATCAGCCTACAAAAAATCATTGTGATCAGATGAAAAATATGTATTTTATGGGCGGAGGTCATTTCTCAATATGTTATATAGTGAAAACTTTGAAAATCATTTTCTCAGAATCTAATCGATAGATACCAACCAAATTTTACATGAATGATACTTGAGTGACCCTTTATCAGTATAGCAAAAATTATTGTGATCGGATGAAAAATGTGTATTTTATGGGCGGAGGTCATTTCTCTATTTGTTATTTAGTGAAAACTTTGAAAATCATTTTCTCAGAACCTAATTGATAGATATCAACCAAATTTTACATGAATGATATTTGAGTGATCCTTTATCAGTATAGCAAAAATTATTGTGATTGGATAAAAATTATATATTTTATGTGCGGAGGTCATTTCCCTATATGTTATATAGTGTAAACTTTGAAAATCATTTTCTCAGAACCTAATTGATAGATATCAACCAAATTTTACTAGAATGATTGTTTAGTGATCCTTTATCAGTCTATTAAAAAAATATTGTGATCAGATCAAAAATATGTCTTTTATGGGCAGAGGTCATTTCTTAATATATAGGGTAAAACAAACTATCCTGAAAAGTTAAACAGATGGATTAGATATCATGGAAATTTTATTTCTGTGAAGTTGTATCAGTCTGCAAAAAAATATTTGATTAGATGAACAGCATATTTTTTTATTGGTAGAGGGTATTATAACATATAAAATGAATATTTGATCACCCTTTTGGTATCTTCTCAATGATGAATTTTTCTAGACTTGTTAAATTTAATAGGTGTAATGATTATAGATTAGAAGAAACAAAACCTTTGTTGAAATTCAAATGTATAGAAACATAAGTTGAAGTAAGTAGCCCGAGAATACCCACTCAGAATTGGTGAGTTTAGTTGAACGAAGGGTGAATCTGCACAGAGTGTAAAATGATGTTCTGACCTCCTGACATTCAGAGTGGGGTAGAAAGAGTTGAGTTTACTGCACTCTAAGGCATTGGGCAGAATAAAATAAATATATTGGATTGAATATTTTACTTCTTACTATCATTAGTTAGAATTTTGTTTTGATGACAAACAATTGTGAAGTAACATCTTTTAGTAGTGTTTAATTGAGAGTGGAAAGAACTGCAATCAAAATTTTGCAGACCAACACCAGTATATTGTGCAGTAACATTCTGTTAGTTTTGAAATTCTTATATTTGGATTTTAACAAAATATCACTAGAATGATCCTTTGGTGACCCATTATCAGACTGCACAAAATTATTGTGATTAAATGAAAAATATTTTTGTAACAGGTAGAGGTCAATTTTGTTATTCACTGATCATTAGTTTTTTATGCAGAAATATTTCAGCATATGACCCTTATTTACTTGAAATAAACATTTCACTCATTCATTCACTTCAATTCTCATTTAAACAGCTTTATCATCCTCTAATAGTCATTATTTGGATATTCAGGCCTGTGGAGCGAATCAGGCGCTCAAGCGCCTCTAGTTGTTCAATGTACTATCTAGTCATGTTGTGAGATAGCTGGTCATTTATAGCAAGTGCCTCAAGCAAGCATACCATTCAGGATAGGAAAGTAGGAAAGTGCTTGCTAATGTTTCCAAGCACTTTGCACTCCTGAATGCAAGACAGGGCAAATCGTGCAGTTGTACTAAATGTGAATAGATAAAGAAGATGATTTATCCTTATGTTTATATCAATGGGTCGAAACATTATTTTTAACGAAGAAAAACCTTGGTTTCAGCATTTTCTTCAAAAAGGAAGTGTATTCTTAACATGCATCTATTCTTTTTTTACAGACAAGTTCATTTCCATCCTGAATAAAGAAACATTCTTTTTTTTTACTTGATTAAAGAAAAGTAGAAAATATGTAATTCAACACCCCTGAGTAATTGATATAACCCTTGTCATGCTGAACTGGGAACATTCCTACTTTAGAAGGAGGTATAGACAAAGATCATCCTGCACATAATGTGCAGTCTGATCTTAGTCAAAACCACCTGATATTCCTTTCTAAGCCAAAAAAGCATGAAAATTATAATTTCAATTAAATAATGACTCGAAATATGAGTATTCAGGGCTTTCTTCACTTTGATTTCAATGCAATAGGTTGAAATTCAACATGAAAAGGATCAATTTCTCTCTATTTTTTTTCTCTTCAACAGGCAATGTAAAACAGTGACCTTTCTGCCAGAAGCTTCAGCAGGCTTTGCCAATAGTCAGGCAAAGAAGAATTACATTGATGATATTACTAATACCTTGAAAAACCTACAGAACACCAAGACTGCGAGAACAAGAGACATGCAGACCCTCTCTGAAAGATCCAGTAATGTAATTTCAAACATTCAGAAATACAAGGATAGTTTGATTAATAGACTAGAAAAAATTGCAGCAGAATCAATCAAAACAGTAGTATGTCAGACAGAAGCCTTGAATGAGAAAATACAAGATGATATGAATCAATGCGATACAATGGTCTCTGAGATTAAAGATCTTCAAAATGCATTCTCCCTTCATGATGAAGAAAATGATCTCCTACTATTCATCGAAGCAAATCATGGAAGAGAGACTCTAAACAAAGGTAAAGAGTTATCTAAAGTCACGTCAGCAGGAATCGGGAAAGAAAGTATTCGTTACACAATTGGAAATTCCCTCAAGACCTACCTAACCAGTTTAAGTGTATTTGGTAGAATAGAAATCAACTCAGACAATCCGTGTCTGGATAAACTTAGTGTAATTCAATACAAAAAGAATACTTTCGATAGCCAGATTGAACTTGAGATGTCAAATCGTGCTTTAGGTATCAGAGATTGTTGTGAACTCTCAACAAAATACAGCGCATTTATTCTCTCTCAAAGAATCAATGATATTCTTGTAGTGCAAGAGAATTCTGGAAAGGCAAAAGAATTCTATCCTTTAAGTGGCAGAGCATTTGGTATTTGTCATACAGGGCCTCTAGATATGGCCGTTACAGTAAATCAAGAACAAGCAGGAGAAGTTCAGTTATTTTCTGTCAAGAATGGAATCCGATACTACTTTATGGACCCCCTCAAAAAGGTCTTGAAGTTTAATCATCCAGTCTATGGCATAGCATATCATGAAGAAAACCTGTTTATTGGAGAACAGAGGCAAGTAAATGTCTATGACATGAAGGGAAAAATCTTATACAAAATTTATGAACATGGGGTACCAAAACACATAACCATCAGTCCAGACGGGAACCTAGTCTACATTGCAGATTTCTTTGCAGGGGTTGTTGTTATTACCAGGGCTGGTGAAATAAAGCAAGTCCTGAATGACAAATACCTTAATGGGATTCATGGTGTTAGTGTTGATGTCATTGGAAATGTGTACGCTTCAGGATACATTTCTTCGAGTGTTGTAAAATTTGATGCACAGGGAAAAAGGCGTGGAGTATACATTACAAAGTCGGACTTGTTCAAACATCCGGTCCAAGTTTGCAACAAAAGAAATGGTCAACTGGTTATGGCACCTGGCTCTATAAGTATGGACCAACCTTGATGAACATTAATTGTGATCATGAACAGGGGTACAGTTAACCCTTGTCATGCTGAATAAATTTTGGCTAAAATTTTCATCAAAATCAAAGGGCAAAAAACACTGAAAGTACCAACTGTAGGTCAATTTTTATTTCAAAAACTTAATCTATTGACAATTCTGGTTTGGAAGTGAGAAACTGGTGGTGTAGACTAACATCAGGCTGCACATATGTTTGTCTATAGCTCTGGCTCCTGTCCAAGCAGGAATATTCCGGACTCAGCATGACAAGGGTTAAGATAAAACAAATGAGGGTGCTTTGCCTTTCTGTAAGTATTGTTTCTTGTGCACTGTGGGTTATTGTTGGATTCAAAAAATTCTTTGTGTTTAAGAATTGCTGAATGACTTTACTTCAGTATTAAAACTGATACCAACACTTCAACAAAACAGGGTCTGAAGGATTCAATAATTGGTATTTTTTTAAGCTTGTTTTTATATGAATCAAGAGTAATCCCCTTATCAAATGTCAAGTAAATGATATATTTACTATTTAGAGATAGGCTTCAAGAAAGAATTTAAGACTATATTAAACAGAATTCAATTCTTTTCTGAAGCAGATCCCAAAAGGAACTTTAGGATTCATATCAAATAGTTTTGGGGGTCCTGGCTACTTATTCCAGAGACTCAGACTCTCAAAACCTGCAAAATTTGACAAGTTTCTACCCCCCTCCCAATCTTGGAACTCCCTTAAATAAATATTTGAGAAATAAATTGTTTTCAGATGAGATCAACCAGAGGTCACATTTCAAAAGTTATTACAGGTTGATACAATAAGCATTCTTAATTCAGAAAGTAAGCCAAGTGCAAAATGTTTCAACCACAGTCAGTCTGCTCAGGCCAGATACTTGGGTGGACCTTTTTACAAACTACCAAGACTGCCCCTTTTTGCTTAATAGGTTAGAGTTGGTTAGTTTTTGGCTCCACTGGCTGAAAGCCACTGGGGCTATTGTCATGGCGTTGTGTCCGTCGTGCGTCCAGTCGTAAACTTTTCTTAAAAAATCTTCTCCTCAGAAATTACTAAATGGATTTCAACCAAACTTCACAGGAATGATCCTTGGGTGACCCTCTTTCAAAGTTGTTCAAGAAATTTTGATCCAATGAAAAACATGGATTTAATGGGCATGGCTAATTTCCAAATATGGTAAAAAGTGAGTTTTCTCAGATTCTAATCAATGGATACCAATTAAATTTTACATGAATGATCCTTGGGTGAACCTTTATCAGTCTACAAAAAATCATTGTGATCAGATGGAAAATATGCATTTTATGGGCGGAGGTCATTTCTCTATATGTTATATAGTGGAAACTTTGAAAATCATTTTCTCAGAATGAAAGTGAGGGATATAAACCAAATTTAAGTGGAATGATCCTTGAGTGACCCTTTATCAGTGTACCAAAAAATCATTGTGATTGGATGAAAAATATGCATTTTATGGGCGGAGGTCATTTCTCTATATGTTATATTGTGGAAACTTTGAAAATCATTTTCTCTGAATGTAAGTGATGGATATCAACCAAATTTCACTGGAATGATTCTTGAGTGACCCTTTATCAGTGTACCAAAAATTCTTTTGATTGGATGAAAAATATGCATCTTATGGGCGGAGGTCAATTCTCTATCTGTTATATAGTGGAAACTTTGAAAATCATTTTCTCAGAATGTAAGTGATGGATATCAACCAAATTTAAGTGGAATGATCCTTGAGTGACCCTTTATCAGTCTAAAAAAATCATTGTGATTGGATGAAAAATATGCATTTTAAGGGCGGAGGTCAATTGTCAGTATGTTAAATAGTGGAAACTATGAAAAACATTTTCTAAGAATGTAACTGATGGATATCTATCAAACATTTTTGGTATGATCTTTCGGTGACCCATAGTCATGCAGCCAAAAATTATTTTGATTTGATGAAAAATATGTCTTTTAATAGGAGAGGTCATTTCTCTATCTGTTATATAGTTGAAACTTTGAAAATCATTTTGAACATCAGTAGAATCCCAAATATCTAAAAATCTAGTCAAAACATTTATTTGCTTTTACAAGAATTTCAAGCCTGTGGAGGAACTCAAGCCATTCATGGCTTTCTAGTTTCTTTTATTTTTGTTCCAGTGTATAAATCAATACATGTAACTGTTTGAATTAAAGTAATTCATTTTCATAATTAAAATTTCTTGAATTCCGATACAATGGTAAAGTATAATACCTCTTGTCACGCTAAACATATCATATATATTTACTTTTGGTAAGTGATAAAGACAGAGATTAGACTGCACTAATATTATATCTGATAGTTTTTGACAACAGCAAAGTTTATAAAGTCTCTTACAAACAACATTATTAGTTATACGGTTTCTTGCCAGGGTATATGAAGATTTATTCCTGGCTTGAAAAAATGATGTCAACCGAGCCGTATTACAAATTTAATATACTTCAAATTCTTAGGGCTAAATATCTGTCTTTTGCCTATTTGAGGCCTTGGTATAAACCAAATCTGTAAAACCACCAATATCCCTTAATTCGCCCCTTTGAAAAGTAAAGTCACACTACTACACTCCGCGATGTTGTGATATGAAAGCGGTTCTTGGCTGAAGCTGGGAGAATGTTGGCACTTAATATGGACAGATTTGTAAAATTTTAAGGTATTTATTGACATCTATATTATGTTTTATTTGCACATTATTAACTGACATACTTTTAAACTGTAGCCTTATGTGTATACTCGGGTAATGTTATCAGCCAAGCAAGAGAATAATGGCTGCTATTACCATTTTGATTTTTTGTCTATGTTCAGAGCAATGCGCCTTAAGGAAACATTAGAAGTTTTATGGGTGCGGCTGTAGATATCAAAGTTTGTCAGTCAGCATTAACAAATGAAAATGATAGAATTTTCTTTGTAGTTTAATAAAATTTCCTTTAAGGATATTGGTCCATATTCAATGCTTCCAGTGCACATTTTAACTCTTGTAATGCTGAATAAAACAAAATGTATTTGTGAAACACGAATGCCCCCATAACAGCATTTTTTTTTTTAAAGTATGACCTTGACAGATGACCTTGACCTTGTCACATGACCTTGACAGATGATCTTGACCTTGTTACTTGACCTTGACTTTGATGTACAGCTTTGTATGTCAAATACTTTTGGAGAAAAGGCAAAGGTTAAGTTTTCAGTTTAAATTTTCGGACTGACGGACGGACAGACAGACAGAACAGACAGACAGATGGACATGAGTAAAATCATAGGCTCTCTCGATACGGGGGGCATAAAAATTAAAAGTCCTGAAAGCACTGGACGCACAAGTATTTCCTTTAAAAATACAATTTCCAAACAATTCCAGCTTAGAAAGAACAATCAGGCAGAAAAGACTAAGATCAAACTACACATAATTATGTGAAGGCTGATCACTGTCTATACCTCCCGTCAAATCAGGAGTATTTGGGATTCAGCACAACAAGGGTTAAATCAATTCATTTCCAAAGAAACACTATTTTACGGCCCCTGAACAAAAAGAGCAACAGAAAATATTGTGGTAAATTGGAGCAATTGCTTGTTAAAAGCAATTTCTTTTTTGTCCACAAATTTTCCTTCTGAAAAGCTAAAAGACAAAGACTTTCAAACTTTCCTCATAGAAAAATTGTTATTTGTAACTTCTTTGAAATTGGACAAGTCTAATTTTTCATCGTGTAATCTGTTCATTTACCAGGTTATTCTGAAGTACCATAGGATGTTAACATATATTATGGGTTAAACCAATAAAACACAATTCCAGGACTTTTACACAAAAGAAACATGTATAACTATGGAAATTGCAGAAAATATTGTGCACAAAGGATATATTGCTTGTGAAAAGGAATTCACCTTTTCTCACATTATATGATAGTTTAATAGTTTACTGAGCAAAATCTGGGATACACTAAATAATCATCCGCAACCTTTTCTAGTTTGAAAAATCAAACATTTTGACATTTTTTTGAAGCTGTGTCTTTCATACTCTTTTAATACTAAAAACCTTATCATACTTATGTATGAATCTGCTTTGTATATTCATACATTATGATAAGGTTTTTTAGTTTCACACCCCCATTAAAGCAAAAATTATTCTCTTCATCTCTCAAACAAAATCCTGCCATATCCAAGAGCAAGTATAAAGTAGCTAACCTGGTATGGGTAGATCCCTGGGCCATGTGGATCCAAGAGCAAGAAGCATTGCATCATAATCCTTCATGACCTCTGACCCCGACATGTCTTTTCCGATCTCAACACCACAGCGGAATTCAATACCCTCATCCTCCAGCAATTTTACTCGACGAGCAACAACCTGTAACAAATGAAACCATGATGAGATTGCTTACCCAGAATTCTAAGCCAAGTTGAAATTTCAAACTCTGTCATTTAAGTTCCACTGATAAATGTCTACATGTGGTTGGCTTTTGTCAAGGCAGTGGGTGTTTCGTGTCAAAGCATGTGTCTGTAAGCTTATTTATCCGTCTTAAGGTAGTGGCATCGTAAAAGTTCCGCAACATTTTGGAACTCATAATCTTTCACAAAGTCAACCAAGGTTTCCTAATGAAAATCATTAGGAAACCTTGGTTGACACTGTTACATATCATTACTGCCAAAACATTGCGAGTCTATTACAGGTTCACTACCTTAAGAAATCAATGGTGCAGTGTTTAACAAATGTAACTACCTATATTCAAATTCAGTTAAAAGTTCAGGCTGAGTCATAAAAAAATCATAATTGCTATGTCTGAGAGAAGAGTTTGAAAATACCATGGTCAAATTGCAATCCAAAAACATTTGTTTGCTTTTCGACAGGCGAATAAACCCATTACCACAGTACTAACCTCTTTTGACAGCTTCATTGTTGGTATACCATACTGTAGCAGGCCTCCCACTCTATCATTTCTCTCAAATACTGTCACTGTATGGCCAGCCTGTTGATAGGTCAAACAAAAGTAACATTATATATGCAACCAAAGGAACGTTTTCACATGATGAGGAACATTCTACCAAACTTTCAGCCAAATTAATTCATTATAGAAAGAGTTGTCCAAGAAAAAGACATCCTGATGGATAGAATAGACAGAGAAGATTTTAGCATTAATTCATGTTTTAGAGGGCTTTAACATGTGTAGAGACCCGAAAAAATTGTTTAACGCAAGAGTGCAAGCACGAAGGCGTTAAAGTATTTTTTCGGGTCTCTGCAAATGTCAACACCTGAAAAACGTGAATTGACGCTATTATTACAAAATAATTCATAGGAACGCTGTAAAACTAGCTCCAAAATCAATAATAAGCCGGAAAAATTGTGTAAAGCATTGTATTGTCACTTTTGTTTGTACTGACGTTGCTTGGTAAATTAATGACGTCACAAAAATAACGTGGGAATAGGATTGATGTCTTTCTTATAACTCTATATCAATGTTAGACAAAGAAACTGATAAAGAGTATAAAGGCCCAGACTGAGGATATTAAGATGAAAATAGCTGGGCTTTAATAGAAAGTGAATTTACTTATTGATACACTTTTTTTTCGCATTAACACTCGGTTTCTGTCTGTTAAAATTATTCATACAACTGACCTGTAGGTAGTGAGTGTGTATTGCAGAATTTAACCCTTGTCATGTTGAACCCTGAATATACCTGCTTTAACAGGAGGTTTAGACAAAGATCAGGCTGCACATAAGTTGTGGCCTCCAGAGAGGAAACAAGAAAACTGTCATTTAGGCCCCTTTTCCCATGATATGGCATGGATCCTTTCCATTTTCAAAATAATTCGTCCTTGTGACCTGACAAACATTCTGACCAAGTTTCATAATGATTGGACCATATTTGTGGCCTCTAGAGTGTAAACAAGAAAATTGTCATTTAGGCCCCTTTCCCGTGATATTGCATGGATTCTTTCCATATTCAATAGGGTTCATCCTTGTGACCTGACAAACATTCTGACAAACTTTCATGATGACTGGTCCATATTTGTGGCCTCTAGAGTGTAAAAACTAAAAATTGCTGACGTCTGACAACCAACAACTCAGGATTCAATGATCACAAAAGCTCATCTTGAGCACAATGTGCTCAGATGAGCTAAAACTGTGGAAAAAAAGGAATTTCTTGTTACAAACATTCCTCCTTTTCCCACATTTTTTCCTATCACCTAGCATACCTTTCCTCCAAACTTGCACCAATTTTCAATGTCAACTACAACTTTTTGCAATTTAGATGAGTCTAATTTTTAAAACTTCCAAGTACTTGAAAGGGTTATTACAGAATATACGCCCGAATAAAAGCATACCTTGTTAAGCTGAGCAGCAGCTGCCATCCCAGCCGGTCCACTTCCAACAACAGCCACCTTTTTACCAGTCCTCTTAGTGGGAGGTAAAGGCACCACCCAGCCTTGTTCAAATGCATAGTCAATAATGGAATTCTCAATGTTCTTTATGGTTACAGCTGGAGAATTGATACCCAACACACAGGCTCCCTAAAATACAAATTGAATTATTCTTTTCTTAAAACATTCATTGTTTTGATCAATTGTATGGATTTCTACTCTTGTTAGGCTGAACCCTAGAATATTCCTGCATTAGCAGAAGGTAAAGACAAAGATAAAACTGCACAAGTGTGCCGTCTGATCTTAGTCTCTACCACATTTTTGTACTATATGAAACTGAGTTGTTTATAGCCATTTTTCCAAAGAAATATTGACCAACAACATTTATCCATCAAGTGCTTTCATCCCTTTGATTTAAATGATATCTTTGAAAAAATAAATGTAATAATAATGCCAATATCTTAACATTGTTTTCAGTATTTTCTTGAATCTTCTTCCGTTTTGTAAAGAGGGATTACTTAGGGATTTTAATCCACTTGAGAGAAGTAGCATTACCTCGCAAGGTGCAGGACACACTCGTCCAGTGAATTCTGGGAAATTGTTGGTCTGATGCAGCTGGTTTAGAGCCTCTTTCCAGTTACCCTGAAACATAGAAAACATACTGTATGATGAACATATAAGAGGGGGCATTTAAAGTCTAAAATTCTAATTTCTAAACAAAACTCTAAGGGTACTCATTAATCTGAACGAGATGATTCCAATGAGTACCCCAAAACACTGGGTTTGTATTAGTCTTGTTGCAATATAATATGAATTTGAAATCTGTAAGTCTTCTCTACACTTTTACAAACACTGAATAAGATATAAAAAAAAACACACACACACACACAAAAACCCTTAAATTGGACTAGGTACTGCACAAGTTTTCACCAATAACAGATTCTTAAATTTCCAGGCATCTGATTCTAAAGTCGGCTGAGGATATCTAAAAATTTACCAAATCAATTGATGTTGTCAGATGATTTTTTCTTATTTTTTACCATAATACATATGATCTCTCTATAAAAGATCCAACAAATGTGCGGTCTACCCAGTTGTTTCAAAATTTCCAAGTTTTCTCTATTTAACACAAATAGATATTAGTCCAATCCATAACTAGAGGTGCCCAAGATTCGGTGCCTGATTCACTCCACATGCCTTTCTTTTTTGATAATGATAAAACAGAGAATTCAAAGTCTTTTTCCTAAACAAAATGTACTCACACAAGTTATGGTAAAGTCCAATTCATTAATTACAGTTACATTAATATACAATTGAGCTGGAATTAAAACTGGAAGCAACTATGGATGCATACGTTTAAGACAAGATCATTCCATTTCGGTTTAATGTTACATAGTGGGCACCCATTGTTTGACTGACAGAGAGGAACTCCACAGTCCATACATCTTGCTGCCTGCATCTTTAACCCGTCTTACCAACCTTGTGGTTAAATATCTCTTTCGAGTCCTTCTGACCAATTTTGACATTTCCTTAAAAGTTAGAAAATATTGTTAAAATAAAGAAATTGCTTACAGTAAGCAATTTCTTCATTATCCACAATTAAGCTCTAAGGATTTTTCTAGAGAGGTGGAAAAATAAGATGATAGTGTAAGAAAGAGTTAAAGTTGCTCAGGATACGTACTCTAAAGACCAGATCATTCCATTTAGGTATGATGTTCCCCAGTGGACACCCATTGTTAGATTGGCAGAATGGGACTCCACAGTCCATGCATCTGGCTGCCTGCATCTTTAACCCATCTTTAACAACCTTATGGTTAAAGATCTCTTTCCAATCCTTCTGACGAATTTTGGCGTCTCTGTACTGATAGGTGGCTCTCTTGTACTTAACAAAACCTCTGAAAAGCAAATGGAGACAGCTTTGGGGAGTGACCAAGGTGTAGTGTAAAGCTGTAGATATTACTATTGGGTGCCGAATTATGAGATAATAGTCACATAATTTCTCACATAGATCTTGTTTTCTACAACAAACAGCCATCAGAGATATCCTTATTTTACACAAATTTATGATCCTGTTCTTATGCCATCACAAAAAATTCATTTCATGCACATTGTAATGGTAGTTTTTTTTCATCTCAAGGATTTTTATTGCATTTGGGTAAAGGTTTCCAGGGAAAAAGTGTTGAAGGAGCTGTTACAGGGGATAAAATCCTTAATTGTGCATTTTGCTTGACCACAGAAAAAGCCTGAAAGTATTTCTATAAACACACAAAATAAGACTTGAAAGCAGTTTATAAGCTGAGAATGGATGCTCTTTGATTGTTAATATAAACATGGGAGAACCTCGTAAGGGTTGAAACATTGATTCACTTGGAGAAAATTTCAATTTAAAGAAAAAATTCCCAGAGGGAAAGGGGCAGAATATTTGACCCATTTTCTCAGTGAAAAACCCTTACATCTGGGCATTTCAAAAGTTTTCAACATTCAAGACAGGTGTTTATGTGACAAAAAGAATCTGCTATTCAATTACGTTTCAGACAAGCTGATCTTGACCTCATCTTGAATAGAGAAGCAATCAACCTCACCAAGGCTTGCTTTATAGCATTTTCTATTCTAGAATTAGTTAAGATCAGCTTGTCTCAAACAAAATCTCAGAACTGATCCTTTATGTCTTACTTGAGTTTGTCAAGTTTCTTCTGCTCCATGACAGCGTCTGGAATAGTCTCCTCAATGTCGACGACTTTTTGTTAATATTTTCTTAGACTTGCATGTTTTATCCCAAATATAATCTATATTTGCAATTGTAATCAGCTAGAAACAATCAAACACATACTTGAGTTTGTCAAGTTTCTTCTGCTCCATAACAGCGTCTGGTATCGTCTCCTCAATGTCAACGACTTTTTGTTCAGGTTTATATTTCTCTTCTCCGTTGGTTAGGTCTGATGTCTTTGCCTTCTCTTGCTGGCTTTCATCTTCTTCTTCCTCTTCTATGGCAACCTGTAACCATGACAATCAGAGATTTAGTCTGGGGTCTCAAGGAAGCAATAATTAACTAAAAGGGTGTGCACTTTCCTTAAGGTTTTTGGGTCCCTGCCTAAAACAAACACATTTCCTTGATTGACTGATTAGATTTCAATTCACTATCATCTTGTTTTTTGGTGAATATTAAACCATTTTAAGGTTAATGGTAAATATATACTGGACTTAATTATGTAAATCAGACTCAACTCTTAGAGAGAATTAAAAACCATAAAACAGTCTTCAATTCTTTTCTGAAGTTCAGCTCAAGAGGGTCCATGGAACTTATTTTAGAAAGTTTTTAGAGTCCTGGCTACTTCTTTGTGTGTCTCATGTAGTCAAATCTTCTGAAAGTACACTGGTCTACAGTACAAAATTCACATAATTTGTTGTACAAGTACACTGTATTATCCAAAGAAAGGAAGGTATATTGCATTATCTTAAGAATCTCAGACAAATTGTTTGAAGGAGGACATTTAGGGCAGGAATTTGTTAAATTTGATTCCAAAGTAGTCTTTCCTGAAAGGTGTACTAATTGCCATTAAATTTGTACACACAAAAAAAAGAAATATGTGAGAATGTCAAATGTTGGAAAGCATTATTTAGTTTAGCTAGCAATTTCAACTCAAGATCACAGAAATGAAAGATTTGTTGATAGGTATGGAGAAAGTTACCATATATATCATTAACTGGCATAACTATAAGCACTTTGATTTTCATTTTTGTTTATATTTCTCTTTTTACCACTTTTAAATAGAGAGGAAGCAAGTTCTTAAATTTAAGTCCTAAAACTTTTTAAACCTTCCCATGCTATCACAACATATTGCAGCTGTATACATAGCTTTGGCAGGCAGTATAGGTTAAGATCAGTTTGCACAGACGCAAGGTCTGATCTTAGCATACACTGCCTGCTTTCTACTAAATAATTGTGATGAAAACTTGAGACAGATTGTTTGAAAGTCCGATTATCTGAATCAAAGCATAATTTCAATTCCCCAGGATAAGGGTTAAGTAATGTTTTGATTAAATGGACTGCATCAGTGCCTTCACCAAGTGTGATAAAAATAATTCCACATATTATTGGTCCATTTTTAAAAATGACTAATCAATCATTCAAAGAGAAAATGTAAAAGAACACTTTTTTGTCTTTATAATTTAAATGCATCTTGAGAGGTCCATGCAAAACTATTGTAAGGGCCTATAATTATTTAACACTGACCCAACAGCCTAAACATATATTTTTCTCCAAATTTTTGGAAAGAAACTTTGACAGACAAAGTATGTCAAGGTCTAAATAAGTCTTAGATCTTTCTGTAATTTTGTCAGGAAAATGAAAATCATTTCTTTAAGTTACTAAAATCTCAATGGAACAAAAAGAAAACTTACAAAGGGGATGACCGTATTTTCAGAAGTAGGATAAAAATGGAAGTTTATGAAAGTATTCCAAATTTGAAGATTGTTTCCTAGTTATTAAATTAATGAGGACTTTTCCCCTAGCCAAGTAAGAATGCAAGCAAAAGAGTTAATAAAATATCACATAGATAATTTCCAGATAGTTTAAACAATCTTTTAAAGATTAAACTTAGAAAAGCAAACATTAAAGGTTCCTGACAAGAGAAACACAAATTTCACTCAACTCCCATACTGACCTGTGGCTTATCCTATAATACAAAATGTAAAATGGTCTTGTAGAAATAAGCTCTTACTCTTCCCATGAACCCTTACAAAGGAATATTGTCCTCAGATTTGAATAAATCACAAGCCTTTTAGTAATAAGGCATAAAGCATTCAAGATATAACTAAGTTATCCTTCATTTATGATTGTAGTACTTGGGTTGTCTTTTATCAAGTATATATCCACAGTAATAGTGACATAAATTATGTCAGCCCCCCCCCCCCCCCTTAGCTCATTCAGTAGAGCAACTGACTATTAAAAATTGATATTTGGAGTTTGATTCCCAGGCTGGGAACACTTACAAACTGATTGCCCTATGAATGAGATGTTCAACAAAAGGTCCCATGTGACCGTGCTTTACATCAAGCATGTTAAAAGAACCATGACGGATCTCTAATCATGTATCCTTGCACTTGGGCGTCACTCATATGGGCAAATGCTACAGTAGGTACGATAAATAAAGGGAACTAGAAAGCCATGAATGGCTTGAGTCGCTCCACAGGCTTGAAATTCTTGTAAAGCAAATAAATGTTATGACTAGATTTTTTGAGTTCTACTGATGTTGAAAATGATTTTCAAAGTTTCAACTATATAACATAGAGAAATGACCTCCACCCATAAAAGACACATTTTTCATCCAATTACAATAATTTTTGCTTGCATGAAAATGGGTCTCCAAAGGATCTTACAAATGAAGTTTGATTGATATCCATCAATTACATTCAGAGAATATGATTTTCAAAGTTTCCACTATATAACATTTTGAGAAATGACCTCTGCCCATAAAATGCACATTTTTCATCCGATCACAATAATTTTTGGTAGACTAATAAAGAGTCTCTCAAGGATCATTCCAGTGAATTTTGGTTGATATCCATGGATTACATTCTGAGAAAATGATTTTCAAAGTTTCCACTATATACCATATCGATAAATGACCTCCGCCCATAAAATACATATTTTTCATCCAATCAAAATAATTTTTGGTAGCATGATAAAGCGTCACTCAAGGATCACTTAAGTGAAATTTGGATGATATCTGTCAATTAGATCCTGAGAAAATGATTTTCAAAGTTTCCACTATATGACAAATAGAGAATTGACCTCCGCACATAAAATACATATTTTTCATCGAATCACAATAACTTTTTGTAAACTGATGAAGGGTCACTCAAGGATCATTCCAGTGAAATTTCGTTAATATCCATCTATTTCATCCTGAGAAAATGATTTTCAAAGTTTCCACTATATAACATATAAGTGGAGCTAAAAACAAATATAAATGATGCTGACTTAAAAGAACAACAGAGAGATTAAACCTGAACTATTCCTTTCAAATTGAACTCCATCAACAATGCATGTAACATCACATAGTATATCTTTATGATAGTTTTAAAAAAAGTACTGATGTATGCAGTCTGATTGAATGTTGGGACGTTTTGGCAACAGACGTTTTGGCCAGGACTATTTTGGACACAGAGATTTTGGCCATAATGATTTTCAAAGAAGGACCTTTTCGACATGCTTTTAGCTTATTCTTTTATTCGGCAGAAATTGGTTATGTTCTATTAAGAGATGTAAAACGTTAATTTGTGAGAAATATACTGCAAAGTTTCAAGAGATTAGCTCAATGAATCCTTGATTAAAGAATTGAAAAATGTCTTTAAACTAGAAAGCCATGAATGGCTTGAGTCGCTCCACAGGCTTGAAATTCTTGTAAAAGCAAATAAATGCTTTGACTAGATTTTTAGATATTTGGGGTTCTACTGATGTTGAAAATGATTTTCAAAGTTTCAACTATATAACAGATAGAGAAATGACCTCTGCTATTAAAAGACATATTTTCCATCATATCAAAATAACTTTGGGCTGCATGATAATGGGTAACCCAAAGATCATACCAAAAATGTTGATTGATATCCATCAGTTACATTCTGAGAAAATGTTTTTCATAGTTTCCACTATTTAACATATTGAGAATTGACCTCCACCCATAAAATGTATATTTTTCATCCAATCAAAACAATTTTCGGTACACTGATAAAGGGTCACTCAAGGATCATTCCAGTGAAATTTGGTTGATATCTTTCACATACATTCTGAGAAAATGATTTTCAAAGTTTCCACTATATAACATATAGAGAAATGACCTCCGCCCATAAAATGCATATTTTTCATCCAATCACAATGATTTTTTGTAGACAGTTAAAGGGTCACTAAAGGATCATTCCAGTGAAATATGGTTGATATCCATCTGTTACATTCTGAGAAAATGATTTTCAAAGTTTCCACTAAATAACATATAGAGAAATGACCTCCGCCCATAAAATGCATATTTGCCATCCGATCACAATGATTTTTGGTAGACTGATAAAGGGTCACCCAAGGATCATTCATGTAAAATTTAATTGGTATCCATTGATTAGAATCTGAGAAAACTCACTTTTTACCATATTTGGAAATTAGCCACGCCCATTAAATCCATGTTTTTCATTGGATCAAAATTTCTTGAACAACTTTGAAAGAGGGTCACCCAAGGATCATTCCTGTGAAGTTTGGTTGAAATCCATCCAGTAGTTTCTGAGGAGAAGATTTTTAAAGAAAAGTTTACGACCGGACGGACGCACGCACGCACGCACGGACGGACGGACGCACGACGGACACAACGCCATGACAATAGCCCCAGTGGCTTTCAGCCAGTGGAGCTAAAAAAACACCAGTCATTCTTCTATAGCAAAGCAAGAGAATAACTAGTAAAACTTGGGTAAGATAAACAATTTTGTAATTCAAGAGCTCAGAGAAAACCCATTGTAAATGCCTATAATATTATAGGCACTTACAATACTTTTGAACTGACCCCTTAAACAAAAATTAGATTGTTAAAAAGCTGTTCAAGGTGTAACACTCTTTTATTTATACTAACCTCTTCTGCATTCTACAATAAAGATTCAAATTCAATTTTGAGAAGAATAGAAAACATTTTGAATTGATGATTTATGGGAGCATGAAATGAAGAAATATTAACACAGTGTATGAATGCACAAAGTGGATTCATACAAAAATCTCTTCATATTATATAAAATACTTTGTGCCCAAGATTACAAAACAGCTGTGTACAGTGAATTCAAAGCTAAGATTAAATCATGCATAAATGATTTTTTTTCATTCATGCATTATTGTCTGAAACAAAATATACATACTGATAATAAACATTTCAAAAAGCATGCAAGGCAAAACAAAATACTAACAAAGTTACATGAATCATAGTATACAAAATAATGAACACATGCATGTGCAAAAATGCTTTAAAGATTTAAAGAATTGCTGGCAGTTTATATCTTTTCTGTCATTTGAATAGGATAACTTAAAAGTAGAGTTCAAGTGAAAAATTGTGCTAAATCTCATTCCTATTTCTTAACCCTTTTCATGCTGAACAAAAACCTTGGCAAAATGATTCTGTATTTATTTTGAAAATAGGGTAATCAAACTTTTAAAGTTTGACAATGAAAATTTGGTTGTATAGACTAAGAATAGACTGCACATTATGTGCAGGCTCATCTTTTTCTATACTTCCTGACGAAGCAGGATTACTACAGGTTTCAGTATGTCAAGGATTAAAATTAGTCAGGATAAAATTCAAATTGAGTAAAGGAGATATTATTTATTATTTATTATTGTTTATCTAGAATCCTGTCTGGATTATCACAAAAGCCTTTCACCATAATCCAAAATCTGCCTTCAAGCATGTAAAAACTTAAATCTGATTGTACTGAAAACTCGAGGGGAAGATTTTATACTTCTTTACAACATTTTTGTGACAAGCTAGTTCTATCATAACATCTGTCACCCTGTACATGCTCCAGTGATAGTTTTAACCCTTTCATGGACAATCCAGGAATGTAATGTAACTGTAATTTTAAACTTTAGACAAGAGTGCTATGTCACAAAATACGCGACCAGATAATTGCAAAGTAGAATATCACCAAATCCCAACAATATGTGCAATTTCAGGTGACTAGGAACGTTCTCAGAAAATTTCATCCAAATCCATCCATCATGGTAGGTCACAAAGTATGGATGGACTGACATACAGACATTGGGTCTGAAGGACAGAACGGTTATCCACTTAAGTGCACTTTAACCAGCTGATAAAAATATTGCAGAAAAAGGAAGTAATTACTCGTGACAAGCAATTTCTCCTTTGTCCACAATTATTTTCTACAAATCATGGTTTCCTTCCGAATGGCTATCAACTTTCCTTGTCATGTCATCTGTAACAACTTTTAATTGGGACAGTGAGAGATCATGAAAGGGCTAAAAACAAATTTCTATACTTTACGACATTAAATGTGACAAGCCTGATCTACATCTACCAAAACACTATTTATATTGTACATACTTAAACAACAGTTTTAACCCTTATCCTGCTGATATCCATATTTTTCTGCATAACACAAAATTTTACAGACAGTGTAGACTAAGATCAGCCTGCATTGATATGCAGTCTGATCTTAGTCAACACTGCCTGCTCTCTACTTAATTACATGTATTATGGAAAAAACTTGAGTCAAACAAGGTTCAAAAATCCAAAAAATGTTCTTTTTTTTTTTCAAAATAAATCTAAATTTATCAGAATAAGGATTAAGGTTAAATGTTGCAGAACTATTACAATTTCACTACCTTAAATTAACTTTTTGGTAACCTACCTCTTTTCTATTAGGATCATGGTCATCAATGGTATTTATTATGTCTTCTTGGTAGTCTTTCTTGCCAGGTTCTGCTTCCTTCACCTCTCCATTAGGGGCCTGATCAGGGGTCACTGGAACCCCTTCTGGGGTCTTCACCACCTCAGTTGCCTCCTTCAACTCCTCTAGGGCTCTCCTGAATTCATGTGGGAAGACCTACAAAATACAGATTTGGTACACTTGATCAATACGATTTATATCCAATAATAAGCACAAGGTTTAATCTGTTCTAACCTTATACCTTTGCAACTTTGTTGCTAGGATTAAAGTTTGTTTAAAATTCTCTTTCTCCCTGTCTTAAGTCCAAATTTTCAGGAAATCCATTTCGTACTTTTTAATTTTGTAAGCCCTTGATAAGAAAGGAAGCCCGAGACATCTGGAATAAAGGTTAGATGTATTCTCTAAGAACTTGTACACTTTTCAATTACTTTGATTTTATACAGGTCTCTACTTCCATTTAATCTTTCAACTCTTTTCATGCTCTTCACAATATATGCATATTTTGGAAAACAGTAAAGACCAAGATCAGCATGCACAGACATGCAGTCTGATATAGCTTTCTCTTTCTGCTTCTACTTGATAAATGTGGTTTAAACTTTGGTTAGAATGGTTAAAAAGTCACCAAAATTTGTATATTTGTTTGAAATAAAATTTAAATTCAGCAAGGATAATGGTTAAACTGTAGAATAAGGTTATCCTCTAATATACTTGCTGTATTATTCATTTAAACACTTCCAACATTTCATGCACAACCCGAAATAAGTAAAAAGTTTCAATGCTCATCCTTTGAGTTGATCACTTTCTTACAATTCACCCAAGAGCCACAAACTTGAACTTGAATAAATACATGAGCATAAAAGATATTATCAATAAGTTGTTATTGATAACAACTTATTAATATTATCTTTTATGCTTGTACATTCATTGTAGTTCTACATCAGAATTACAGCTTTAGTATTATGTCGAAGCTAGAGTTAATTCTAAGTTGAGCAAAAACTTTGTAATCTCAAGCCAAGATTACATTTGTTGTAAGGTGTTTGGTAATGAAGAGAGTACCTTGACAAAGTATCTTTTTTCCTCAGCCCAGTTATCCAGTATATGTTGACCTACAGTAGATCCCGTCTTCTCCACAAACTCCTGTATTGTAGACTGTAAGAATTGTACATCCTCTGGAAACTCTATCCCCTCTAGGGCTACAGACTCCTGGTTACATTTGTCTGGGAACTCAGATAGTCTGAAATATAATGAATAATTGTTCCCTTGATTTTGGGGCTACAAAATCAATTTTATAAGATAATTTACGATGATAATAATATATTTTTTTATATAGTAGCATGCACTACTTTAAAGACCTCACTTACAATAAATCAGGTTTTATTGGTGAGTAAAAAAATTCAGAATCCTACTTGTTTTCATTGTAATATAGAAATCTAACATTTGTAAACATTAATATCTATTGGTAATAACAACTATTTTTTTTTTGTTGAGCAATTGTTACAATGTACTTACTTATCATAAACATAAGCATATTCACCAGACATTCAATCAGCAAAGTAATATCCTGTACAGCCAAATACAATCACTTTACCAACCATCATGAATTCATAACCATGATACAATGTACGTACTTATCATAAACATAAGCATATCCACCAGACATTCCTGCAGCAAAGTTACGCCCTGTACGACCGAGTACAATCACTTTTCCTCCCGTCATGTACTCACAACCATGGTCTCCACAGCCCTTAATAAGATATGATATTTGGTTGATAATGTTGTTCTATTTACAAATTAAAGTTTTCTCAACTTAAGGAAAAATGTAGTAGACAAAAATGTGAAAATTCACTTACTTACTAAAATTAAAAGAACACTATTCTCTTGTCTTCAAAATCTTACTTTAACCGTTTTAAACAGCACTCCGAACCAAATTCCTTATACTAATTAACTGGTAAAATTCAAAGATTGACTAAATATGGTAACTCCATGAATGAACACCTTTGTGTTTGCCTTCATTACCTCACATGTTTGGAAGAAATGTTAAACTAGGTGTCTGTTAACAAAAAAAATCGTTCTATGAAGATAAGCAAACAGTCATCAGTTGAAAATCTTATACATTAATCTGTCAAACGATCTTTATTGCAAATTATATTTAGATATGTTCCACCAATAATGAGATACGTACCTCAGATACAGCTATGGCCCCTGAGTTTCGGACACAGAACCTCTCAGCAGTTTGTCCACGGAAAAGTGCTTTCCCAGATGTGGCACCGTACAGTACAACATTACCAACAATAATGTTGTCCACAGATTTGAAATCTACTGGAGCGTCTTTTGGTGGGAAAATGACAATTTCTCCACCTGATAGGCCCTGTGTGATAAACAAATTCAAGATCATGTTGATTATGAACTTTTTCCACACTTTTATTTTGGCTAAGCTTCCAGCTTCTTTATGTGAACACGTGTTCCATATCCTTAACTTCATTATAGCATTGATATTTGACCATGATACAATTTTAAGTGGGTTAATAGGAAAAAAACCCTAGAAAAATGAATTTTACATCATCAAAATTTGTGTAGTTGTTTTTGCTGACAAATGGAAATATAAGCAAATGGATAAATGACTGACTGTGCAAAGATTTTGTGATGTTTGGATTTTATCTAAGCTTATGAGTTGAATTTGGGTGTGTGATAACCTGTTCGATACTCTTTTTTCAAAACTCACGTTTGAGTCTGTGTGTGACATTTCCAACAATTTCAAATGTGTGCCAAGCAAGGACTCTGGCCAGCCTGTGCATACCCACAGTCTTTACAGAGTCTTCACTTTGCACTTTCATAGATATGGTCTCCGGGTATCCTACAATAGCAGAGATACCGAAAAGAGAGGGTAAAGCCAGTCTAAAATCTTTATATCTCAACAAAACCCTATATTGTGGGTACTCATTTGAATCGATTTAAAAGATTACCAACCAGAAGGGGGTTGTACTTTTTATATTCTAATATTTTGATCTAAAATCCAAAATACCCCCTCTATCAGTATTGCCCTGCAATAGTCAGGTAATTTTCTAATTGGACCATGTGTCAGTCTAGGCTGTTCAATAATTGCATCTCATTACGTGTCGAATTGTTGTAAATATCACACACAGGCTCATTCATTTTCAAAACATAATTCAGAATTTTATTTTACAACTGCATTAAAACCATAGCCATAGCACTGTATGCTTCAATAAAGTTCTTCAATAAATACATACCTTTCCAACATAATCATTAGCATCTCCCTCCAGAGTGACCTGCACCCCTCTAGCCATGAATGCACAGAAACTTTGACCTCCAGAACCCTTCAGGTTGATAATTATACTCTTATCTGGTAGACCATCCTCTACAGTTTTCCTGGAAGTATCAGTGAAATATCTCAAATGGTGTTGTGTAAACATGGTTGTAAACAAAAACAAAATGTTCTTCGTCCATCATTCAACCGAGTGATGAAGACAACAAGCATTAAGGGTTACATGTATGGAATATTTCTTAAAAGTCTGGTTTTGAAATTTGTGCACAACAAAATTTATAATTACATTCATCTGTTTTGATTCTGTAGATTAATCCAAAAATACCATCTTCAATAGTAAAACTCAAGTCTATTGCATTTTACTACATTAACTTAGAGATGAAACAGGCAAGGGTCTGTCCAAAACGTCTGTCCTAATTAGTTATGCTGATTTTTATAACAATTTGCTTCTTAACTATACTTACTTCGAGATAAAATAACTGAGGGTTGACCCAAAAGTTCTGTCTTAATTTGTAATGTTCATGTCTATCTCAATTTGCTTCTTAACTGTACTTACTTGGAGATAAAATAACTGAGGGTTGATCCCAAAGTTCTGTCTTCATTGGTAATATTCATATCTATCACAACTTGCGATTATGCACTTACTTGGAGATAAAATAACTGAGGGTTGATCCCAAAGTTCTGTCTTCATTGGTAATATTCTTATCTATCACAACTTGCCTTTTTGCAGTTACTTGGAGATAAAACAAGAGCACCGCCGTCGGGTGCCTACGCTCGGCTGTTGAGTGCTGGATGGTAGGAAAAAACTAAGTCGAAAAAGGGGCATAATTTGCACAAATTGCATCTAGAGATATCCCCCTTGATAGTATAGGTTGCTCTTTTGATGGTGAACATGTGTGCCAAGTTTCAAGTGAATGCCTTCAGTAGAAACCAGAGATATAACAAAATGTCAAAGTTTTCGCACGACGACGACGACACGGTGGGTATAGCAATACCTCGGGTTTTCTCCGAAAACAGCCGAGCTAATAACTTAGGGTTGATCCAAAAGTTCTGTCTTCATTTGCAATGTACATGTCTATCTCAATTTGCTTCTTAACTTTACTTACTTTGAGATAAAATAACTGAAGGTTGACCCAAAAGTTCTGTCCTCATTTGTGATGTTCATGTCTATCAGAACTTGCGTTTATTGTACTTACTTAGAGATAAAATAACTGAGGGTTGATCCAAAAGTTCTGTCTTAATTTGTAATGTTCATGTCTATCACAACTTGCTTCTTAACTGTACTTACTTGGACATAAAATAACTGAGGGTTGACCCAAAAGTTCTGTCCTCATTGGTGATGTTCATGTCTATCACAACTTGCTTCTTTATTGTACTTACTTGTAGATAAAATAACTGAGGGTTGATCCAAAAGTTCTGTCTTCATTTGTAATGTTCATGTCTATCTCAATTTGCTTCTTAACTGTACTTACTTGGACATAAAATAACTGAGGGTTGATCCAAAAGTTCTGTCCTTATTGGTAATGTTCATGTCTATCACAACTTGCGTTTTATTGTACTTACTTCGAGATAAAATAACTGAGGGTTGATCCAGAAGTTTTGTCTTCATTGGTAATGTTCATGTCTATCACAACTTGCGTTTTTGCACTTACTTGGATATAAAATAACTGAGGGTTGATCCAAAAGTTCTGTCCTCATTTGTTATGTTCATGTTTATCACAACTTGCTTCTTCTTTCCATCTATCACATCTTTTGCTAGTTCTATCACTTTGTAATCCTGTAAAAATTACCACATGGTTAAAAATTAAAGTCTGAAATAAGTACATCTTATTTCATCTTCAAGGGTGATTTTTGATCTCCATAATCAGCTTGTGATTAAGATGAACTTTGTCAAATAATTTCAAAATCTGTCCATTATTGTGGAAGCTAACTTCTACTGAATTCAGACCAACAATTTTTCACACAAGTATATTTGCAATATTCTATAGCAACTTAATTTTTAACCCTACCATCCAAAAGATGCTTAAACAACAGATATACCAGTTTTTTCTCTAGTTGAAAGTCCTATGCCTTGCTTTCTTCTATAATACAGCCTCATATCACAGAGGCTCTTTAAAATCTAGGAGAAAAACGAGCATACCAGTCGATTCTCTAGTTGAAAGTCCTGTGCCACGCTCCCTCCTACAATACTGACATCCGGTCTCATATCACTGGCATTCTTCAGAATCATGGAGAAATCCAACAGCTTTGCTTTGGGGATGACTGAGTTGGGACTGAACTTCAGTTTATCTGTCCTACCAATAAGCTCTTGGAACTTACGGAAGCCAAGCTTTGCCATAAGCTCCCTGATCTGTATTAAGATAAGTGAGACTTATTAATGCTTACAAAGGTGTTTGTTTAAAACTTCCTTTTCTACTTTCATTTATGTTTGTAAATCAGAAAATATGATGTGTAAAAAGGGTTTTTTTCCAAAAAACCCTCCCTAGATGATGAGAAACCCTTTTTATTTCATTTATTATCTAGAACTGTTGGCAAATTTAATATCTCAATGCCCTAATATCCGAAAAAAGGTAATAATGTATTTCACTAAGAAATGATATTTATTTTTCAAAGCTTGGCATAGTTTTATAAAATAATTTTCCTTATTTCTTAACTTGTGACGGAAGAACCGGTACAAATCTATAAAAATAAATAGCATCAGAGAAAGTGACGGATTTCCGTCACTCTCTCTGATGCTATTTATAGATCTGTCCAAGTAATACTTTAATTAGCCTGTGATGATCAGCTGGCATTGAGAAATTTAGCATTGTGGTGAGTTTCTGTCACAATTGATAGTGATTGTTAGCCAACAAATCACCAACTTATAAAGCAAATTTATATACCTCCTCAGCTATGAAGAACAGGTAGTTAATAACATGTTCTGGTTTTCCTGCAAACTTCTCTCTCAAAACTGGGTCCTGAAAGGTAATTTCATACACATCAGAAATCAAGGTTTTCAATTTTTCAAGATTTTGAAAATAAATCAAACTTCAATTCTGAAGAAGGTGTTTCAAAGTACCAACATCGATTAATGTATCAGTCTATATTATGTGGAGTAAAGCATTTTGAACAAATCTTAACAATGATATCATATCCAGCATTTTGACTTCATGACTATTGGAATAAATCAGGTAGAAAAAATGGCAATTAAAACTTTGACCTTGACAGATGACCTTGACATTATCACATGACCTTGACCTTGATATCTGTAGAGGGGTATCATCAAAACCTATCATCATACCAAATATGAGCATTGCATCTTGAATAGCCTTGAAGTAATTGGCAATGATAAGATTTTTTGTTAAGTTTTGTAGACAGACAAACAGACTATGGCAAAACAATATGTCCCTGATCTTTCGATGCAGGGGCATAAAAAACATATTGTACTATATTCAATACAAGCACCACAATGTGAGAACAGGATTGGAACATACTTATCTCTCCAAAGTGATAACGAGAAATATTACAAATGTCAATTTTAATTAAATGAATACCAAGTAATACCAACCTGTGTAGCAATACCAACAGGGCACGTGTTCAGGTGACATTTTCTCATCATGGTACACCCCATTGCTATCAGCGGTGCAGTACTCAGTCCAATCTCATCAGCTCCCAGCAGAGCAGCAATAACAACATCTCTTCCTGCAGGAATAAACAATAAAATAACATGAGAAAACTGTCCTAATTCTATGCCTCGACCATAACATATATCGGCCAAAGCGTTTTCTAAGATCACCAAAATCTGACGCATTTTACCTGATCGTATCTGTCCGTCGGCCTGTAGGACCACTCGGGATCTCAGATCGTTCATCACCAACACTTGATGGGTCTCGGCAATACCCAGTTCCCATGGCAACCCAGCCCCTTTGATCCCTGTCCAGCTACTGGCCCCAGTGCCACCATCGTGTCCAGAGATTGTGATGTGTTCTGCCTTACCCTGGGAAGAAATAGGTAGCTTTTGTGAGTCTAGTTGACTTGTTGTGCTGGATTTTACCAAAGCTTTTATTTGTTTATTGTTGTATCATTAATTCTATATACCCATCCACAGATCTTGTAATGTTTCTTACCATGGTATGCTCTAATCCTGGAGGAGTAGTATTCATTCCACAGGAAGGGGTGCTTAGTGCTCTTGTAACCCAGAGATTACAATCACAAGGATTTACTTGGGTCTTGAAAACAAGTTTTTCAACATCCTTATAATGCAAAATTGATTTTTTTTAGATAGTTTGATAAACATCTGCATAGATTTAATTGTTTTTTCTTTACAATGCCATTCAAGAGTTGTTGTTTTTTTTCTATGAAATGAATAAAACATCAAAGTACCTTTGCAACACCTGATGCAATCACTCCAACACCAACTTCTGACACAAGTTTGACGCTAATTCTTGCTTCTGGATTGGCACATTTCAGATCATAAATTAACTGAAGGAGGAAAAATTTTTTTCAAATGACATATTCATAAATTTATGCTATTACAATACATTTTTCCATGAAACAATGGTTTATCAAAACATAACAGTAGATAATCACTTTATAATCTCACTGCAAAAACTTCTATCCAGCTTTTATTCATGTCAACCAATTTGATGTTATCTAAGTGGGGCACAATAAGTGACGTCATCATGAATGTTGCATAGCAATCATAAGCAAAATTATGTGCTTTATGAAAATGTTTCCTAAGTTATCACATATTTGCAAGAAATAGAATAATTGTTCGTTTTTTTAATCAGAGCAATTGATATTTCATTGAGTGAACAACAAAAGCTATATTTTCATACGGAGCTACACCACTAGTAAAATATATCTTTTGTTATTCACTCAATGAAATATAAATCAATCTTACACTGAACCAAATGATTATCCTTAAGTTTGTATTTTCAAATTTGTGATTCAATGTTTATTCTATGAACAGTTACACAGAAAGTCAAATCAGTCATTTTAGTCATGATAATGATTTGCAATATCAAGATTCAAAACAGGTCCACAGCACTCTTACTTATTGTGCCAAATTTGAAGTCAGTAGGATGACTGCCAGCTGTTCTTGCGATTAATGGTTTAACCAGAGAATAAATGTGAATGGGCTAATCTATACTCAGAACATAAAGTTAAGCGCCACTAAGTTTTAAGTTAATAAAATTTCTCTTGAAAACTTTAATAACGTATCTATGTTGTCAAACAGTGAAAACAACCTTGTAGCTATTGATTAAAAAGGTTTCGGATGCACATGCATATTCAGCAAGTCTCGTGCAATGACTGTAAAGCCAGGGCTCGTTCAAAGTGGAAAATCAGCTTTTCTGTCAGAGATACTTAAGTCGTGTAGCTCGTGCAATTGTTTACATTTCGATCTGAAACTCAGTCATGGTAAGGTGTAGATTGTCTACAAATGAAAGATGGCGAATAATTGGAATGCAAGATTCTGGAATGTCTTGTAGAGCCATTGCCAGACAGCTTGGGTATCACCACAGTGTCATAACACGTTTGGTACAAAAACACGCACAGACAAACGACATTAAGGACCGTGTCAGATCTGGACGCCCTAAAGTAATGTCTATTCGAGAGGATAGAGCACTTTTGCGTCACGTCAGACGTCTGCCCTTCACCAGTGCGCCTGTACTAAGGGACAACTGGAATACACACAGACAGGTCTCTATTTCAACAGTGCAAAATCGACTTCGGATGGCTGGGTATAAGGCACGAAGACCTCTCAAACGTCCAAAGTTACAACAGAGACACATCAATGAATGTCTTATATGGTGTAGAGTGAGGGCACATTGGAACTTGGCATCATGGTGTCGGATCCATTTGTCAGATGAGTGCAGGATGTTGTTGCATGTCACCGATGGCCAAATTTGTGTTTGGAGACAACCCAACACCCGATTTTCACCAAAGTACGTCCAACAAACCTATCAGGGTGGCGGTGGCTCTGTTATGATATGGGGTTGTGTCTCCTGCGGCTGTAAACTGGACCTAGTGACAGTTCCACGAACATTGACTGGCTATAAATATCGCGATAACATCCTTTTTCCTGTGGTAATTCCACATTTTGACAATCACCCTCTTCGAACAAACCAGTGTACATGGATGATAACGCCAGACCCCACAGAGCAAGAGTTGTGGTGGACGTTATGCACCGTGAGGCCATTACCAGCATTCCATGGCCGGCTTGTAGTCCCGATCTTAACCCCATCGAGCACCTGTGAGACATTTTAGGGCGCTGTATACGTAGGAGAGAGCCTCCTATACAAAATGTGGTTGAGTTAGAAGCAGCACTGCACCAGGAGTGGCAGCAAATCCCTCAACACATCATCCAGAGGCTGATTCGTGGCATGCCGAGGAGGGTGTGCGCAGTGATCAATGCTCACGGATCTTACACACGCTACTGACTAAGATGTGACTGGAATTAATCGCATTTGTGTTATCTGACTTCTAAAACCAAGTTTCGTGTCATAGACAACACCGTAAGTCTGCGTTGACAATAGTTTTTCATGTTTTAAAACAAGAGGGCCGTTGGCCCTGGGTCGCTCACCTGAGAAAAAAGCTTCATTACCTAGGTATGTCCATGCAACCACAGAAAAAGAGATTTTCACTTATTCAATCAGATAACATTTGAAATAATCCTCCCCCCCCCCTCTGCTCCTCCCCTGGTCATTATTTATTTAAGCTTTTTTCATAAAAGGTCTGTGATCAGCTAAACTATGCCAGATATACAGGCTGAGTCTGAGACTTTCAAAGTTTTCTTTAATGAGTTGATCAATCCATGTCAAATATAAAGGCTGTAGGGATTCAAAATTCTCAACAAAGCACTCCCCCTCCCCAAAGATTTCAAAAATTATCCAAAGTACTACCCCCACCCCAAGACACTCAGCACCTGGTGACCCTACAGTCATGATTTTAGCTATTTTTATTAATGTCAATATATTGATCACCCATTACAATTTTCAAGTCTGTAGGGTTCCTGATCCAGGAGAAGAATAAGGTTAAAGATTTCCAAATTGATCCAAAGTACTACCCCCTCCCCCCTAATGCTCCGCATCTGGTGGCCCTACATTCATGCTTTTAGCTATTTTATTTAAGATCCATATGCTTATCATCCATGCCAATATTGAAGTCTGTAGGGCTTGTGGTTCAGAAGAAGAAGAAGGTTAAAGATTACAAAATTTTCACAAAAGTACTACCCTCTCCCCCCTGGTGCTCCGCACCTGGTGAATCTACAGTCATGGTTCTAGCTATTTTTATAAAGGTCAATATGCTGATCATCCATGCCAATATTCAAATCTGTCAGGCTCCTAGTTCATCAGAAGAAGAAGGTTAAAGGTTACAAAATTTTCACAAAAGTACTACCCCCTCCCCCCTGGTGCTCCGCACCTGGCAGCCCAACAGATATGGCTTTAGCTATTTTTATTCAAGTCTATGAGCTGATCATCCATGCCAATTTTCAAGTCTGTAGGGCTCCTGGTTCCAAAGAAGAAGAAGATTAAAGATTACAAAATTTACCCAAAGTACTACCCCCTCCCCCCTGGTGCTCCGCACCTGGTGGCCCAAAAGATATGATTTTAGCTATTTTAATTCAGGTCTATGAACTGATCATCCATGCCAAGATTTAAGTCTGTAGGACTACTGGTTGAGAAGAAGAAGAATTTTAAAGATTTTCTTAAAATTTCACTGTTTGTTGCCATAGCAACCAGAGTTTTTCATGGGTTTCAATTCTTTTAGCTATTTTTGAAGGGGACCACCTAAGCAACATTTCTGTAAAATTTGGTGTAAATTGGCCAAGTAGTTTAGGAGGAGATGTCGTTTAAAGAAATTGTTGACGGACGCCGGACGACGGACGACGACGGACGACCGACCGACGGACGCCGGATGAAAGGTGATCACAATAGCTCACATGAGCACTTCGTGCTCAGGTGAGCTAAAAAGGTGAAAATACGTCATTTACATTTCAAGGTACAAAGTCAATAAAATTTATCACCACCCATATATTGTTATGAAATTAATAAGTCAACATACCGTTTTCAACATTGAAACTCAATATTTACATCTCTGTTATTTTGAATTAATGCAGGCTCCCTGCCTGTAAAAATCTTCTGTCTAAAAACTGGTGACGCTTAATTTCTTGTTCTGAGTATAGTTTCAAGAAGCTTACATGAGAAAAACTTAGAATACAAATACAATTTGCTAAATGAATAATCTCATGAAAGTATGATTCAATCAGCTGCATCAGTTATTACATTTAACATTTTGCATTGATAAGTTCACTTTCTTTTTAAATATTCATCTATATAAACTTGGTAAAAGTTCATACCTCAGCCAGATCTTCAATAGAGTAGATGTCATGGTGGGGTGGTGGACTGATTAGTCCTACACCAGGTACAGAGTGACGAGTCTTGGCAATGTCCTTGGATACCTGTATTAGTGAAAAACATTTAAGAGATGAAGAGGGAATTTATAAATAAATAAATTATATTAAATAAATAATAAATTATAATGAAGCAAATGTGCAATAGCATTTTCCACATAAAAAAAGCTTTTCCTTGTTTATATAAAATAATTTAAAAAAATATATATGTTATTCTGTAGGGTTCTGTTTAAAATTTACAGTCCAATACAGTATAAATCATGAAATAGAATGAATGAATGGGCTGCATGTAGTTATAAATAATTATTGAGTCAACTTTGAAAATTCTTCTTGTCAAAGTAAACAGTTTAAATGGACTAATGATATCTTGAATGATAGCTGCTTCTTATGAATTATAATATGTGTACAATTAATGAATTGAATTACCTTATGTCCTGGTAACTCTCCTCCTTCCCCAGGTTTAGCTCCCTGGGCCATCTTGATCTGTAACTCATCAGCATGGCTTAGATAGGAACTTGTCACACCAAATCTGCCAGAGGCAACCTGTAATATACATAAACAAGGCGGATATGAGGTGAGTTTAATATGTTAGATAGTCTTTTGAAGTCAGGTTACCAGAGTATCACTGTGTGTTTATGTACCTTATAAACTGAGAAACAGAGATAAAGACACATCAGATCCTGCAAATAAGCTATATAAATAAATAGGGAATTTTTGGTAGATATGTAAAAGGATAAACTCATTCACAAAAAATAATTTCTTTCAGCAAAATACATTGTACATTCATTTTCAGCACATGTGACAGAATTTTTTTATTGTAAATGCTTGATAATGACATAACCCTTTAAGATAGTGGACCTGTAATAGTTGCGCAACATTTCGGAACTCATGATTTTTCACAATGTTTACTGAAGTTTCCTAATGAAAATCATTAGGAAACCTTGGTTAACATTGTTAAAGTTCATTTCTTACGAAACGTTGCAGAACTATTACGGGTCTAATACCTTAAAATCTCTTTCTTCCTCACCTGTTTAATCTTTGACCTCTTGTTGAACTCAGGGTCCTCATTCAGGTACCTTTCAGGGTTTTCCCCACCCTCTCCAGTGTTAGACTTGGCCCCTATTCTATTCATAGCCACAGCCAGTGTTGTATGGGCCTCAATGGAGATACTACCAAAACTCATAGCTCCTGTAAAGGCAAAAAACACACATGTAATTTCAGCTAAATTCCTGTCATTTAAATTTTTTTTGTTAAAGTGTTTCACAAAAGCAAGGTATATGAATAAACAATACTTGATAATAATTGAATCAAATTAAGTAGTCTTAAGACTATGCGCAAAATAAATTGTGAATATATGTTCAAAAGTAAGAAATGGCCCTGCAAGTCCAAATTATTTTTTTCTATTTATACACAGAAAACAAGAGGACCATGATGGTCCTAGATTGCTCACCTGAGTCTCTTTGATCCCTGGGACATTACCTAAGTTAAATAAGCAGATGTCAACAAAGTGATAATATCTCCATAAGATCAATACTATGGAATATTTTCAGCCAAGAGCAAGAAGGATTGCCTTTTGGCTCTTTGCTTCAATGTAAAAAGGGATGCATCCGAGTTTTCTGAAGATTATCCCATTTTCACCCATCATGCTCAGATGAGCTAAAAGGGATGGGCTCGGGTATAGCCCAAATATGACCCCAGGGTCTTGTTATGAACAAACTTGGTAGATGATGCTACATACCAAATATGAAAGCTGTCTACCTTCTGGTTTCGGAGAAGAAGATTTTTGAAGATTTTCACTCTTTGATTCTATGTAAAAAGGGTTGCGCCCGGGTGGAGCCCTTATATGACCCAAGGGTCTTGATATGTACAAACTTGGTAGAGGTCCACTAGATGTTGCTACATACCAAATATGAAAGCTGTCTGCCTTCTGGTTTCAGAGAATAAGATTTTTGAAGATTTTCCTATTTTAACCCTTTTCGTTAAGGGTAAAGGGAAAGTAAATGCTTGATTTCATTTATTTGAACAACTTTGGTAGAGCTTGACCCAAGGAACATCCCTGCAAAGTTTCATCAAGATTGGCCCACCGGTTTAGGAGGAGAAGATGTTTAAAGAAATTGTGGATGACGCATGACAGACGACTGACGCAGAACATTGATAGATCACAATAGCTCCCTTGAACACTTCGTGCTCAGGTGAGCTTAAAAGGGATATTTAAACCTTTCTCCCTTTTTCAAATGAGCATGCGGGTAATACAGAAATTGATTAGCCTGAAGATATATGTATGCTGATGTTTATCTACACTAGCTGCTAATCATTTCTATAACAGATTAAAATTTTAAATTTTCTATGACAGGACTTATCATTACCTGTACAGAATCTTCTGACAATATTCACAGCATCCTCGACTTCATTGATATCAATAGCTTTCTCTGAAAACTTGAAGTCCAACTGTCCACGAAGGGAGCACTGCTTGGTACTTTCTAAAGCTGATTCAGAAAACTTGTCATAAGAGTCACGGCTGTTGGACTTGGCTGCAGTCTAAAACGTAAAATACCATTTACAAAAATAACTTTTATTTTGACAACTGGTTGGTTTACATGTACATCAGCATGTGAAATTGATGGCTCAGCGTGGAACAGTTGTAACTCCCTATATGTTTATAAGGAGTTGCAACTGTTACACACTGAGCCATCCAAATATTATCTAATTAAGCTTGTCAAAAACTATAACTTCTCTCATTATGTAAATGACATGATACATAAATAGCAAATCCAAACCAAATTATACAGATAGTAAAATTATGACTATCCTGCTAGGCTGCTAAAACGAAATCTTAAGAACAGTATATTCTCTTTTCTATATAAAGATGTTATTTTAATTCTTTGGTGAGATGATGACTGCAACAACACAACAAAGACTGAAGCAATATTTGAAATGGTAGTGTGTGTTTTTTTTTAAATCAGCAAAACAAACCATGCTAAGCATAATCTTACTACCTGTAGGTTAGCTATAGACTGTGGATCATTGATGTGTTTTTCGCCACCCTCTCTCCAGTGTAGAATACCAGGATTCATCACCACCATATTGTCACAATCTCTGTCAGAATAGGCCAGGTGGTGTCTGTTTATGGTCTGAAATATGATAACAATAAGTTTCAACACGTCTTATTTAAGCCAATAATGTATATTTGTAGGTTGCATGGTGTATCTTTCACAGAAAAGTATGTTCTTTTTATCCCATCACTAGCTTTAAATACTGCCTGATGAAAGGCGGGGGAAGGTTCATAAAAATATTGATATCAGGTCAGTTGATCAGTTTCTTCATTGGCCTTAAAAGGTCAATTGATCATGTGATCAAAAAATTAAAGGAACAACTTGGACAGATAAGAAAGGCTATTGATGAGAAAATCACTTAATGCATTTCTAGATTATTAAGGTATTTTCCTTGAAGTTGCTTGAACAATGATCATGGTATCTTAAATTACTTTAAATAGATGCACACATGGGTCCAGATAAGAGGGGATAAAGCCAGTCTAAAAATCTTTATTTCATAATAAAACCCTATGTTGTGGGTACTCATTTGAATCGTCACAATGAGACGTTTCAAATGAGTACGAATAACATAGGGTTTAAGTAAGGAATAATGAAATTTTTTAATTTGAAAACCAAAAATACCCCCTCTATCTGTAGCTCTGTTCACAGATCCTAATGAGCAAATAGAAATTAGCTATTTAAAGATTTTCACAGCACAAACCTCCTCTGCAAGGTGGACAAATGTTACACCACCAATCCTAGATGCTGATCCAGTGAAACATAAATCCATCACCTCTCTACTCAAACCAACAGCTTCAAAAATCTGGGCACCCTATTGGATTCAGAGAAATAAATTAATATGATTATTATGTCCATTATTGTCCTAGTAATATTTCAGTCAAACATTCCAGCCTGTCGAAAATGAACATGTAAGTCTTCACACTAAATTTGACATTGAACACAATGTGGAACAAAAATCATTTTTATTTCTGCCATTTCAGTCTCATAGTCCTTAGATAAATCACTATACATGTACAAGTTCACTTCCATGGCTTCATTAGTGCTTATTTGTGGTTTATTGAGAAATAACAGTAGATTATAATTTTAATAAACTCACTGCCTAACCAGTGAAATTATCAAAAACTAATACACTCCTTTTTCCATTTGACTCTATCTGACATCATCTAGGCAGAGTGAAATAAGTGCAGTCACCATGAATGTTGCATAGCAATCACGTCTTAAAAAGACGTGCTTAAAGAACATTTGTCTTAAAATATTCATATTTTGTTTCTTTGTTGCATTACAGAAACAGAACAATCATTTGTTTTTCAAGTAAGATCAATTTATATTTCATTTTGTGAACAACAAAAGCTTTAGTTTTACTTATAGCTCCACCACTTGTGAAAATATAGCTTTTGTTGTTCACTCAATGAAATGTAAACTGATCTTACACTGAGACAAACGATTATCCTATGATTACAATTTGAAGTGAATCATGCGTTTATTCTTAAGTTATACCTTATAACTGTGTAGTGTAGAGATTCCCATCTTGGCCATGACTTTGGAGATGCCTCTAGCTACAGCAGCTCTATAATTCATGAAGATTTCCTCATCAGCCAGTGGTGGATCTAAGAGTCTCTGACGTCTAAGTCGAGCAATGGTTTCATACACCAGGTATGGACAGATGGCATCAACACCGTAACCAAGCAGTGTACAGATCTGATGGACTTCTCTAAATGGAGAAATTTGATACACCCATGTATACGCAAGTTGTATGAGGATCCTTTCCATATTTACATTTGACATTTTTCAATCCTTTTGATTTGCTTTTTCAATTTTTTTCTTCAAATACAATTCTTTTTTTATACAATTTTTTGAAGTTTCATGGCTTGTAGCACTGTAATACCTAAGCCATGTGAAGCCACTGTCTACTTTTAAAAGACAAGGTTTAAATTGAAAATAGAGATCATTTAAGGGGAAATAAATGCTTGTCACAGAAACACAGAATGTATTATTTAAATGATACATTTAATTGATGAAAGGGCAAAATCTCTCCTTCAAAAAATCTCATTTGATTACAGAAATGATAATCATGGAACTTATCATGCCATAAAAGCCCACATATCAGCAGCATTTATAATTGATCAAATCAAAAACGAATACAATGACACATCTTACCTTGCCTCACCAGTTTCCAGTACAAGTCCCACCTTAAGGCGGAGTTTCTTCTTGATCAGGTGATGATGGATAGCTCCAACAGCCAACAGGGAGCTATAAATATTGATATAAACTTGTATTTGAACTCATCTTAATACTCTGCAATAAGTCTATGTTGAAGAGGTTTTTCAACATATATTTATTATTAGGACCTAGACTTGGATTCTAATGTATATGTACTTTAGTACTTTACTTGCAGAGAAACATGTGTTGGCACAACACTATCCCCCCCCCCCAAACAGCCCTTTTCTTAAGTTTGACCTTGATAATTGACCTTTACCTAATCAGGTTATCTTGACACTTAATGATTTACAATGATGAGTAGAAAATATATGCTCAATATGAGCCTTGTAACTCAAATTGTTGTTAGAGTCACAGGAAATCATTTTAGTAAAGGTCGGCAACAAGCAGTTACCTTTACCTCTGTACAAAGATTAAATACATGTATACCTGACAGGAGCATAGTCCTTGTTAGCATCTCTATCAGATAGTATAATCAGTTTGTATCCCTCATTAGCTGCATCCTCGCTCTCCTCACATAACCTGTGGAGGGCCTTAACCAAGCCTCCATTACCATCAGACAGGGGGAATATCATGTCTATTTTCTTACTCTGTCCATAGAAAAATCAATATTATAGATCAGAATGCTAGATGCCATAGGTTTCATTTAAAAATCTAAGATTTCAATATATATTGAAACTTCCATCTAGCACTTGCTGTATGTGCACATTTCAATAGCCTATAGCAATAGATTAGATTACCATAATTCCGACTTCTCTGAAGTTGTGGCAGCTTTGAAATATTACATTTTAAATCATTAACAGTATATGATTAATCACACAAAAAGTACCATCTGGGTATTCTGTAAAATGAACATTTGAAAAAAAAAAGATTGGTTGTAGAGGTCGCATTTCAAAAAGATTTTCAAGGGAAGGTAGATTGATTATTCTAGATTCAGAAAATAAGTTAAGTGCAAAAAGTTTGACTCTTGTCAGTCTGCGCAAATGCAGTCTGACCAGGATCGACACTTTCTGCACTATCCAGATGGTCACTTTTTGCGTGATGGATCAGAAACATGTTGAATGCAAGCGCTAAAAGAAACTTATAACAAGGAAGAAAGTTAATTCTTACTCTTGAAAACAATATCACTTTTCCCATATTTCAAACAAGTGTCAAATTAAATTTCTCCTATTCCACCATACTTGAATTCACATTGGCAAGAAAGATATTGACTTTCAAATTGAATACACTTTTCAATATTGTCTTCTTTCAATTTGGACAATTCTAAATTTTCAAAACGCAAGACAGGTTATGTTGACTTACCTTCCACCCTTTGTAGTCCATACATTTGAGAATCTCAGTGTCTTGTAGAGAAAGGATTGGCTGTTCTAGCCACAGTCTCTTACATTGTTCTGCGCTGGGCTCCAGTATGTTAGCCTCAGGACCAATGGGACAGGCCTGGAATTTATGATATATGTGTAAATACTTTACCAGCAAACATTGTAAATGATGAAACTAATCATAAAAGAAATATACTCTATAACTTGACAAAATAATGCTGTTAATAATTTCAGAAATTATCCTGATAAGAAAGTTGTTACCTTTTTATGGTAAATTTATCGGACTACAATACCTATTGTTTTCATTTCCAATGCTTAACATTGTATTCACTTTGTAAGATTTTTTTTTTCCTAGGCTATTTCGGGATGGGAATCCAAATAGGGAAATTCAGATTTTCATAGTTTGTATGTTTCGTGGAATAAATTGAATCCATAAATTTCTGGAATTCCCTCAATTTGTCGCAAAAGTTCATATCATAAATAGAATATATAATTTGTGCTCATTAAAAATTTATCATACAAGTCATCTAAAACAGATAAAAACTTGGTGCAGCCTCGAATTTATTTATTCAATGACCACTCATACAATTTTCTTTATCTATCCAGCCATTCAGACTGTATCAACTTACCAGAGACATGACAATTTTCTCTCTGAATGGATCCACAGGAGGGTTGGTGACCTGGGCAAACAGCTGTTTGAAGTACTCAAATACAAGTGGGTTGTACTGGGATAGGCAGGCAAATGGGGCATCATTACCCATAGATCCCAGGGCTTCTTTCCTGAAACAACACAAAATTTAGATTTTCAATAAGGATCCACAAATTGTTCCACTATGTCAAAGAGCATTCAACTATTGGTAACCTCCATCCATTGTGTTTGGGCAGCTCTATTTTATCTACAGCCTTGGATCTCTACTGTTTGATTATTGATGTATTTCAGATATTAAATCAACAAATCTTACTTGTCCCTGATCATGGGTAGAACCAGCATATTGAGTCCCTCCACAGTCCATCCAAACATGGGTAACCTCCTATCTTCCTCCAGACAGCCACTGTGTATGGGTAGCTCTATTTTATCAATGGACTTGACTCTCTTCATCCTCCTACGATCATGATGCTGTCTCAGCTCATTCATTGACAGAGTCTGTTAGTTAAAAAGGATATGTGAGACGGCAGATATTTGTCTTTTTGAATATGCTTATACAGTGTCTGATGCAGGATTTCTGTAAAGGGAGTTCGAACATACAAAAAGGGGGTACGGTTTTACTAGTCTCACACAATCTTAATCCTTATGCTACTGATTTAAGATAGTGTTTAAAACAAATTTCCTTATTTTTCTTCATTTCAACAAGACTGATTCTGGATTTTTCACCCCCTCCCACCACCCCCCCCCCCCCCCCCCCCCCCCAAAAAAAAAAGAGAGAAAAAAAAACAAGTAGAAGACAGTCAGTATATGCTAAGATCAGACTGCACAACTGATCTTAGACTATAATGTCTGTGAAAGATTAAATTTACAACAGAAATATGTTATGAATAGCAAGAGAAGGGTTAATTGAAATTATACATGAAAATCAAATATTTGGGCTTCAAAGGGGGAGTTTGGTTGAGCCCCCAAAATCCCTTCTGGATCTGCCACTGCCAATAACAGCCTAATATTTCTGTCAAAATTTTGCAGTCTAAGAATATATCGGTAATGGGATTGTAACAGTTGATGGCTCACCATGAAAAAGTTTTAAATGCCTATAAACACAACCGTTTCACATCAAGCTATCAAATTAATTCATTTTTGTTCAAACCTATCTAACCTACATCGATTGGGAAACAAGTTCTTGCAACTTAGTTTAATCCCGCTTGATTCTTCTTCCTGGAAAATTCACCAGTACTTGCGCCGTATAATGCTGTTATTTTTAGAAATTTGCATTCCTGTTAGAAACAAAGATGAAAACAAGGCAAATAGAGGTTATAATATGAATATTATACATACTTACTGTATTGCATGAAAAAATACCTACCTGGGTTGTCTCTGCAGAGCCTGGACAATTATCAATTCCCCCAACCTCGTTAGATATCATTTTTCATACACAACACTAAGTATTTATAATATATCTATCTTTTATCCAAAGAATTTAATGCAATAGTTGTCAATGTCTCCTTAAATTCAAGGGCTAGCACAAAACCTGCTCTTTCTGGAGTCCTAATTGCTGTAAACTATTTTGTCCTTGGATGAAAAAACTCAATACCTCTTGTAGCCAGGTACCAACAGGTCTAAGGTTAGCCAGCTGGGACTTTATCACCTCATCTTTCATGAAAACTTTCTTCTCTGTGTCTACCAACAACATACGACCTGGCTTCAGACGGCCCTGGGATTAGAATACAGATCATCAGTAATGTCATCATCAGCAATTTGCAATTAATTAAACAAATTAGCAAGAATTAACAAATTCATGTATATATTTTTTGCAACAAGATAATTCAGCAAACTTGTCACTTACTGACTCGAACAAAATCTTTCATTCTCTTTTTCAAATTTAAAATGTATTAATTACTTGTGTGTATTAATATCCTTCATGCTGGAGATTTTTATTTCTTTTAAGTCTATGAAACGCTTTGAGTGCAGCCAAAACATAATTTTATCAGACAAAACTAAATACGGCAGAATACTTCATTTGATCAAGGGAAATAAATATTGATGATTAAAAAAATATTATAGCAGGTTACTTCCCTCTAATTGCTAACTTACCTTTTGGATGACTTCACTATTCTTGCAGTCTGTCACTCCCACTTCACTTGACATGTACATGTGGTTATCCTTGGTCACATAGAATCTGGACGGTCTCAGGCCATTCCTGTCCAAGATGGCTCCAACATATCGCCCATTACAGAAGGTGAACAGAGCTTAAAGAGAATAACAACAAGTTCAACCTTACAGGGTGACAAAACAGTGCATGCTGTTTACAAATTATACTCCCCTTTGCATTTGCATTTGAGTGCAAAGTAGGGTATAGTTTGCAAACAGTTTGTCCCAGATAACTCCAACATATATCCTATTACAGAAGGTGAACAGAGCGTAAAGAGAATAATACCGAGTTAAGCTCTGCATTCAGGATGACGAAATGGTGCAAACTGTTTGCAAATTATTCCCTACTTTGCACAAGCACTAACATGCAATGCAGGTTATCATTTGCAAACAGTTACTTTTGAAGATCTGATCATTTAAAGCCTAGATACTGCAAATGGTTAACTCTTCAATTGCAGTTCAAGAGGATGTAAAGTTTACAATACAGCTGAATGTGCATGCTTCAACTATAATAGTGAATTCTATTCTTTATCATATGACTTATCATATAAGTCTTATAAGTGAACATTTTGTTTTTGCTATATAATTTTTTTGATAGATTGGAGACCCAAAACCAAGATCATCGCTTTATCTGGTATGGCCTTTTTTCTCAATATTTCTGCTAATTGATGCCTAAGCACGAAACAGTCATAACTGCCTATATGATGATAGGCAGTTACAACTGTTTCATGCTGGGCCTTCAAAATATGAAATCAAAGAAACAAAGAATTTTAGGGACTTTCCAGGAAAGGGTTAAAAGAAATCATGGAAAGATTTTTTTTTACCAGGTCCATCCCAGGGTTCCATAGCAAAAGCACTCCATCTGTAGAAAGCCTTCTTTTCTGCAGACATGATTTTATCATTCTGCCAGGCCTCAGGAACCATTGTCATGATAGCCTCAGGAAGTTCTCGTCCACCAGCCATACACAGAAACTCCAACACATTGTCTACACAGCCGGAGTCAGACATTCCTGATTCAACAACCGGGTAGAGCAGTTTGAGATTGTCCCCGTAAATGTTGCTCTTCATGACACCCTCCCTGGCAGCCATTAAGTTAACATTGCCTCTCAGGGTGTTGATCTCCCCATTGTGGGCAAGGTACCTGATTAGTTGAATAAATAGATTAACAAATATTCACATCTTACAGCGCTTTCTATCTAATTCTGTTGTACAGAAATAAGAATTTAATCTGAATGTTTTTGTATTTAGAATAATTTTGTAATTAATGATTAAGTTGATTTTCTTAGGGATACTTATTGCTCTCCTGGCCAATAAGTTATGGTGTCTATTAGGAAGAGAGTGGATGAAGGTTAAAATACTAGTAAATGCCAGCACACTGGGCTACAACTACTGATTCCTGATTATATTATTGCTAGTGAGTATGTGTTTTTCTTATTTTACATTCTCAAATATGTCTATATAATGGCACCACTTCAACCTAATACTTTTTATTTTCTGTTATATCTTCATTGTTATTTAGGAAACTATCTAGGTCTTATATTTACCTTTGTGGGTGAGCCCTCTCCCAGCTGGGGAAAGTGTTGGTAGAAAATCTACTGTGAATGACTGACACATGGGTCTCATAATCAGGGTCACCCAGGTCCTTATAGTAGCCCCATAGCTGTCTGGTGTTGAGCTGGCCCTTAAAGAATATAGAAGTAACATATGAGCCTCTGTGTAACATTTCCAACAATTTCGCATGTGTGTGATGGACATACACTGTGCAGCTTAGAAAAACAATGCAACTAGAATGTCTGTCTGAAGAGGGAATAGGATTTTATCTTTTTTATCAGCTCATAGCAAAGACTCTGGATAGACTGTGCGCTGCACAGGCTGGCCAGAGACTATGCTCTGCACACATGTGAAATTGTTGGAAATGTCACACACAGGCTCATATGACTTATGATCTTGTACCCATATACTCAAATTTTGTTGACAATTTACTAAAATTGCTTTAATGAAGAAACTACAGATTCTGGCAGTATCTATGCTTTTATGATACATTATATCAATAAAATTTACACAATCCTTAAGTTGTGGTAACTCATTGGAATGACCTCAATGAGACAATAATTGACGTCTCAGCGCAAAACAGTTGTAACTGCCTATAAATAAATAGGCAGTTACAACTGTTTCGCGCTGAGCCAGCAAATTGCAATGAGTATCCATAGCGTAGTGTTTTATTGAGAAAAAAAAGATCCAAGACTGGCAGCATCCCCTATATCTGTACCTGTGATTTAGCTGTAGTTACATTGTTTTGAGGACCCATAGACAACATAAATTGTGTTATTTTACATCAGTAATTCAAAACTAAAGTTTTTTTTTCTCTTTTTTTTTTTTTGTAGTTTTTTCTATTTCGTTTAAAATCTTAAAATCTGAAAAATCAAAATTCTTGCTGAGAAGGTGCAAAAGCTTGGGCGAGGAATTTCTTAAAGTAAGGCTACAGTATGATTAGACATTAGAAATAGTGTGTAATCACTATTGCTTGTGCAATAACAAGAAAATGTTAACAATTTGTTTCCTCAACATTCCATTATCCTAATTACTTCTCCTCTCGACAAACTATTGACTTTTCCTTCAAATTGTGCAACAGATGTAAGAAAGTCTTCAGGCCTTAATCCTTTCTCATGTCTATAGTCCCTAAAGTAAGAATATCAATGAAAACTCTGTAGCATAAGAGGACCGTGATGGTCCCATATTGCTCACTTTTGTTTTCACTGATTTGAGCAAGTAGTTAGAATGCTACCAATTAAGGTAGTGGGCCAATAATAGTTCCCAAACATTTTGTAACACATATTCTTTCACAATGATAACCAAGGTTTTCCTAATGAAAATCATTAGGAAACCTCTGTGAACACATATTCTTTCACAATGATAACCGAGGTTTCCTAATGAAAATCATTAGGAAACCTCTGTGAACACTGTTAAAGTTCATTACTCCCGAAACGTTGTGAAACTATTATGGGTCCACTACCTTAAGCACTGACTGAGTAATTTAGATTAACAATTTACATAGGGTCAGAGACTATTTCACAAATTTATAAATCCTTGTCATGCTGAATAAAAATCTTTGCAAAATAAATGTAAAATCAAAGTGTTAAAAGCACTGGAAGTTACCAAATGAGTGAGTGAGTATTGATTTATATGAGTCATACACCTTTCTGGTTTAAAAATGAAATTCAGGTGGTATAAACTAAGATCAGACTGCACACATGTGCAGGCTGATCTTTGTCTAAACCTCCTGTCAAAGCAGGAATATTCCGGGTTCAGCATGACACGGGTTAACTTTAACTCTAAGATGTTAGAATACAGCCAAGTCTAAAATTTTGTTGTCTTGAGATTATCCGATACTTACCTTGTAGACAATGGTTTTGGTGGATAAACTGCATATATAATAGCGTAGTCCTTTTTCTGGGATTTTATGGCTTGAGTGTTTGCGTAACAAGTACACCTAAAAATAAACATCAAACGGCTTTTCTCATCAAATATTTATATTAATCTCTTGAATTAAAGATTACCTTTTCTAAGAATTGGTAAACATGTATGTTCCAATATTTTTCTTACACAGGGCTTTTTTTTTCAATCTTATAAGGGGCCTATAAAAGGCTACTTCCAAATTGAAAAAGGCTCTTTTTTCCCACTTGTGGCAGAAAAGTTTCTTAAAATTACAAGGTTTTTTTCTAAATTTTGTTTCCATCAAAATTTGTTTTCTTCAATATTTCTCGTAATTTTGTCACTGATCAGACCCTTAAATATAGTGGGGTTTTTTCCATTAAATCTTGAAAATGATGCATGAATCTTACTTTTAGTACTTTCTTTTATTAAACTTATGTTTCCCAATTCTTCTGAAAACCACGCTAAAATTTCCAGAAATGGATAGGCTAAGGCTCTTTCCCAATTTCTAGAAAAAAGCCCAGTCTAAGAATTATATTGGGTACAAACTAAGACATCTTTATTATTATTTTTATCATTGCTATTCATTCTTTTAAACTTCATGTCCTTTTTTCAATTTATAAGTCTTATTTCTGCTGTGATCCAAAATTTTACAAGGCATTTTTTTTTATAATAATAGATATACTGAGAGAGTAGCAGGCAAGGGATTGAAACCCTAATCTTATTCTTGTTCCTGCATTGAGTTTTAAATTTTCTTCAGGGATTTTTTTTCCTTTTTTGGTGAAGCAATTGTCACATTTTATTTGTATGAAAAAGTGTCAATAGACTCAATTTACTTTTTTCGGGTGTTTACATTTGCTTTTAATGTAAAAAGTTTAATTTGCTTTTACAGCCAATTGTTCTTGGGTCTCTTCAAATGTTGATGTTATCATAAACCTACATCAACTTTTATGATAAACAGGGCTTGGGCCAGCTTTTTATAAATCAGGGAGGTACCCCTTGACTATAAAATTCCGGGGTCTAAACTGATTTTGTAGGGGTAAAAAAAGAGCAAAACATGATAACATATCAATCTTTAAAGTAATCTATATAACTGAAACAACATAAACAACAAGAGCTGTCACTGTAAGATGACAATGCCCCCGACACCGCTTTGATTTAGAAGTTATGGCCAATGTTAAAGTTTTTGGACGGAATGACGGACGGACGGACAGACGGACAGACGGACGGACGGACGGACGGACGGACAAGTCAAATTTATGATGCCTCCCTATCGGGGGCATAATAAAGAGTAGACACACTTCATTGTTTATGTTGTTTCATTTATATAGATCTTTTGTAATAGTATAAAGAAAACAATTAATCTATATAATCTTTTATATTGCATAGGTTGCACCACTGGATATTCAAAATGACCCCCCCCCCCCCCCCCCCCCCCGGAAATTTTTGAGGTTCAAAATGGGATTATTGGGAGTCAAAACCCTGGTTTAAGGGTCAAATGCGAGCCCTGAAGAAGTATGAACAGCTACACAGAGCACTTGGAATATTTTCTGATTGTCTTCAGAAATGTAGTACTTACCTGCTGTTTGAATTTTCTCTCCTCTTCAATGCCAGCTACAAATACCTGTGGAAAACAACATACAAGATGCATAAGAAATCTTGTTCAAAAAGACATTCCAAAATGCACATAGACTCTCAGATTGATGTATGCTTAATTTGTTCCCATTTTCAAACATTTGTTTCTGCATAATGCTCTCCTAATGCATAGCATTTCCCACATTAATCAGTGTCTATTCTAGGAGGGGGATTGCATATATTAGCACATGCTTTTGGAAAATCCCCCCTTCTTTTGAAGATGGTGGGGGATTTTTTTAAAAAGAGAAGCAGCAAAAAATTCCATCTTTTTTGCAATGTTACCAATTTTTAACGAAATTTCCCCCTACTTTTTGAAGCCTAGAATAGACACTGCATTAATCCTCGTTTTATAGTGAGGAGTCAATGCAAAACTATTGCAAGAGCATTATGCATTTACAATAGTTTCACACTGGACCATCAATAGCCTTGAATTTTATCTTTTAGCAAAAACAAAAGCCATTTGAGGAAGTTTAGAATAAGTGTTTATTACAGCCAGATATAAAAATATGACAGTCATGTTCTTGAACTAATTTTAATAAATTTTCAAGGGTTTTTCAATGACTAAATGTACTTTTAGAGTGTTTTGTAGGGCACAAAGTCATATTAAAGTCAAACAAGAAAAATTAATTCAAAGATAACTGAAAATCAAGTCAGATATGGATTTGCAAATCTTTCTGCAACATTTAATGAAATCAGCCGTGCTAATCTCTGACTAAACATATACCTTTTTATTGTGAGAGACAAAACAATTGTAACAACAGATTTTTTAGATCTCCTGCAAACTTTTTTTACTTTCTTTTTAGGTTCATAGTAACCAACAAGCTCTGGTATCACAGACAGACAACCTTGTCAAAGAAAAAATCAGAAAACCCTTTAACGCCTTGTCATGCTGAATAAAAACCTTTGCAAATTTGCATTGAAATCAAAGTGCTGAATGCCCTGAATGCACTTATTCTGAGAGCCAGTCAATATTATTTCAAAAATATCATTTTAAGACTTTTATGGTTGAAAAGGGTAAAATCAGGTTTTGTGGACTAAGATCAGACTGCAAAAAGGTGCAGGCTGATCTTTGTCTAAACCTCCTGCAAAGTAAGACTATTCAACATTACAAGGGATAAAAGCTTTAATTTAATGGAGTTTTACACGGCTTTCAACATCTTTTCAGTGATATCATGGTGGCTGGAGCACCTACCAATGGATTCCTGGTATTTCCCTCACCAGTACAACCATCACACCCTATTTGACATAGGTCTACAATTATCAACCCATTGGTGAGAGACAAGTATCAGGAAAGAAAGAGCGCCGCCCTCAGGGATGGAACCTGGGATCTCTAGATTGACTGTCCATTAGGCTACCAACTGCGCTATGAAGGCGGCTCAAGGGATAAAACCAAGCTGACAGAGAAAATGTATTGAATAAATCTTACCTGTACTATTAGGGGCTCTAGTGCTTTAGCGACTTTACCACAAAAATTGCTGTCAACGTCCACCTGTCTCCAGCCAATCACCTGGATGGTAAAGAAGTAACTGTGTTTCTTAAATAAACGCTCTGGGAGCTATTCATAACATGATCAGGGAGCCTATTATTTAGCATGAAATTTCTGATTTAAAAAATGTAGGGGTGCTTCTATTAGGGAGGGCACTATTGTTAGAGGCAATATGGTATGTGTAATAATTAGACTTGTCACAAAACTTACTTATGACCGCTAACAGTGCTTGTCTATAAAGATGGTAAACATCTAAAACTGAAATTTTATTCAAAAGGCCATTATTTTATCAAAAGTCAATGGACGACAACATACATTTATGTAACCTAAATAGGACATGCACATCTCTGCTTGATATTACTCAAATCTGTAAAGTATGAACGCAATCCATCCATTAGTTCCTGAGAAACTGAGCAGACATGAAAAAGCTACAAAAAGACAGACTGATTGAAGGACAGACTGAAAAGCTGACTCCTATATACCCCTAACATAGAAGAGTATTAGATACAGGAGTTTAACAGATTTTAGATCTAAATGTTACAACCATCATGTGACAAGCCTATCATTGTGGGCACTCATTGTTCATTAGAACAGTTTCATCAAGATGATTGAAATGAGTACCCACAACAGTGATTCATTTAAATGTAAAATTTAAAAAATGCAATTTCAATATCTGCTCTATACATCTAAGCTGATGATTGAGCTTAGATGTAATCAATGCTCACATTGATTGGTTATGAGCAACTTATGTTGTGCTTGCTTACATAATTAGATTATTAAAATAGTGGATCCGTAATAGTTCCGTAACAGTTGAGAAGAAATGAACTTTAGCAGTTCAACCAAGGTTTCCTAATGATTTCATTAGGATGCCTCGGTCAACATTGTGAAAGATCATGATTTTTGAAATGTTGCAGATAATCATGGGTCCACAACATGAAATATGTCAATCAACTTTGATGTGCGGCCAAAACTGATTTAAAAGAATATGCATATTGAGCAACCTGACTAGGGGTAACATTTTAAACACTTTGCTGATTTTCTGAATCTAAGATGATCAATATATTTTCCTGTACAGACAATTTTTAAATGTGACTTCCAGCTGACCTCTACTAAAACCAATCTCTTTTCAAATAATTTTGTTACAAAGTTCCCAGATGGTCCCTATTGATGTGATGGGGCACAAATGTATCAATAGATTCTACACACAAGTTAAAGTCAAGTAATCATTTGAAAATTGCAAACATTTATGTATTTGCATTCTTCTAAATTGATCCTTTTCCATTTATATAAATATACCCTCTGTTAAAGTCTTAACCCAGTGCTCTCAATAAGCGGACGTCGACGTAATATACGTCCAGAATTTAAAAAATTACGTCCGGAAAATCAAACCCGGACGTAAAAAAACGCCCGAGATTCGAGGAAAACGTCCTGTAATTTGACCCCGGACGTTTTACGAATTTACCTAATTAAGGATTTAACATAAGTCTACATGTGCAAAAAATCGATAATCAGCGCGAGCATACGCAGTTACGTGCGGGGTATTAGATTGTCGCTATAACAACCAGTCTTTGATTACGCAATCTTGTCGGGTTGGCGACGCGTCCTTACCGCTTCTGTCATTACCTTTCTTCGTCGGATACAGATCGCCTGGGTCCTTTGATAGGATTATTGGATCAAACAAAATTCAAGTCAGGGGAATATTCGTTATATCAAACGAAATTCATGCAGCTCAGACCGATAAAATTTCGAAATATCGCTTCCTAAAGGCCTTAGAATAGATCAACGGGTAATTTATCCGAAGTGAAAAACACGCTACCGGAAAACATTTACAAAAGGTCATTCGACTGTCCTCGTTTTAATACGTTTAGAACCGGCATCTTCGGAGAACGCGGGGAAATCCCAATGACGTCATTTAAGTTGTCTGCAACATGTCTGACGAGAGATTTGAAATGACGAATTTACTATTTGGATTATTCTTCGTAAGTTTAAATAGTTTTAGAACTTTTATTGGCACACTACCTAGAACGTTCGCCACCGTTGGGAAGACTGGCCGAGGAAAATAAAAGCTGCATTAATTTCCGTAATATCGCCGGATACCAAAACATCGTTACTAAAATTTGAGTAAGCCGTATTTCCTAGGCCCACCGCGCAAAATACATCTAAGGACCGATTCCAAATAGAAACTCCACATTTTCTCATATTAGTTTACATAATTTATTCAATGAAAATAATAAAAGGTGATTGTGAAACCAAAGCTCGTACCTACAGCTATAAGTCAAAGCTACAAGTTTTAAGGCTTGGAAGTCGTTTATCCTTAGAGAACCAACTAGAATCATGGACTTTCAGCAAAAATTTAACTTATATTTAACAAGGAAACCGGCATTTACAAAGTGTGCAAAAAAATGATGGTGGGTGGGGGGGGGGGGGGGGGGGGTTAAAAATTCCTTATTTCGAAAAAAAAATCCTGAAAATCCAACATGGAATTACAAAAATTCCTGATTTTGGCCCTTATTGAGAGCACTGTTAACCCTTGTCATGCTGAACCCGAAATATTCCTGCTACGACAGGCGGTATAGACAAAAATGTGCAGTCTGATCTTAGTTCATACCACCTGAATTTCATTTTTATACCAGAAAAGTATAAAACATGCATTTCCAAAATCAATGCTCACTCAGGTTTGGTAACTTCCAGTGCTTTTAGCACTTTTATTTTACATTAATTTTTGCAAAGATTTTTATTCAGCATGACATGGGTTAATATAAAGACCAATTTTACATGACGTTTGTCTGCGTCAGTATATAAATCAATGGATATTAACTTTTCCTTCAGGGAATCCACATTTAGCTAAGCCTCCACATTTATTGATTCACTTAATGTATCAACAGTGTCAATGTCTTTTTTATTTGAAGAACAATCCCTTTTTTTATCTCATTGCCACACAATATTAAGTATAGATAATAAATACCCTTAATAATATTTCATTATGAAGTAATTAAATGAGCCTGTTGGTGAGATTTCCAACAATTTCAAATGTGCACAAAGCAAAGGCTCTAATCAGCCTGTGCATCGGTACAGTTTGACCACAGTCTTCATTATGTGTTAAATAGATAGATAAGGTCTCAAAGTACATGTACACAATCAGGTTACATTGTATTTACAGAAAGTGGCTGTCTACGCTGCCGAATGTTTGCACCTCACACAGATGTCAAATTGTTGGAAATGTCACGCTCGGCTCAAATAATAAATGGTCACACAAACTTATACTGAAAAAAAAGGTAACTTAATGGTGGCCCTAGCTCATTCACCTCAATCTCTTAGTTTGTTCACCTAAAAAAGATGTATGCATTCTATTATTCAATTTACATTCTGGGTAAACTTTTTAAATTGTGGATTCTAGAGTATAAATCAACAATTTATCATGATGGTTTCTTTTCCTTTATTTTCCAAATTGTAAATGTCATACAAGAAACTAATTTTCCATTGATATTATTATAATAGGGATAAATGCCACTTTTGGCAGTTTTTCAAGTCGTATTGTGGCAGCTGGAGCTGCTAATTATTTACTTACACATTGAACTACAGTCAATATTTTCTCCAAATTAGATAAAAAATGACATCCTTCAGTATCTTTGAAACATTATTATAAATGATTGAGATACCTTTAGTTGAAAGTTTTCAGCGAGTTCTGTATAGACTTTCTGAGTTTCTTCCAGTTCATCTTTGTCAATAAACATGTGACCAGTGGCGTATTTCCCTTCTTCAGGTAGAGTGACTCCTTTGGCACTGAAAATAACAAAATTAACCCATCAACAGTTTGTTTATTTGAAAGGGTTTTTCCGCCACTTTCATAAGTCTTTCAGTAATATTGAAGCCGCTGGAATAACTAACAATGGATTCTTGGTGTTTTTATCAACGGTACTACCATTGCATCCTTTTCTATTCTACAGCTGCTATCCTACATAGGTCTACAATTTCAATCAATTGGTGGGAGACGATTGTTGGAAAGAATGAGTGCCACCATCAGGAATTGAACCTTATCAATAGAAGACAAAATTTAGACTTTCCCAAATTCAAAGAAGTTGTAGAAGACAAATTTGGTTGATTTAATTGTGAAAATATATGTCTATATGGGAAAGGCACATTTTGGACACTGATGAAATTGCTTGTACAAGCAATTTCTTCATTTTCCACAATGTTTTTTTTAAACTTTAACTTATTTCTACAAACGTGATTAGCTGGGCAGTAATAAAGGCACTACACTGTGAATTAAGAAATGCCATGACATTTTAACTTTGCTCTAGGAATTCTAAGAGCACTGTAAGAGTGACATGGCATTGCCCCCCTGTTGTGACAGGCATTTAAAGTAAGGCTAATAAACTTTAAGAAGTTGAAATAATCAAATCAAATTTTGTTTCCATAGTCTATAATAAGAGCACTGGCTTCAAAATCAGGATGTTTTTGTTATATTGCCAGAAGCAATGATCAACCCAAGGGTCCATTGAGTTGCTTGCATACTCAGCAAAAGTACTCCTGTATTCTCATGAAAGTAGAATCCAGAGGAATTACCAAATTATTAGGTGTAAGGCATTGCTGTCTTTTGACATCCTTTTCTATGCACTTTAAGCACTTTCAAGCCTCCCACACCACCCTGTATTTTATGCATAAAAAATTTTGAGAAAAGGAGAAATTTCTTGTAAAAAAAAAATTGCCTATTTCAACAAGTTTTACCCTTAACAGCATCTTTCAGAGATATTGTGAGGTATTGATGATTGTGAAATAAATCACACCTTGTATAATTACCTGTCTGATTTATTGATCTGTGGACACACAGCACTAATTGACATCAAACAGATTTGATGTTGAATCCTATTTATTGTGGATCCAAAATAAAATGTTATACAACTTTAATACCTTGTCAGAGGATAGTGGATTTGTATGTATTGGCGTTATAATTATTATTATATACCAAGGCCCTTTTCAACGCAAATATATTGTGGCAGCTACTTCATCTTCTTATGACTTTCAGTTGTTTTTCAAACCAGTATGATCATATTTCAGACTAGCCGACGGCTACCAATCAATCTTTGGCAAACTGTACTCAATGGCTCTCATACCGAAATAAAAAAATTATGTCAAAGCCTTCAGCAGTTCTGTAAATCCCACTTAAGCATAACGAGGGGTCAGTGCAACACTATTGTAAGTGCCTATAAACATATAGGCACTTACAATAGTGTAAGCTTACCCCTAGATAAGGCCCCATTAGTCTCATTTTTTGGTATTACATATTTCAATTTATCGGATATGACCAGTCCAAAAATAGCATTGCATTCCAAGGACAAAAATTTGTACTAAAAGCTCCTTGAAAGATTTGTTTGCATACCCCCTCTTAAATGTTACATCTCTACACAGCCCGACATTAATGTCGGTAATTGCCTAGTTTAGCAAATATTCATGCCTCAATTTTAAAGTTAATTTAACACATTGCAGAAAGATTCAAACATAGAAAGAAACACTTTCATAGTTAAATTTTCTTGAGCCTTGTTAACTAATGCAGACCCAATATAACCTATTTAGGTTATGAATTTGACGAACATTAGACGTAAACATGATGTGTTTGTTAAGCACAATTGCTCTTGCAACTGCCACTGACTTTGTCATCTTGTCTCAAACAATACACATGTGAAATATGAAGTCTCTATCACTTACCAAGCAAAAGTTGTAGTCAGTGCAAAATTTTAAAATTACACATATTTGACCATGAAATTGACCTTGACCTTCATTGATAACCTTGAAGTTGGTACCTACAGAAAGATCTTGTCACATGCAATACACATATGAAATATGAAGTCATTACCTCTTACCAGTCAAAAGTTACAGCCAATGTTAAAGTTTTTGTTGAAATTAAGTGATCAAGAACACATGACCTTGACTCATGACCTTGAAGTTGGTACCTACAGAAAGGTCTTGTGACAAGCAATTAACATATTATTAAGAAGTATGAAGGCTGTACCACTTAGCAAACAAAAATTATGGCCAATGTAAAATTTTAAAATTTCCAGATATTTGACATTGAAACTGACCTTGATTCATGATCTTTAAATCAACCAGTACCAAGAGATAGGCCTTTTAACAAGCAATACCCTTGTGAAATTTGAAGTCTCTATCTCATCCCAGTGAAAAGTTATGGCCAATGTTTAAGTTTTTTCAGGTGGAACATTAATTTAATGGACAAATAGACAGGGAAATAACAATATGCCCTGATTGATACAGGGGCATAAAAACATAATTCGGAGAAGTCATGTCTTACCAATTAGCGGATAGTATTTAGTAGCCTTTAAGTTTGATGAACGGCTATTAAGGATTATAAGAATGGAGTGGTTATATTTAGAGAGAAATGATAGGAGGACACTCTCTGGTTGACCAATGCATTGCTGCGATATAACTGAAATATCTTTGAACCCCCTAGGTGGAAAACACATGCCCAACTTTTAAAACACCAGCTTTTCTACTTGCAAACAAGGGTATTTTCCAAGTTCACTAATATGTGGACCAGCAATATTAGGTCAAACTTTGGAATGCTATACAATAGACCTTGCAGTTAAATGTAAATTATCAAAATGTTGTATCAAAAGGTAAACTATATTGTTGATAAGGATGCGTTTTCTTCTTTAACAATAATGTTTTGAAAATAAATATATTCACTTTTTGATGGACAAGCTCATTTTGATCCTGGATAAGAAGAAAGACATCTACCAGTATTAATTGACCAGGGAAAAGTGAAGAAAGTGAAGTGACTGTATTTAAACATCCCTGACCCCATAAAAACAAATATCATCATATTCATATTCAAAAGAGATGTTATACAATGTTTTTTCCCACAATTATTTGTTACACAAGGATGTTGTTCATGTATAACTAACTATCCAAGTATCTTGATGACAAAACAACTTTTCTTGCTCATTACCCATTTAATAGTCTTGACATTGACAAAATAATAAATGTAAAGGTTCAATGAAGTGAAAGGTATCTTTTTCACAAGGTCAAAAGGTAAGAAAACATTAGGTAACAAACAACTTTTTCCACTTAAAAATGAGCCCCTTTATAGAAGAAGACAAAATGTCAAACAAAATTGAAACAAACTGTTTATCCTTTTCTCATGATATTTGATTCATTAGACACAGGGGTTGTATAGCAGAAGGCTTTCCCTCACCCTGCTATATCTAATTTTTCTTCTAACAAACTACCAATTTTTGGAGCTTTTCTATAAGTGTAGCCTGAGTATTTACTAAAATAATTTTGTAGAATGCAGGCAAATTTGCTTTAGGGACAGCAAGATTATGTCCTGAACAGCATGAGAAAGGCAGAATCTTACTAGGAATAAAAATACCAGATACATTTTGTGATTTTGACTTATCATTTATGATCAATTTTTCCATAAAAAGTAAAGTAAAACAGGCCCCAGGGGCATAAAAAAATATTTGAAGGGGTACTTTCATTTGATTTGTTTGTTTAGATGGGGGTTCAACACCTCTTCTAACAACTTCTCAGTCATATCATGGAGGCTGCAAGAGCGCCTAGTGTACATAGTCAAAAAAGTAAATTAGACTGCATTAATATTAATTTAGCGAACTGGTGCCTGAGTGATGAGCTTATCGATTGGCTATCTGAATCAAGAAAGTTTACATTGCAGAATACCATTCATAAGGTAATTTGAGATTCTATGCGTTTAAGGTCGAAAGTTCCAATTTGCAACCTAAAAACAGTCTGAAGTTTTCGCTTTTCATCACCTTAGAAGAGTAATAAAACAATTCAAAGAAAGCCGCTCAAATAATCAAAGAGAACAGCGACCTGCTATTAATAAGGGATGATCACATAACAGCATTACTGTATTATCAATTGTTTAGAGGCCAATGGTGCTAAAGACGAAAATGTGGGTCATGAGCCTCCCCATGATTACTTTAATTTGAAATTTGCCATATCAGGTATAGCTTCTGAAATTTGGGAGACGTCAATCACGTAATGTCAACCAAATGTTCATATGCAAAAGATTCGTTTTGGTGTAAAAGACAGCCAATTACCAAAGATAACGCTTGCTTAAATGCTAGTCACTCCAGACTACGTTGCATTGAAAGGCAAAGCCAAAAGCTGGACAAAAAATGACAGACTGACTAAAATCTGCCTCACACACCGTTTTGGCTATGTTTTGTGATTGTTGGGCCACCATTTGAACAAAACAAAAGCATAAATCTTATGCTTAGAGATTGAACTCAATGTTTTGCTTCATTCGACTAGACTATACATGTATCTGCTTCAGAAAAATATTTAGAGAAAAGAATCAATAGTTGCTAAAATTTTTTGACTAAGTATAGTAATAGGTCAACAATTATCATAGTCCGGCAGATTTTTAGCTTGACCCGAAAGTAGGGTTCAAAGTTTTTTTCTTGACTGATTCTTGTAGCTAAGGCCTTCCCAAACCAGAATCTGGCTGATGACATCTTGTCATCATTGAGCATTTCGAGAAAATCGAGATGGCAGCCGAGACTATTGAAAGTCACGCCAACAGCTTGGTAGATAACAATGACGACCTTTTAAATAGTTTTTTTTTGTTTTTTTTTTCATGCTGTTTAAGTTCGATATTGAAAGTATATGACACAATTAATACATGTTATGACATTAGAAATTAGTATGGTAGTCAAGATGGCAGCCAAATCGAATTATTAAATGGCATTTGAAGTATTTCTTGACCCATGTGACATAAGAATCTTAGGAAAGGGTTTTAGGGCTCCTTCAGTGAACATTTGTTAGTGGTTTTATGCCTTCTAAATATCAGGCAAAAGACAACTCTCGCCTATTGTAACATAAATTTTGATTTGAAGATGGCAGCCAGGAAAGAGAAATTTCTAAGTTAATTGTGTTTCAATCGGGATTCGAGAAAAAAATGCGCCTACATCAATAGTTTCAAGGCTAGTGTCAAAGTTGTTTTAAAAAATGATGCCTTAAATGATTATAGCAATCGAGATGGCAGCTAAGGAATATACCTGAAAGAAAGTTTGAGGTTACATGATTATATTAGAAAATGATTCATATTAACTTATGAAAATACAGGTCATCATTTTGAAATAAGAAAAGTTACATATGCTGCAATATGAACTTATTTTTGTGTACTAAGATGGCAGCCAATACTGCATAAATATTGCATTTCCATTGGTTTTTAATTTTTTGACAATTCAAAATATAATATTTGCAGGATTCATACGTAGACAATCACTTTGACTTGAATTATCTCTTCCAGAAAGAAAAAAAGAAGCATACAATACATCCTATAAACATGAATAACTATATAGAAGTCTAACTTCACTTGTAGCATCATTACATATACATGTTTTAGTGAACAATGCTCAGGCACTTACGTTGCATGATAATTGAAAATAAAACTTTATTTGCTTTGCGAGGAAATATTGCACAACAAAATATATTCATCTCATATCGATGGATTAGCACAAAACAGTTATGTCCCATAACAAATATTAAGGCAGTTATTCAAATCATCACCAACCGTTGGTGATTCAGTGCAGATATTAGCAGCAAAATGTTTTCAATAGTGTTTGTTAAAAAAAAATTCTTGTCTGTTCTTATCTTCATTTTGATGGCATTTGAATTATCACAATTTGGCAACAGTATTGTGGTTTTACTGCACGTCTATAATTGTTTCATATTGGCGCACAAAGTGACTAAAATGCTGATTTATGAGCGAAAGTAACATCCTCAAAATCGAAATTTGATTCATTCAAATCATCACCAAAAATTGGCAATTCAGTGCATCGAAATGTTGTCAAAAGTGTTTGTTCAAAAGCACCCGTTGATAGGCCTTATCTTCAATTTGTTAGCATTTCGATGGCTCAGCGCGAAACATTTAGGAAGTTACAACTGTTTCGCGCTGAGCCATCGATTTTATATATGACAATTTTTAAGCAGTATTGTAGCTTTACTAAACGGTAATAATTGTTTTCATCTTTTTGTTCACATTGAAATTATCAACTATGATTATGATTATCAAAGGAGCTAGCTAACACAATCGTAAGCAAATTAAGCAAATGGAAAAAGTAACAATAATGATAATTCAAACTATATTTATAATTTCCAATTTTAAGCATTGAATCAAGGAGTAAACAAAAATACACCTTTATCAATATTACGTCAATAGACATAGGACTAACATATTTTTAGAGAGTGACAATTTTTGTCTATATTGTCATGCACAATGAAAATGCACCACACGATATATATTGAATTGTATATTTGTGACCCGTCACGCGAAAAGGGGCCATCTGCGAACTTAGTAAAATAATTATTTGAAAAAGAGATTGGGTCCAGCATAGATTGATTAGAGGTCGCAATTCAAAAATTCTTTCACAGAAAGGAAGATTCATCATTCTAGAATCAGAAAATAAGCAAAGAGCAAAAGCGAAAAGTTTCTGAACATATTCTCCAAAATCGGATTTTTAGCAGATCAGTTTTTGCTAAAGGAAAAAGAGATCATCATATTCTCTTGCTTATCATTAAGGTACACGCAGTTATCATTAATAAACTCTCTTAACAGACTGCCATCTCGACTACCAAACTGAATTTCACTGAAAGATCATTATTTCTCTAACTTGCTCAGGCAGCAGATCAATACCATCATAAACCGATTTACTTATCTGAAAATCTTTTAGTTGTATCTTAAATGTTTACAAAAACATATACACCTTTATTTACACTAGTAATCGAGCAGTGTTTTCCATTTTGCAGCTACCTCTACAACTCTATACTTATTCAATTGTCATTCAAGGTATTCATTACATCAGGAAACTTCAAATCAGCATTTTATCAGTAAAATTAGATACAAAATTTAGATGAATTGTTTATTAGCAAGTACATGTATATTTTTAGTGGTATTGGCTGCCATCTCGACTTTTTTTAAAACTATTCCATGATTAAAATGCACCATAATCCAGATTCTTGATAGGCTGGACCTTAGCTACTCGAAAATAGTTTTCTGTTAAAAACGTTGAAAGCTTTAAGCATAAAATATAAATCTTGTGTTTCCTGGTTGCCATCTTCGAATTGATGGTTTTCATGACACTAGATGAGAGGTGTAACAAGTCAGATATTTTTAGGTCATAAACAAGCTTACAAATGTTTATTTAGAAAACTCTAAAACACATTTCTAAGGTTCTTAAATCTCGCATAAATCGGGAATTACTTAAAAAAAATATTTTTATGATTCGATTTGGCTGCCATCTTGATTACCATACTCATAACTAATGTCATGGTATGCTTTTATTCGTTACATATCTTAACAATAAAATGACCACTCAACCCGGTTTTATTTTTCAAAGAGAGTGATCTATGGAGCCGTTGGCTTGAATTTTGATAGTCCTGGCTGCCATCTCGATTTTTTCGAAATGCTCAATGATGACAAGATGTCATCAACCGGATTCTGGTTGGGGAAGGCATTGGCTACAAGAATCAGTCAAGAAAAAAACTTTGAACGCCACTTCCAGGTTCAGCTAAAATATGCCATATTTCTGCCGGACTATCAAGCCATTGGTGGGATACAAGATGTCAGAAAGGATGAATGCAGCCATCACAGATTGAACCCCTGGTCTATATAATTGAGAGTAAGGCACATTACTAACTGCACTAGCAACTATAATGGTGAAAAACTGTCATTTGAAACATCTTTACGAGACATTTCAAAGTTTCATGGAAGTATTATTCATATGCGTATCTAGGACTTTGAAATTTATACGCACTCAGAAGACCACAACTAAAGAATATATAGGATAAAGGCGATATATGAGGACTGTGACAAAAGATGAATGCCCTCCGTCTTCTTCCTTTTTATGATTTGAAAGTTGGTGAATAATCATAACATCGTAACTTCATCTTGAATTAGCTGTAATTTCCATTTTGTGATCATTCATCAACAATATTTTTCAACAGAGGATTATTTCTTTTAAGCACTTGTGTAAATTTTGTAATGGGAGTTACACCCTTGTTGTTGAAATATTTCAAACTAAATTCCAAATTATCCTTGTATCATGTAGCTCTGACAGGCAAATGTCTTCATCTATCCCTTATCATGCTGAATTGAAATTTGGTTTTCAGCAAATTTTCAATTTTCATGACATTTCAACCAGTGTGGCTCAAGTTTTCTATCACATTGATTGAGTAAAAGCCAAGTAGTGTAGGCTAAGATCAGACTGCATATCTGTGCAGTCTGATCTTGGTCTATGCTGTCTGCCAAAGCTTTGTGTACATGAGGAATGTGTTGTCATGAACAGCATGAAATGAGTTAAGAAATTGATTGGTTTGTTGATTAACATGTTATGTGAACAGAAACAATTGCTTTGTTTGGATTTTTTATCTTGTTTTGTTTTGAAAGAAACTGTCAAAATATCCATAAACTTGACAAATTGTATAAAAAGAATAGCAGTCCTGAGTACATAGATTCACTATTCACAATAGATTATTCCAATTACAGTTAAGAACATTGTGAAATTGACCAGATGAATGATTTTGTTGTAGAGTGAGTTTTGGGTGAAATTTAAGGGAGGTAATCCAATTCCGCTAACTTGGTTCAGAATGAACAAAATTAGCAATACTTATTAACTCCCTTTAATAAAGCATGCATACAGGTTCCATAAATAGCCTCCCATTTCTTCAAGGACCAATCAGACACTTACAAATTCACTAAACTTAATGAAATCACGATTCATTTCTAGCTATATTTATCTAGAATGTAGATGTTGATCTTTTTTAGTCATTTTGGAGCGTTTTTGAAAGGTTTAAGTGTTTCGAATGAATAAATGGAGCACTGAGTGAGCGATTTATAATGGTTTTGATTGAGATGAAGACAACTTCATGTTGTAATTAACTGTAACACGTATAGGCCTAGCCAACTATTACAACATACCTCATGATCCTTGCGTAGAGTTTATGTGGAATTCCCGTCATCACGCCGGCGCCATCTCCACTGTCGTTGTCACATCCACAGGCTCCACGATGCTCCATGCGACGTAACATCGTCTCTGAGTCCCGAAGGACCTAAAATACAGAATTACAATTTATGAAACAAATTTGAATATTTCATAAAAAATCTATTATTTCAAATACATGTACTAGAAATTCACGATTATATACATGTAATTGCATACAGGATAACTGTCCTGCATTCTCTATGTGGTGACCTGTTTTTTTCTTTTTTTCTTTTCATTTTCCCACAATATTTTATAGAATCAGGATCATTTATAAAGGATTGAAATTCTCTTTAGACCTAAGACGAATGGCAATGAACTTTTAATACCACAATGTTTACATAACAAGTTTAGGAGGTTGACATTTTGACCTAGTGACTTTCTTAAGCTTTTAATCTCTTTCTCATTAAAATTGCATACTCTAAATTGCCAATTAGGGATTAAACTTTCATGATTATACTACATTAAAGATACTTTCAAAGGGCTTACCTTGTTGAAATTAAAATAAATGCTAGAAGATCAAAGCACCAACACTTGAAGGTGCAATAGGGGTAACCTAGTTTCGATAATGAAGTCCTTTCCCTGATAATCAATCGGGTGGAGATAATTCCATATTTTGAGATCACCTGTGGCACTCAGTGGTCGGGAGTCATTCAATTCTTTGTCTAGAGCATAACTTTGTCACCATATGTCCTATTGACTTGAAACTTGTTTCTCTCATGACTACAGAGTGCAGTGCATAAGAACCATTACTCTATCTAGCTCAATTTTTTTAGGTTATTTTCCTTTGCTGTCTTCATACTTAAAAATCCAGCTTTGTAACGGACGGTATTGTGACGGTTTTTCTCGTGGTTCTAATTTAAATTCATTAGTCTTAACTCTATATGCATATCATAATTTTTGTATCATTCTGGCTCTTGCTGAGACAATCGCCCTTTTTTGATGTCATGATGAGTACGCAATTCCATTTTTGCATACAGCTTGCTACGTCAACGCTATCAGTGATTCAATTAATGGGAATTTCTTTATTAGGTCTCAGATGATCTTGAAACATTAGTAGGTACTTAAGTGTAATATTAGTAGAAGTTGTGTATCTTCTAGTCATACATTGACGTCTATCAGAGACTTTTGAACACCTTTCTTTATCATTTCAGCCGATTAAATTAAACTCTCATCTCTTAAGAATTCATTAGGTCTAATATTATTTGATGCTGTACAATTTTCGTCATTAACCACTGTCAATTGTTATTCATGACAGCACTTTGCCCAATATCTAAGGCCAGGGGCGTGGAATTCCCATGCCTGCCATGTCCAACAGAAACTTTTTTATCTGCCAGCTAGTACATTTTTCTAAGGCCACTTGTCTGTTGACAAGTAATGTTGACAAGTAAATACCAGGACAAATCTCAGATGGTACTAAGTAGAGATTCTAGAAAGCCATTGTACAACTATTCATTCATAGGCGTAACTAGGAATTTGAAATTTTTACGCAGTCCCAAAAGGGCGACAACTAAAGAATATATAGGATAAAGGCAATATGAGGACTGTGACATAAGATGAATACCCTCCGTCCGCCCCCCTTTTTATAGATTGAGCGATGGTGAATAATCAAAACATCATAACTACAGCTTGAATAAGCTGTTATGATCATTCATCAACGATCTTTTTAAACAGAGGATTATTTCTTTTACGCACATGCGTAAATTGCGTAAAGGGAGCTACTCCCTTGCATTTACAAGGATTGGTGGTCTTGGTACACTAAATATTCTTAAATTGTCCTATCGAGGGACAAAACCTACCTTCAAAGGAGCCCAAACAAACAACCATCTGATTTCAAGTCAGAAAAACACCTAAACCAGCTGCAATCATTTGACCTTCAAGTGTGACTTTGACCTTTGATCTTTCTTATCAAGTTTTTCAAAAACCCTGTTCCAGTCAAGCAAGTTTGAAAATGAATGATCCAAAATTGTGAGGCCCCTTTGAAAAAAGTTCAAGAACAATGGTACTTGAATGTTCTAGAACATGAAAAAAGTAAAAAAAACACTGGTTTTTGAACATTCTAGAATGTTAAGTGACAGTTCCAGAAAATCTAGAACTAGTTCTTGAACTTTTTGAACCTGTTCCAGAACTTCTTAAACTGTTCCAGAACTTCATAAACTTCCATGTCACATTCTAAAACATAAAAGATCAAGTTCTTGAACTTTTTCACATTCTAGAATGTTCAAGAACCAGTCCTTGAATATTTTTGTAGGGGTTCTAGAAAGTATGGTGGCATGTCATAGAAATTGTTATTTAGGCTCCTTTTCCTCGAGATCCTCTTTCTGACTAAACATTTGTAGCAAATTAATAGTTTGTTGGTTTGAATGGGGTTTTATGTCGCTTTCAAAAATCTTTCATTTATATCATGGTGGCTGGAGCACCTAACAATGGATTCCTGGTATTTCTCACACCAGTACTTCTTTTACATCCTTTCCTAGCCTCCAGCTGCTATCCCACATAGGTCCTGGATTATCGACAGATTGATGGAAGACAAAGTAAAGAATGAGTGCTGATGTCGGGGATCCAACCTGGGACCTCCAACAATTGAAAAAGATTGAGTTAAAATCATGATCTCTAGTCACTAGTAGTCAGTGGTCATAATGAATTGTTGATGAGAACTAAAGAGCAGAGAACTTGACGAAGATAAACAAGGGCCACAAATATTCATCATAAGCAAATTATGGTGCAGACAAGAGCTGATTCCTGCAACTTGAGAGTTTTACTGCACAACTTTTCATTGGCTTTTAATAGGGTATGCACAAATTTTGTTATTCTTCGCCATCTACTTTTATACTTATCACAAACTGAATGATTCAATAATTAACCTTTTCAAAAAAAAAACATTAACTTTAATTTTTTGTCAATTAATATCTGATTTATGTTTATTAAAACTGACTGTTGTGTCATAAGAAATTACACAAAAGATGGTATTTTTTCCTGGTGGGGAAAGTAACACAAGTTGTATAATATATAAATTTGTACAAGGTCATTGAGCCTAGCCAAAATATTTTGTTGCCAACTAATGAAATGTCAGACTTGATTTATAACTTCATAACTCTACAGAGTTAAAACTTGATAACTCTACAGGGCCTATTTTTACCCTACAGGGCCTTTTTGTTCCCTACAATAATATAATTCTTTCCTTATATTAAAGACACAAATCACTAAATAGATACAGCCTTTATATGCGGTTACTGTCAGTTCAACCTAGCTTTGGCCAGTTATGAGCAATAAGTGGGAGCAAGTAAGTTATATGCAACAATGGTATCAACTCAGTGGTAGGCATTATCAACTGAGCCAACTATTCGCATTTTAGATGTTACTTTGTAACAAGCCTTAAGAGTCCGAGTTATGACTGTAACTGCCAATGGCCAGTCTTGTTAAAAAATTCAGATACAGGTAAATGGCATTATTATCAAAATCTATGGGATCTGGTCATCTGAAACAGATTAAAATTCGGCAGAGTCTCCTTTAACGAATCTGCTTATAAATGCCTTGATTACTAAATTTGGTATTTCATGACCACTTTTTCAACATAATCCTTTGTATCTTGTCCAAAGTTCTCAATATATGATGGTCCTGTATACTAAAATAACATTGTCTGGGCCCAAGGTTATATAAAACTTTTCTCAAGCTCAACTGAGAATTTTCTCAAATCTTAAATTTAGAAAAATGTATGAAAATAAAAGTTAATATTAACATGAGGGATGTTCAATTTTTATCCGGATTAGGTCAATAAATCATCATTGATTTATCGCTATGTGAAAATAGTATACTCATATTAACAGGACACTTTATGTGCTCAAACTTGCCAAAAGCTGAAGCATTTGAACGATGTATATTCATTTCACATCCAAACAAAAACACATGGGTATTGGGTGGTGGCGCACAGTACATGACGCTAGCGACGTAATCGAAAATCAAGAAATTTTATGTTGTGTTATTTAGCTTGTCACGACTCTTATTCATGGAAGAAGAATGAATTCAGTGTTCCTGTAATTAAGCTGTGCTTTTATGGTCTGTATAAAGGTAAAATCGAATGATGCAAAATCAAAAATCTCAGAAAGATGCCCCTTAGAAAATCGCCTATATCTTCCAGAGACTCGGCAATTGACGTCCCTACAGTTACTTGGATAAGTTTCTCTCTGTCCCTTCTTCCTCTTATCTCACGGGGCACGGAAGCGCCTTCAACGATGAAAATCAAGCATTTGGAAGAATGAACCATTTCCTTTCAGTGTGACAAGTATTTGATTTATGTCTTTCAGTATTTTTGTAAGTTTTTGAATAGAATAATTAAAAATCAAAATTCTGGGCATTCAATTGACGTCGTCTAGAACATTCTGAAACACTTACTCAGCCACATTTTAAACGAACCTTATCAAAAAATTCTACGGTCAAATTACTTCAAATTAAGATAAAGTATTTATATTAAAATACTTAGTCCAACAACTCAATTAATTTCAAGTTTTTCAAAAGTTAGAAAAGAAAGAATATTTACAAACGAAGACCAAATATATGCATTATTTTATCTGCTGCGCCGGGTACTCGTTAACATGGCATTTTATATGGCAGATGCGCGAGCGCTATGTTCCATACTTATACAAATTTTACACAACAATATGTGGATTGAATTCCGACAGCAAATGATACCAAATTTAGTTTGATTGCTTCAAAAATAAAATTTTGAGAGGCAAAAATCCAGTTAATTTTTTAACAACCCTTGTAAGTTGTTGTTTATAACAACTTATTTAAATTATCTTTTATGTTGATGCATTAAAATGAGCATTTAAACAGAATTACAGCATTAATCTCAAAATGAAATTTTGAGAAAATTTTGAATTGAGAATGAGAAGTTTTTATAACCTTGGCCCCTAATAATTGTTGTACAAACAAGTTCACAAGTGTAAAACTGGTTTTAACCGACTTCAGAACACAGAAACATGTATTTTGGGTTGTTTTGCTATTGTAACAATCCAAAATCCTCAAGGGACACCCAGAATGGATGGTGAAATCAATATTAATGTCTGATTAAATCCTTCTGGGATGCATTATCACGAACATAGATATTGACAGACCAACTATTAATCAAATTCTTGATATCTGTTACTTAACAATGACCTTCAAAGTACATCAATGGCTCAGTGCAAAACAGTTGTAACTGCCTGTAAACATATAGGTAGTTAGAACTATTTTGTGCTTAGCCATAGAAATGATTGTATAAAAGCTATTTTAAGTGTTATAATGAGAGAATAGGCATTTATAATAATGTTGCATGGACACGTTAAATTGGCTGAGAATCTAAAACTAAATCTAATCAAAGTGCTGTCAGCACTGTAAATCGTACATCATTGAGAGGCTGGGATAGTGCAATAGTTCGCCAATCAAAAGGGCTCAAATTTGGACAATAAAAGTTGGTAAAATCTTTAAATTTGTGAGTTTTTTGTCTTAACACTCCATCTTTTCGAGGACATCGCCAGCTCATCCAACCTCGTGGGTCCGATTTTGAAAGTTTGCTGATTCGATAGCCCTCTGCTAGTCTAAATTATTTCTTAGCAGATTTTTACGTTGTTATAATGAGCACGCGCCAAGCTAAAAGCTTGTCTGTTAATATTAATCCTCTCTCTAAAGAGTTTAAAAGCCTGTTTAGCAACAAACATTTTTCATTAAACTATTTACAATTTTGATTACCAACATGTTTGTATTTCAAGCATTGGGTTTTCCCAAATACTGTAAATGCATTTTCCCTCAAGAAACACGTGAAATCGCCAACTATGCTATTTATATCTTTGGTTTCTGACAAATCGATTAAATCTAGCAGCACTCTATGATTATTCATGAGTTGTTCTAAAAATAGATCGCCCTTGCTGCTATCCTACGGGAAATTCAAATGGCAGCCCGAGAGACGCGTGAGATGATGTAATAATCTAAAATTGACTGTAATATGCATGCACAGAAAAGACATTCATGTGAACGGAGTTACCCACTGGTGGTAGTAAACAAACTTCTAATTTACCGCTACAATAATTAATTTACCATGAAATATCGTTATCCCATTAAGAAATGTGATAAACTCGTGCAAAATACTTTATAAAACAAGAGGGCCATAGTGGCCCTAAATCGCTCACCTGAATGAACTTTCTAAAATTTTCAAAAGCAGGTTTAGAAAGAGAATGATGATTAAATGTCACTTAGCTAAATAATGCTGTTGCTTCAATAAACATTGAGAATCCTTTTTTACAATTGTCAGGTTAATTTACAAGTTTTTTCTATGATTTGACCCCCCAACCTAGTTTTTGGTCCCTGTTGACCAACTTTTAAAGTCATCCAAAATTGCATCAATTCAATCAATTTTGCCAAATTTCAAGATGCTCTCGCAAAAAATGTGGCCTCTAGCATATACAAGGTTTTTCTAAGATTTGACCCAGTGATCTAGTATTTGACCCAAGTTAACCCAATTTCGAACATGTCCGAGATTTCATCATGACAATCATTCTGACCAAATTTCAGGTTGATCGGGCCGAAAATGTGGCCTCTACAAGGTTTTTCTAATATTTGACCCCATGACCTAGTCTGTGACCCCAGTTGACCCAATTTCGAACTCGTCTGAGATTTTATTTAGACAATTATTCTGATCAAATTTCAGGTTGATTGGGCAAAAAATGTGGCCTCTAGAGTGCATACAAGGTTTTTCTAAGATTTGACCCGTGACCTAGTTTTTGACCCCAGTTGACCCAATTTCAAACTCGACCAAGATTTTATCAAGACAATCATTCTGACCAAATTTCAGGTTGATTTGGCCAAAAATGTGGCCTCTAGAGTGCATACAAGGTTTTTCTAAGATTTGACCCCGTGACCTAGTTTTTGACCCCAGTTGACCCAATTTCAAAGTCATCCAAAATTGCATCAATTCAATCATTCTGACCAAATTTCAGGTTGATCGGGCAAAAAATGTGGCCTCTAGAGTGCATACAAGTTTTTTCTAAGATTTGACCCCATGACCTAGTTTTTGACCCCAGTTGACCCAATTTCGAACTCATCCGAGATTTTATTCAGACAATTATTCTGACCAAATTTCAGGTTGATCGGGCAAAAAATGAGGCCTCTAGAGTGCATACAAGGTTTTTCTAAGATTTGACCCCGTGACCTAGTTTTTGACCCCAGTTGACCCAATTTCAAACTCGACCAAGATTTTATCCAGACAATCATTCTGACAAAATTTCAGGTTGATCGGGCAAAAAATGTGGCCTCTAGAGTGCATACAGGGTTTTTCTAAGATTTGACCCTGTGACCTAGTTTTTGAGCCCAGTTGACCCAATTTCGTACTCGTCCGAGATTTTATCAAGACAATCATTCTGACCAAATTTCAGGTTGATCGGGCAAAAAATGTGGCCTCTAGAGTGCATACAAGGTTTTTCTAAGATTTGACCCCGTGACCTAGTTTTTGACCCCAGTTGACCCAATTTCAAAGTCATCCAAAATTGCATCAATTCAATCATTCTGACCAAATTTCAGGTTGATCGGGCAAAAAATGTGGCCTCTAGAGTGCATACAAGGTTTTTCTAAGATTTGACCCCGTGACCTAGTTTTTGACCCCAGTTGACCCAATTTCGAACTCGTCCGAGATTTTATTTAGACAATTATTCTGACCAAATTTCAGGTTGATCGGGCAAAAAATGTGGCCTCTAGAGTGCATACAGGGTTTTTCTAAGATTTGACCCCGTGACCTAGTTTTTGACCCCAGTTGACCCAATTTCAAACTTGACCAAGATTTTATCCAGGCAATCATTCGGACAAAATTTCAGGTTGATCGGGCCGAAAATGTGGCCTCTAGAGTGCATACAGGGTTTTTCTAAGATTTGACCCCATGACCTAGTTTTTGACCCCAGTTGACCCAATTTCGAACTCGACCAAGATTTTATCAAGACAATCATTCTGACCAAATTTCAGGTTGATCGGGCAAAAAATGTGGCCTCTAGAGTGCATACAAGGTTTTTCTAAGATTTGACCCCGTGACCTAGTTTTTGACCCCAGTTGACCCAATTTCGAACTCGTCCGAGATTTTATCAAGACAATCATTCTGACCAAATTTCAGGTTGATTTGGCCAAAAATGTGGCCTCTAGAGTGCATACAAGGTTTTTCTAAGATTTGACCCCATGACCTAGTTTTTGACCCCAGTTGACCCAATTTCGAACTCGTCCGAGATTCTATCAAGACAATCATTCTGACCAAATTTCAGGTTGATCGGGCCAAAAATGTGGCCTCTAGAGTGCATACAAGGCAAATGTTGACGACGGACGACGCACGACGCACGACGGACGACTGACGACGGACGACGGACATTCACCTAACCACAATAGCTCACCATGAGCACTTCGTGCTCAGGTGAGCTAATAAGAAAAAAAGTATTTGTTATTTAAAGTAATACAGAATATTTATTTTTTTGTAATCGAATTGTTGTGCACTATTCTCGACGCCATTTTGGAACCCAAGTAACACCGGCCTGACCCAGGATCAGAAGCGTCGAGGTTGAAAGGTTACAATGACATCACTAGTGTCGAAACCGAGGCCGTGCTGATGGAAACCCGGTTAACTCGGGTCGAAACCGAGTCCAATATGAACTTACCCATATATCAGTTTATCGTATGTTTTTGTCTGTTTATTTGTTGTTGAATAATTTTTCTTCATACTCAAATTTGAATTTAATGAAAGTAGGATTGGAGCGTGATCAGAGTGCTCATTGAAATCAAATATTTCAAAATTACAAAATTATTTCTATTTGTTAACACATGCGACAAAAAAAAAGTAAACTTCCCACGCTCCCTGTTTGAGTGCAGACGACTATTGACTAATGATAAACAAGTTAATTGACACATTTTGAGCAGACGATGTCCATTTGCATCTATACCACGTGGTCTGAATTTACGCGTGGGTTTTGACCGAGTGATAATCATAACAGAATTTGATTGGTTGTCAGCCCTACAACTGGTAAATGACCGTTCGAGAAAGTTCAGAGCAGTAATATTGTAAGTGCTACAAATTAATTATACAGTTAACCTATTGTACGTTTCAACTCCTTTACTCAACCGAAAATCTTGTTATAAACACTGAAAATACTAACTGGTAATTACTAAAAGCGAAAATTACATCAAATTTTGTATTAGCCTCTTCTCTATTTGTCGAAAAGTAAATAAGGTATAAACAAAGTTTATAGATTGTGACTGAAAGGGCCGTTTCTTCTGTGTTTGAAAACACATAATTTGGTTTGAACACATTGCTCAGAAGATAATGGTAAAAATGTAGTGGGTCAAACAGACTGGATTTCTGGAAAACGGTAGACATAAATCTACTGCTTCGCAGTACGATTTAAAAAATAGCAAAAATTCATTTGCTATACCTTGATATTCAAAAGGGAATTTTTTAAACAAATTCTTTTTCAAAAGTGATTTGTCAGAATTGGGAAACTAGAGCTGCTTGAGCAGCTGATTTGTTCCACAGGCCCCATGATAAGATGAGGCACAAATCTTAATTATTGTTACTTAACAATGTATAGGTGGTATAGTAAGTGCACCATTATTTTTACTGTTGATGCAGGCATAGACATTTTCAATAATGTTTCACTGAGCCACCAAGAATAATTTACTACCGTTTTTCTCCTAAAAAATGCTCTCTGAAGCTATATATAACATGGTCAGGGAGCTTTTATTTCGTATGCATTTTGTGATTAAAAGAAACCCATTAAACTTTTGTATTTCAAGCCATTTTCCTTTTAATTTGAGGTAAATGTCCTATAAAAATCATATAAATGATTGTTTAGAGGAAATTCGCATGAAATTAGAGAAATCTCAACAATTTCTTAAATTTTAGACATTTGAAGTGGATTTTCTAACTAAAATATGTAGGGGCGCTTCTTATAGGGAGGGTGCTATTATTAGGGGAAAAACAGTATCACTGTGATGTCATTTCAACAAGAATGTCAAAAAAGAGTAGAGCAATAAGTTATCTGCCTTGACTCTTCTCTGCTTGAATCCTTAACTGAGCCAATTTCAAATTCCATGTTAGAAATAATAAGCCTTTCCTCTGGAAAAGCAGAATAATGTTATGCTGTTTTGTTGCGTGGGCTTGAACAATAAACAATTTCAAGCTGACAAATTAACTTTCCCTGTTTTCCTGTAATTGTTTCTAGAAACCATAAATAGATTTTCAAGACAGAATGGCTCACAAGGGATGACTTACACCAAACTTTATAAGGAATCTTCAATATCTGTTGCTTCTGGGACTCTATACAAACATCATTACAAGATGTAACGCTGATCTAGCAATACCCTATTTCTCCTACTAAATGCTCCTTGGAATTATACATATCATCCATTTTTACATAATGCATTTTCTGATTGAAAAATATAATCATTAAAGCTGCTCTTGCACAGATTGGGAAAATGTGACTTTTAACATTTTTCGTAAAATCAATCTGAATTAACTACTTTATCATGTTGAAGCCTTTAAAATAATAAGATTCAATCTGGTAATGTATCGAAAGAAAGACCGCTATATCCGAATTTAGGTTAAAATTCATTCTGAAAAATAAAGTGACTACTAACGCTAAAAAAATTACTCCTCAATTTCGAGCCAAATATTTTCGCTTGACATTCGACATGTTTGTCTTATTCAATCAAAGATTAAGGTTAAAGTATTGGACAGCTGGAAACTTCATATCAATACAAGCAAAAATGAAAGATTATTCACGGAAAATAATGAATTTGTAATATATAGACTAAAAATAAATAGACTGGAGCCCTTACTAATCTTGCCACTTCGAAAAAATAAGTTACAAAATTATTGAAATATGTTGTTTTTAGTGCCAATGCTTTGGGTCATTCGTAATAGTCTTAAAATACACATATTTCCAAGTCTTAGAACAATTTTTGTATTTTTTCTATGAAAAACTGTGAAAGAGCAGCTTTAAATTGAAGCCTCCATTGAAAATAAATTGGATTATCAGAATCAATAGGACAAATGGCCCACAATAGGTATAATCTAAAATATCATTTAAAATGTCAAAAGAGACTATTATAATATTACAATTTTCACATAGTTTGACATGCAAAGTCATGCACCTATAGCATGTGACATACTGACTTATATCTCGAACAAAAACACTGGATTGATCCTTAACTGAATAGTAAGTTATTCTGCGTTATAAATGAACTGGCAGGGTGGGGCTTAGCCGTGACGTTATTTGGCGAGTTTACTTTTCAAAACTTTGGATTCTTTATTGTTAACACATGCAAATAACTGTAATTAACCTAAAGGGTTCATGGCTTAGAGAGAGTGAACGCATTTCATCGTTTAGTTACCAGGGCCTCGTAACTTCAGCTTAATTAAGCTGAAGTTACGAGGATTTGGTTACGAATTTACCATTTAAGGATTTGAGTTGTTTATATCAAACTGTAGAAGTAAATTGCTCAAAATAAAAGCTGATTTACCTTTACCTTAAATGCAATGACCCGTTACATAGGCCCCGCCCTGCCAGGGCATAAATTATGGATTATATCAAGCTACATAAAGATCATTTTGAAGATGTTTTGCTGGCTATTGCAATCTAGAGGGTTGAATTATTTTAAACAATACAGTTATCATGCAGTTATTGCCTTTTGTTTCGTTTAAGTGGGTTTAACCCTTTGCTGTTTAATCCCTGCTTTTTACGTGTCTGTGATTTTATGATTGAGAAAACATTGTGAAAAAAGAAGAAATTGCTTCTGACAAGCAATTTCTTCTTTTTCCACACTATTTTCTACCCGACTGAATGGTTATTTTTCAAATTAAATCTACTTCAAATTTTCGTCTGCAAAACCTTTGAATTTGGACAGGTCCAAAATTTTGTAAAACAGGAAAGGGTTAAACACTGCTTTTAACATTTTTAGTCATAACAATCGATATAGAGGCTGGACCACCTAGTGACCAGGGATTTTTGTGTTTCTCACACCAGTACTACTACAACAAAATTACTTTAAGAGTCTCCAGCTGCTCATCCCATTAAAGTTTTATGATTACCCATACTAATGGGAAATGAAAGTAGGGAAAAAAATGTGACAAAGCCCCCATTAGGGATCAAACACAGGACACAATTATAGGGTGGCGAGTCCCATGCATGCACTTCCAACCATGCTTTGATAACAGCTGTGTCATACTAAGTTTAACCTTCTCAGATATTTTTTCTTTTTTTTTCAATTCAACTTTTTAGATCATTTTGTGTGACAGTTTTTTTCAAGCTTTATTTATTTCTAATGATGTTTATTCTCTTTTTCAGTGAGTGTGGGGCGTTTTTGAATGGTTTGATTGAGTGATTAGAATGAACCAATGGAGCAATGAGTGAGTGATTTGGAATGCTTTTGAGCGAGATTATGTATATTTTACTATGTTGTTAAGCGTATGCTTGTATGGACTTTAATTGTTACAAGCAGTCAATTCCATTTATTAACAAAAGAAACATTCTTTTAGAACCACTCATACACCTTGCCCAATTAAAGTTCCCATAGTATTAACATGGGCCATTCATGCTTACCATTTACAAATCTAGTCTGCCTTTAATTCATAATTGAATCCAGGTCAGTGTTTGGGTTTTTAATGTACTTGGCATTAATACAATACAGGTAGTACTACAGTGATTGCGAAATCCGAGTCCTTCCTTTACTTGTAACACTTGTTATTAAAATAGGGGCTCTTGAGCGCCTGATTTGCACCACAGGCCTTAATCTCCTGATCATAATTATAAGAGAATGATAAATGCTTTTTATAAAACAAGAGAAGCAACTTGCAAGATAATACTCTCCAGCGTTAATTGAAATCCACCCTCAGACAGAACATTCATGAGAAATGAATTGAAATCGAACAATTATACTTTCTGGACCAAAATTCAAAAAGTTTTCATTATTTTTACGATATGGAAAATTGACATGTTTTCTTTCTAATTAAAAAACCTTTTTGCAATTTAATTTACCACCTAATAGTATTTTAAGTGCAAAGTGGTGAAAATCCATTTTTTATTTTAGAGGAAAATGATAAAAAAAGTTTTCATTGCTATTTGTATTAAATTGACTTTGCTTCTATCTGTGAAAGTATCAATAACCTTTTATCCAGCTTATCTTAATAAAGATGCAATCACACTTGGTATATTGGATAAAACATGATAGGTTTGCAAGAGGATGAAGATAACACAAAGGAGACATGACTGTATGTGCATTGTGCATCATTCTAGCAATCTACATCATGTTATCATGTTCATGTGAATGTGTACTACATGTGTAACTGAGCAATTTAGAACTTCTTTTGTCTTGAAGAAAAGCATGCTAAATCTTACTTCTTTACAAGAGGACAATTGGCCCTAAAGTGTTCACATTTAGGCATAATTTACTACGGTTACAAAATGCCACTCATCCTATAATTCATGTAGGCAATCGATTTAAGAATTGACCATTTGTGCCAGTTTTTACTGGCCTTGACTCAGAGCCAAGGTATCAAGGAGAAAATCATTCTGACAGAATTTCTAGACCTTTGAGCCAAAAATGTTAAATCTAAAGTGCACAAAAGTTTTTTTTGATACTTACCCTGTGACGTAAGTTTTACCCCACTTGCCCCAACTTTAATCTCGACATGACCTCATTTTTGAACGCTTTTGAATGTTCCAAATTCAAAATTGTGTAAGATATCACATAGACATACATTCTGACTCAGTTTCAAGACTTCACACTCCGGTATGTTTTAAAGCAGGTGGAAGCATTCACAAATTGTTTTTAAAGGTGAAATAATAAGAATAATTGTTTGTTTCTTTATCATGCACATTCAACAGGTAAACTTTAACGCCCCTCCTTTTTCCGATCATTGAATCCTATATTAGCTGATTTCACATGTAGCACAAGGTGACTACAACAGCCCTTAGAACTACAATTTCAATATATGAAACTGCCCAAAAACAGCAGAGGAGAGTGAGGGGACCAATGTCAAGTAAAAATGAAACATTTACTTGCTAAAAAAGTCTGCTGTTCAGACAAGAATCATTCTCAGGACCCTACGATTCTAAGCTGTCATCCTTACAACTGGGGCTGACAATCCCAAAATTTACAAAGGGGGTGTTGCCCCAAATATAACTATGTTTGTACTTTAGTTGTTCACTTACAATAATTTTGCCCCAACCCTCGTAACATAATGTACGAACAGTAAAACCTACCTTATGGGAGCGTACTCCATCAATGCTGACAACATATCCTACACCGCAAGCTTCGCTCTCGTATTTTGGGTCATACAGGCCTTGAGCAGGAGGGAGTCCATAACTCGCACCTTCAACTGTAGGCATAATTCGTGCAACCTGACCCTAGTGGAAACTGTTGGCAGATACCTGATAGATTCTGCTTTGTGCAATAGTATAGTAATGCTTCTGTAAAAGAAAACAAATCAGTATCATGCTCAAGATCATAAGATTTAACCTTTCCTATTTTTTTTTTAAATTTCAGACTTGCCCCAATTTAAAAAGGTTGCAATCTGACACTGAAATTTACAGGTTTGCAATTTGGGAAAGAACGCATCCTACAGCTAGTTATTATTTAGAGTAAAGAAGAAATTCCTTGTCAAGTAGACTACTAGTTTCTTCTTTTCCCATAAACTTTAGTATACTATATCAATAGCTTGGAAGTAAGATCCAATCCACAGACTGTTAAGGAAAGCCTTGAGAGCCTAAGTCAAGGCCCAAATGAAACATCAATTGCATGTGAATTACATTGTAATATTACAATATAATCTGAAAGAGCTGAAAGCACAGGAAGCAAAATTTGTAAAATATCATACACCATTCCATTTTGAAAAAAAAATGATGGTAAACCAAACAAAGACAGAGTCCAGGCTAGTTTTATCTAACACTTTTGTTATTGTCTGAATACATGCACGTATTTTTCACTACAATGCATTTGTAGTGCTTAAACTGGGAAAAAGATAAGCAAAGGTTAAGTCACCCAGGGCCGCTAGATTTAGGGCTGGGCCTCTAAACATTTTGAGAAAATACCTATTTCCCTAATGATAGATATTGGACTTGAGGCAGTCTGGGCCCATAGGTTAGAATTTTCTTTATTTATTATTAATTTTTTTTCCAGCTTAACCCTTTGTCATGCTGATCCAAGAATATTCATGCTTTAGCAAGAGCTATAGAGAAACATCAGCCTGCACCTATGTGCAGTCTGATGTTTGGCTACAACACCTGTTTCTCACTTTCAAACCAGAATTGTCAATAGATAAGTTTTCAAATACAAATTGACCTACACTTGGTACTTACAGTGCTTTTTTGCCCTTTGATTTTGATGAAAATATTTAGCCAAAATTGCTTCAGCATGAGAAGGGTTAAGTTAAATTTTGTACTTAATTTGCAAAGTAGATCCAAATATCTATGTCACAGTCACTTGCCATAGTAAAGTGATCGAACAGTAAATTACATTGTAATAAAGATCTAAAGTTACTCTTTTATAATTTGAGCCTGTGCATGACAATTCCTACAATTTCATGTGTGTGTATTCTCAAGATATTGAGCAACATAAACATTAAACAGCCACATAATGCAATTAGAATATCCTCTGACCGCCTAAAGAGGGGTCAAGACCTTATTTATCTCCATAGTGCAGACAAAGACTCTGGTCAGCCTGTGTGGATGCACAAGCTGGCCAGATGCTTTGCTATGCGCACATGTGAAATTGTTGGAAATGTCCACAATGGCTCATTTATTTTTGAGAAAAATCTACCTGCTCCTACAAAGACTTAACCCTTGTCATGCTGAATAAAAAAAGTCGACGAAATAACACTCAAATGAAAGTGCTGAAGGCTCTGAAAGACGAAAATGATATGCAAACATTTTCACTAAAAACTAAAAGGCTTTACACAATTCTTACTGAAACAAGATGTGTTTGTGAAACACGAATGCCCCCGGAACGGCATTTTTTTTCAAAGTTTGACCTTGACAGATGACCTTGACCTTGTCACATGACCTTGACTTTGGTACCAGCGGATGCAGATCATTGAGATCTATCATCATGCCAAATATTAGCTTTGTATCTTGAATAGGCTTGAAGATATTGGCAAGGTTAAGTTTTCGGGTTAAGTTTTCGGACAGACGGACGGACAGACGGACAGACAGACAGACAGACAGACAGACACGAGTAAAACAATATGCCCCCGATCTCTCGATACGGGGGCATAAAAATATAAACAGGTGGTAAAGACTAATGTGCAGGCTGATCTTAGTCTCTATCTCCTGTCAAAACCAGAATATTCCGGGTTAAGCGTGACAAGGGTTAATTGTATATCTATACGAGGGGTGTTCCAGAAGTTTGTGAACTTTCTAAATGTCTCGAAAACTGTTTGGCAGAAATCATTGAAATTTGCACATAATGGATTTTAAACATTGAGGATTTAATCATGTACAATATTTTTATGACATTAATTTACATAATAGGTCCATCAGACGTTGCCATAGAGACATGCATTACGTAAAGGAGCACAGACTAATTTTCATACCTAATGTCTATATATTCTGTTATTTTAACACCTAGAATATGACCTAACAGTCATGTGAATTTCTTAGAATTTCGCTCACTTTTTCAATACTGATACTGTGATACAATGGTATATCCGGAAAACCTTATAGGTTGAAACACTTTTGTTGCTCAAATAAAGTGCCCTGACTGACGATGGTTGTAGTTGAATAAAGTCACGAGAACAACGTCGGGCTGAATATAAGGTCATAAGGAAGCCTGTCGATGGCTGGTTTTAGCAATATTATTTGGGTATTGACAATGTCATGACACATTTAGCAATTGTTTATAGTAAAATAATATGTTGGGGTGAGTTTATTGAAAAATTTGATTAACGGTTTGTGTTTTGAATATCCTGACGTCAAGGACGTATGTCAGCGGCTCAAGGTTTTCGCCGCTTAGGCACACAGTGCATGTCTTTGGTTGCCCCTACAATGATCAATTTTCGCTTACATTCGTCATATTATGTGTGTCTGTTAAGGAAAGATAACTCTATAAGATGATATAATTTATAATTTCATACTAGCATCATTGTTTGAGTTATGATGTCAGTCCACAAACTTCTGGAACACCCCTATGGCTAATAGATCGTCATCTCCTGTACTGAATATGTTTAAACAGGTTTAAGATGTTTTCAAGAAAAACAACAGCAACAAACTGGAGGGATATGGATCCAGATAATACTCAAGCTATAAAATTACGAGCTTGCCTACAAATTACAAACAGTATGCATGTGTGCAATTAGATTTATGGAGAAAAAGATCTACTTTCAAAAATATTTATAGTCTGTAAATGATCATACCATCGTATACTCCTTGACCCTATTACCGGTGGTCTTAATGAAAACTGTCTGTGTTAAAGAATCTCTTGATTTTTTCTTAGAATATTTTATGTCATCACATGGCCAAATCATTCCTTTATCAAAATCAGCACTTTTGTTTTTAGAGAAACGCATTTCAACAATAGTCTTTGGTTGGAAACAACATGACCCTCAAGATTTGCCGGATCTACTTTTGTACCAATTACCGTTGTACGGAGGAAAACCTTTAAAGTTCACAAATTACAAACCCTTTTGTAGACTTTCTATACATCATATACAAACTTTGACTTATTTGGGTATAATTCATCATATCTTCTGTTCCAAACATTGCTTATCCTAAGTCTAACAAGAGAAATTCATACACCACCATGTCCAAATTTTGTTTTCCTCTGTAAAAAAGTAAAGTTGATAGATGGATGCTATAAAATTTTAACAGGATCTATCAGGGACCAACTAAGTTAAATTATTGTTTAAAAAGGTTTAACTAAAATTTGGAAAAAAATATCTGAAGTATTTCTGTATTTGAAATTCTGAATTTAATACTACACCGGTAATTGGTATACCCCGGTAATAGGGTAACTGAGCATAACTACAGCTTGGTCAAGTTGTAGAATCTAGTTCTACCATGTTATGATCTCTCACAGAAGATACATAAATGTTAATACCATTTTTAAAGCACATGTATAGATCTACAATACTTTTCGTATTCAGAAAGCATGCCCTTGAAAATATTCAAAAAGAGTAGATTCTAATAAATAATTCCATGGAGGTATGAAATTGAAAACCTATGACACTAAAGTATGAATCTTAACAGTAGCCTACTAAAAATTCTCAGATAGAATCTTTCTTATCAATATAATATCTATAAAAACGCCATATGATATATGAGAGTAAAGCAGGTAAAAAGAGTCAGAGAGTGAGAGAGAGACGAACAAAAATAGTAAATTCGACTGACCTTGTGTAAGGTGAATGTAGCAGACGATCCAAGAAATGGTTCCCGCCTCAACGAGCGAATATGTCAGAAAGTTGAAATCGATTTAAATAAAGCAGTAGGAGCAAGATCGAAGACTCGATTAAGTCCTTCTGAACGTAGAAATGACCTGTTTAGTGCTAAATATAAAATAATTAAAACTCTCGGAGGTAAACAATCTCTCGACTAGGTTAATGGCCCTGGAACGTGTATTATACAACTAAAACACTCCATCAGAGTGTGTGTCCCTCATACTCCATTTTGATTGGTCGATTAGGGGGATGGTTCATTTGAATAAAGAGGGTGTGTATGTTTGATGTACACGATTTATTTACCGGGAAATTATCCGAATAATGTTCGAGAAAAGTTTCCGTCACCCGTTCTTGCAATTTTTGAAACAATTAATTTATAGAAGTAATTCCTTTTCTTACATTCCTTTGATTGAGTCTGGTTATGCGTGAAATAACCAGTATTATATCTTTGAACAAGTCAGCTAATTTATTTTTTTACCCACAAAACAAATCCCCTCCTGTCGGCGTATGTCCGTACGTTCAATATGTGCGCTTTAAAGGAAAGAAAAGCAAAAAACTGGGAGGGATAGAAACGGGATTTTAACTTATAAAAAAATGCTATTTTGCTTATCGTTTATGCATGGTGAGACCAGGGTCCGAATCCTTCCCTGTGCCCGTCGAACGTCGCCGTCTACAAAAATATAGCTATCAAGTTGGATCAGATATTTTGCCAATGCTTAAAAAACAAGACGAGTCCTCTATCCGACAATGTTGAAAGTGAATAGTCCGATGATATTTTTTTTCAATTTGGCCTCCTTATTAGATTGACACAGAGAACCACTTACATTGTACTAGTACAATTGGGAACATTGTGAAATTAACCAGACGAATGATTTTGTAATGATTATTAGACTGTATTGAATGAGTATGTGGAGCGAGTTTTGAGTGGAATTAAAGAGAGGTAAACCAAAATAGCTAATTTTGTTCAAGTTGAACAAAACTATCGATATGTATTACCCCCCTTTAATAAAATATACATAAAGGTTTTATGAATAGCTTCCTTTGCTTTCCGGCGCGAATCCATCGTACGCTTACAGAATTCAACTATGTCAGTGAAATCGTAGATTTATCTACCGATTGCTTTTTTGAATCTAGTTGTTGATCTTATCAGTTTTACCGATTTTTGAGCGTTTTTGAATGGTTTGAGCGAGTGTTTGGATTGAATGAGGGGGCGGAGAGTCCGGAGGAAAGTCACAGTGACAAAGAGACAGGAGCAGACAGAAAGACAGATAAACATGACTTAATAAGTTGTATCATTGAGCGATTATTTCATTATCTAGAGACGATCGTTCTGGTTTTCAGAATCATTCAAATACCTTTGAAAACAGTAAACATCTAATATTGAAATAAATAAATAAATAAATAAATAAATAAATAAATAAATAAATAAATAAATAAATTAATAAATAAAATGAAATAAGTTTCCGGCCGCGTCCGGTGTCAAAGTTTTCACACAGCGCATACTAGTAAGTAGATTTATGTAGTAGCAATTCTAACCCTAGTAGCTGTAGTATCGAGTAGTCGTAGTTGTTTGGCAGTAGAAATGGCTAAAATATCGTCAGGTCAGAAAATGTTTGCGTGAACTGACCTTGAGCTAGAAAGTTTAAGATATTGTAAAACGGAGCTATATATTGATCCAAACCCTTATATGTCTGAACTTTAAAGCGGCCGCGGTTTGCTTTCCATCCAACACTTAAAATTTGCTCGAAACCTTATTAAGGTCTGACCTTTTTGGTCTGCTTTCTACTCAATACTTTTATGTGCGAAACTTTTAAGTGTATTAATTTTTGGAAGACTTCCTTCTCAACACTTCTAGATGCCCAAGCATTAAATGATGTGGCGCCTGTTCACTGGTCATACCCATATCTAGATACATGTACCTTTTTTCTTGATTGCCAAAAATCGCTAAAACAAGCAATTTATTTGAAAGTGATTTACATGTCATGGACCCAATGAAAAAGACGACATTAGTAGAAGTAATAAAATTAAAAATAATAATAATAATAATAATAATAATAATAATAATAATAACAATATCTTTAAAGGTAAAAAGTGAATTATTTAATTTCCATTGCCTCCATCAATGAATAGGGATTCATTGTGATTGGCTGAAAATTTGATTTTTTTACTCTCATTCGTGATAACAATTTTGAGTATGCACCTATTTTGTAAGCTTCCGCAGAAAGAAGTCTCATATAAAATTTTAACTTTTTTATGCACAAATCTCTATATATTTACTTCATGCTACTAAGATTAAAGAGAGGGATTGTTGATTTCAATGTGGTAAAAAACCTTATCACACTAATGAAGAATCGATCCGCATCGCGTATACATAAAGTGTGATAAGGCTTTTAATTTCATAGCCGAATGAAATCAACTCGTTCTCTATTAGGCCTTATGTCTTAAACATAAATTACAAAGAAAACGACTTGCCGCAGTTTTTAATGCCTACATGAATGCTTTATATACAACTTACAAAACTTAACGATATTTTGGTTGCCGGGCCGCCCGTCCTTTCGTCGAAAACAGGTCGCGATATCGTCAATGACCATTTCGTCGGCTTTTTTCATCAAATTACCATATGTACTGGCATAGGAAGCAAAGGCGATTGTTTTAATCCGTTTTTCTCACTTTAATGGGTTATTGTGAAAGAAAAAAATAATATCCTATAGGCTACAAAAAAAAGAAGGAAACAAATGCACCCCATTTTTTGTCTTATTTTTTCTTCGTGGGTCCCTTTTAAGAGTTAATTTCTGTTTTTCCAATCTCTTAAAAAAAAGTTGCTAAACAAGATATTTTTAATTTACTTTTCGAATATCACTTTTGCACAGTGTTTTGAAAGTGCATTTCTTTATCGTGGTTATCTGCAACAATAATCGCCTTAAATGGTCATGTTTTGCTTACAAATAGATTTATAATTCTTATAATTCGTCTGCCTCCCTCAATTAAAATTGAATCATCTGGCGATGGGTTAAACCAAAACGCGCGTTTTATCGTGCAATTTCCGAAAGAATAATCGCGTATATTAATCAAAAGGTAAATAGATATGAAGAGAAAAGGATCGCCTCGAATTTCGCAATTTTAACGGCAAAAAACTGGCCCTGGCCGGCAAAAATCTCATTGACTGAGGTCAGGTCAAATAGTGTAACGTTTCCCATTGATGATTCGTTTACCGCTTTAATTTGTAAATAGTGTAGTACTCTTATAGTAAAATAAATAGTAAAGGGGAAATCGGTAAATCATAAACAACTCGTAAGATCGTTTTGGACGGAAATATGAAAATGATCATCTAAAAAATATTTCAAAATCTGTAATACGAGCTGTTACCTTGGATATTAATTTTTTTCGCCACAATTATTTTCTCCCATGCTTGCCGTGCATGATATTCTCGTGATAGTTTACGATGACCCAGTTATCTGCACATGCGTCACTGTTAGCCAATCAGAAAACAGAACAATTTCTCATTTATAAATCCGCACTTAAGTGTGCTGAAACAAAATAGATCCAGCTGTTGCTAGAGAAACACGTGTTCTAATATTATAAAGTTATATTTTTTTAAATTTGAAAATTTTACAGATTAAATTTTTGTGAATAAGGTAAGTTCTGTTTTTCGATCTAATAGCTCATTGAATACTTTGCCATATTTTTTAATTGTCTATTTTAATTTAAATGTTGATTTAGCATATTCTTTCCACTTCTATCGTTATTTTTTTCATTTATCAATATTATTTTAACGACTGCTTAAAATTGTCTATGTTTTCTATAATTAATGATATGCTTTAAGGCCAACTGCCATTATGACAGTAGATTTCTGAATAGATCTAACATTATATCTCAGGCAATTGTTTCATCAGATGTTTTATCATTTAATCATTTAGGTTATTATGTAATATGTAAGACAACAAAATAATCGGATTATTAAACTATCGCACGTGTATTTTATAAAACAAAAGCATAGGAGATATGAAATTAATGCACTGGTCAATATGCCGATGAAGTTGAATCTTTCGATAAAGTATTGTTTCATTAAATTATGAAACATAAAGGCCTGCCTACCTGCTTGCTAGCAACGTCTCTCGTTAGTGGGTTATCATAATGTCGTACGTACAGCTTTATATGTGACCTGTAACGCAAAAGGGGACCATCTGGGAATCTTTAAACTAAAGAGATTGTGTGCAGTTTAGTCGCAAATGAAAAATTCTTTCAAAGGAAGGTAGATCGATCATTCTAGATTCAGAAAATAAGCAAAAAAGTGCGAAAAGTTTCTACCCTAGTCAGTCTGCGCAATCCGCAGTCTGACTAGGGTCGACACTTTATGCATTTTTAGCCAAAGGTAGCCAACATGGATGAATATAGTGTAATTTTACCAAACATTAACCGCAAAAAATTGTCATACTATTTTTTTTTATCACAATGTATAATATAGACTATATTATGGATTGTGATGAAAAAATAATATAATGATTTTTTGTGGTTAATATTTGGTAATATTACACTATCCTCACCCGTGTTGGCTACCTGTGTTTTTACCAAGACGCTACCTTTTTTCGTGACGGGTCAATATTAATTAATATCTAAGAAAACCCCTTTGTTTAGAATGGACTTCGTTGATCAAACTCCCTACGTCGAAGTTGGACTGCGCCAGGATGAGGATGAGCTCCTGTTCAAGAAGTTGTCCGTATACGCAACGATCCGTGAGGCTGATCTCAGGCGAGACTCTTTGAGCGACATCCAGAGGCGATCAATCAAAGATGTGTTGTTGAACTGGGGACCAATCGATCAACTGGATGACGTCGAACGTAACGTAAATGACGTCGAAAGACCCCAACAACTCGAACTACGGGACCACGAACTTCAAGTCAAAGGTACTTGTAAATATTTGATTATTCCATTTTCATTTCTTTATGAAACTTGCCCATTTACCAATTGAATTGCTAATACTTCATAGTCGACGTCAACTTTGAAAATGGATGAGTCCATTTTGAAATGTAAAGGGTCCTTAAAGCGAAGAAATTTAGTTGACAGCTGAAGTAGATTTAGATTGTGATATCCTAACAAGATAACTCTGTGTAGAAGAGATAATAAAGGGATTTGCGAGATTCGACAACTTCTAGATATGAATTGTTCGACCTTTCAAATCGGTATATTATCCGTGCAAGAACAACTTCAATAAAAAACAGCTAGATCTGTTGGTAAATGGGCGCCTCATTTCATGTAAAAACACCCTAACTCTTGGCAAAAATCCATAGTTTATGTAATTTAAAGTGCGAGTATAAATACAGTTTTTTGTTTTAAGTCAAAATGGCTGTAACTACATATACACTGTATAATGCAGTTACCATCATTTTGCATTTGATTATGGAAGTATGTTTCACGTATATGAGAGAGGTATAATGGAGAGTGAGTTATCATTTACAGGTGTGCACTACTCACGGTGCTTTCAAGGTAAGTGATGTATGGTAATGGTGGAATGATGGAAAAGAATGTTACCTAATGAAACGAGTATTTTTTGTATTTAAAAAAACTAAAAAGGTAATTTATGATTCCTTTCATAAATTCATTCCATTGAACCAAACTGGTTAAGACCGGTTATGATTGTCTAGAAAGTTCTGCGGAATTATTGACGCTCCCTAGTGAATCTGGTTATACAACAGACAGATCGATAATGTCTGCGTTGGCTGGTTTTCTGACTCATGGCCTTGAATACTGTATAATTTCTAAAATTTAACACCAATCTTGCTTATTTGACGGAGCAGATGGTATAGACGAAGATCAGCCTGCTTAAATATGAAAGCTGATCGTTTTCCATGCTTTCTGTTAATGCAGGTGTATATCGAGGTCGCAATGTAGGGGTCGAAATCCGATACATAGATCTAATAGATTTGAATATTACAGGAACTCAAGAATTTGACTTCGGTCGAAATTTTTGTAAAGAGCGCGTGTGCGTTCATTGTTAGGTTTGAGAAAAAATAGGATTAATTTCTTATAACCAGAACGTACTATTCGGCGCCTTTATTAACATAAGGGCAATCTATCTTTATCGATCCTGCGGCTAAGGAGGATTGGTTAGGAATGCGGCGCGCGATTTTATCATTCTAATGTTTGCTCGGCGTTTATGTAACCTTCCGAATATTGATTAGTCAGGAGGACCTTTGGTTAACAATTTATTCTAATTATGACTTGCTTAAATCTGAATTTCAAACGATACATTAGATTTACCGAAATAGAAATTATTTCTAAATGGTTAAATCACACGTATTAAAGAATTGATTCAAGATAGATTATTCTACGGGGCGGAGGGGGAGGTGGGGGTGCATTCTATTCATCACAAGCACTGTCTGCGACTTGCGCTTAAACCGCACTTGGCCGACATCTTGTCTGTACAATTTTCCTGCCAAAATATTTTCGGAATGCCAAATTTTGATTTTGAACGCTGTTGACATTTAAGGTTTACACATGCCAAGCATTTGATATTCAGCTTTTGGCATTTACTTTCAAATGTGCCAACAACTACCCTCCCTACTATAATGCGTGGTATGCATCGGGCATATAGACATAAACGATAGAATTATAAAATGAAAACTACATGATAAGCGAAAACATGTTAAAACATTAAGACTTTTAACCCTACCTAGACATTTTTCATTCACAAGTTTAGAAGTTAGCAAAATTCAGACATTTTTTCCGTGTAATAGAGATGAAAGGATTGAAAGGCGCTGAGTGTATTGAAAAAAAAAAAAAAAAATTCAATATGTAATTGATCTATATCTAGCCATTTCCTTGTTGACTCTTTTGTTGATAAGTTAAAAGTTAGCTTTGTTGATATCGATACCACTGAAGTTGAAATGAAATATGTTGTCACGAAAAGTAAAACTTGAAAAGAGAAAATATACCAGAATATTGTGTTATGGAATGACAATAGAAATGAATCGATTTTGTTAGTTCGCCAATGTCTATATTATGGCTTATGTAATAACATTGTTTTCTCCATAGATTATAGCAATTAGAAGAATTAACAAAATGATTCAAATATTTAAATATCAAAGCTTTCAGATTTTTATGAGAAAAAATAATCAAATTGCTTGCGGGGCAAATTATACAATGCAATATTGATTTTTTTGCCTCGTTTTCTTCACGATTTAGTTGAAGATTTTTTTTGTTTGGCCTTTTAATGCTTCAGTGGTGTCACCCCGTTTGTTTTGGACCATTTTCCTGCATAATCGTCCTTTCAGGAGATCGAAAAATCCAGTGAGGGACCCTGTAAATCAGCACGTAGGCGGGGCCTGATTCCTCCTAAGAGTTCTGATTGGCTGTACAAGGTTATGGAGTTTTGTCCATAACTTTTTCATTGGCTGTAAGAGGTTACGGCATTTTTGTCTGTAACTTTATCATTCTTCATCACATTGATTTCTGTTGTTTTAATATGACTGAAAATGTTACTTGAACACATGTATACACTAGATTTCTTAAATATGCTTCTCTTGTAGAGTAAATGTGTTCTATGATGCTAGTCTAAAACCCATTCTTTCAAAAATGTTACTGAATCTAAAATACTACACATGTATTACACTAACACTTCTTTTTCAATACTATTAAAGCGTCTTTGGGCGCATATTTATTGGAATATATTGGAGATAATTAAATAAATGACGATATTTAATGATTTTATTTATTGAAACTTAACTCACTAGACGCGTACACACTTTGACTTATTTAGATAAACGTATATCAATCATTGTAAAAAATGCTTAAAAAAACATAATATGATATTGTTTAGGGCTTTATGTTTTTAAATTTAATATTGATTTTCTATTTCTCAAACTGTTTGAATTTGTTCTAATGAAATAAATTTGTGTTTCAGGATTTGATGTTGACAGTCGTGTTGCCCCTGGTTACCGGTACCACGTGCGTTACCTAGGAACCGAGGAGTACGTGTTTGACGGGGAGGCCAAGAGACTGGAATCGATCGGACTCGGTTATGGCAGACGACTCACATTCCAGGGAGAATCCTTGAACAATAATGAGAACTATTTCTGGTCGGACAGTGCACCGGAAGGATATGGCTTCACGATCGAGGCTGTACGAGAGGGCGATCGATTTACGATCACGGACGCTGATTCAGAACCTGTTGGTTTTGCAGAGATTGCTCGAGTGCGCTTCCCACAAGAGGAACAAGACACTCACATTGAAGATAAAAATGTTGTGAAAGACGTTCGTGTTAGATTCGCATGCTCAGTTGAAAACATTCATCATGATTATAATGTTGTCAATATTTATTTACAAAAAGACATTGAGATGGCCGAGGGAATCGCAGAGGTCATTAAAGAGAAAGGTTCAAAAGAGGCTGTTGTCAGAAAAATTCGTAACGTGCACTTCCAGAAGTTCGGCACTTGCCAACTACTTCCAGAGATATAAAAAGGCATTATTTATGTAAAAATATTTTCATTTGTATCGTTGATTACTTTTTTCCCGTTATAGAATCTCTCATGTTAAATGCATCAAGGCGTCATCTTTTTCTTTCTTTTCACAAATGATAATTATTTGGTGAATATTTGACTGTAGCTGCGATCTTTTGGTCGTTGCTAATGATATCGTCGATCTGCGACCAAAATGTCGTAGTATCAGCTTGAATAATGGCGGATTATACTTATTCAGTATTTTAAGTTTTGAAATTTCGACTTCTTTACTTTTGTTTGAAATTCAAGTAATTTCTTCCTTGTTTCTGCTCTTTTTTCTTCCCCTTTATGACCCTTTCTCAACTTTGTCCGGTGACATGAATTGGGATCTCAAATTATACTCTTTTTTTTTGTCAAGTTTTTTTCCCGTAATGGGTTTTTTGAATTCTAAGGTTTTTCAACAGAATGTACATAGATTGTACATACAATGTACATAGCGTGTTGCACTGTTGTTTTTACATGCCATTTTGTTATTTTAAACTGTTGTATTTTTTAAGTGCTACCATCAGCTTGTTATTGCACATAGCACGGTTAAACATAACGTTTGCCACATTTAGTAACCCATTTAAAAAAAAAAATCATGATCGTGCTTAGTAAAATGACCCTCTTCCTATCATATCACGTTAAGAAAAGACCTTCATGTTACGGCAAGATTCAAAGATTGGAGGGATTTGAAATGATCTTGCGGATTTGTAAAAGTTATTCCCTGCATTCAAAAATGAAGGTGTTTGCGTGTATAGCGGAATACCATTTAAACGTTCTGTTCGCAAACATTTTTGCATCCTGAAGACCGGGCTGTTTGTCAATAGTCAAAATTCATTCTTTTTCCTACAGGTAAACAGTATCGACGACGCAATGAAAACTGTCGCAAGTGTTTAGATGATGTAAGGACTTACGTCAGTTTTCCTTTCAATGTCGATAAACAAATATCGACGGCTTAGTGCAAAACTATTGTAACTGCCTATATGTTTAAAGGCAGTTACAACTGTTTCACACAGAGCCATCGATATAAGACATATCCCGGTATTGGGTACCAAAATAATTACAAAACTTTGAAATATTCCAGTCTATTTGAAATCAAATTACATCAACGTCATTAATATTCACGAGAAAGTCTGTGTTCTTATTAACCTTTATAGAGGGTAAAATGTTTTAGCTTTAAGTATTCAAAGTCGTTCTTCTTTATGACTTACCGTACACCCACGATTATTGCATCGTATTTTCTGATCCCTGATTTTTGTGTAAATTACTCGGCTTTTTTTCAAGTTAATCTTGTAGGAATTAAAAAGACGTGAATGAAAATCACACTTTCTATCTCATATTTATGTCGTCTTTAAGAATAGAAAAAAGATATTTTTGAAACTCAAAGCAAGCATTTTGGTTGTACATTTTAGTCTAGAAGAAGAACGGCTCTCCAGTATTGCTCACGATATATAATACTGTATCATGACTTACAAAGGATCAAACGTTTTATGCTTTTTGACTTGTTATTTATTATTGAATAAAATGTTACTGAAAAAAATGAATCACTCTTTAATCTTTTTGAAACGAAACTGTGTGTGACATTTCCAACAAATTCAAATGTGTGTGATGGAGAGACACTAAGCTTTTCAGGCAACTACATATTGTATTGTAGGCTCACATCGCAGGTTAAGCGCAAAACAACTGCTTTGCGCTGAACAATCGATATCAGATTGCAGATTCACATGCTGATCCGAGTGTTAGCGTTGCTCACAAAAAAAATTATTGGAAATATGAGGTGCGTTGGTTTAAGCGAGATTCTTTTAAAAGATTCTAATTAAGACTAACTTTTTAGATAAAACGTTCGTTAGGGCGAGACTTTTAAGCCGCTAAAAAGAATCTTAAGAAGTCCAAATGAGAAAATAAACATTGCTTAACATTGGCTTCAACGAGAAGTCATGACGACGTCGAATGGGTTTTCACTCAAATTAACCATCGTTCATTATGGGCGTTTTAAAAAATTCTTTAGCAGAATTTTCATTTTGCTCTAACGAACGCATCTCATGTGTCAACAATGCATCTTTTTCTATTAGTTCCCACAGGAATCCCTACTCGTTTCTGTTGCGATCCCTCCAAATGTTCGGGGGATCCCTTCTATTAGGCCGTCGTGATAGCGCACTTGGTATTGCGTCGGACTTTCAATCTAGAGGACCCGGGTTCGATCCCCGACGGCGGCACTCTTTCTTTCCGTTTATTTGTCTCTCACCAACTGGTTGATAATCGTAGACCTGTGTGAGATAGCAGCTGGAGGCTAGGAAAGGATGTCATTGTTGTACTGGTGTGAAAAATACCTGGAGTCCATTGTTAGGTGTTTCAGCCGCCGCGATATAACTGAAAAATTGTTGAAAGCGGCGTAAAACTCCATACTATCAACCATTTAACCCTTTGCTGTTTAATCCCTGCTTTTTACGTGCCTGTGTTTTTATGATAGAGAAAACATTGAGAAAAAAGAAGAAATTGCTTCTGACAAGCAATTTCTTCTTTTTCCACACTATTTCCTACCCTACTGAATGGTTATTTTTCAAATTAAATCCACTTTAAATTTTCGTTTGCAAAACTTTTGAATTTGGACAGGCCCAAATTTTTGTAAAACAGGAAAGTGTTAAATGGGTAGAATTCTAAAGAAAGGCCAGGGAATAACAAAGGATTATTTACATGTATTAATATCTCTGCAAGCCAAGGTTTCGTTAGGAACAAAGTGAAGTTAGAACTTTGGATTGAAATAAAAAGGAAATTTGATTGCAAGAAAACCCAGATGTTTAAAATCGATAAACATGTAAAGGGATCCAAACGATGTCCCTTGTTTTAAACTAATGGGATCCCTCCCAATCATTTTTCGGGATCATTTTAATGAAATATTAACGGACAATCAGAGGAATCTGAAAGGTCTTTTTGCTTCTATTTCTTAAAAGGGAGTTTTGGTACAGGATATTCTTGGCATGCCAGTGACACTGTTAATTCTGTTATTGCCAAACCTTAGAAATAATCCACTCGGGGACCTTCGGCGATTCTACGGAATAGACCTCGAGAATAGCGAGGGCGCAGACATAAAGGACGTCACATAGCACTCGAGTTTATGTGACGTCACAAAAATTACAATGACGTTGCGAAAAACAAAACAACTAAAGAATAAATTGGGCATATTATGATTTGATAACAAAACGCAGTGTTTTACGGCGATTTGTGATCAAATTATTTGCCCAAAAGACTCCCCAGACGAACGGAAAGAATTAAAAAGATGTGATTATCTTCAAGCGTATTTTAAATTAACCGGAGTACACCCCCCCCCCCACAGAAGCCGAATTACATTAAATGATATGACCCCAAAATTACTTCACTTACGTCCCAGGAACTTTTTAGTTTACGAAAAAAAAAAAAGTCCGAGCGATGTTCCGAATGAGAAAATAATCACTCACATGCTGAAATAATTCATAGATAATCTAATTCCAAAAGGAAAAATTAAGACCGACCTCCCAAATTATTTATCAACCTTGAAAGTGCAATTTTGGCGTAAGGCATATACATAAAGAAACTTTCGGTCGCCCACCATCGGCATGCTCTTTGTTTTATAATACAAGGCGTATTATTTGTAAACAAATGTTTGGAATACCAAAGACAACACTACCTTGCTGAAATTTTTAGTTCATGTTATCAACGATTCGTAGTTTACCAAACAAAATTATTGCTTTAGCATTTAGTCGATAGGCGACAAAACTAAGCTAGAGTAGCTTTGCGGTATTGACCGCCAAACATTTTGCTCCATTTATATTTGCAACATAGGGCTTAAAGTTTGCTGGCGTGTTTTGGGTCACTTGAGAAAAAACTTGCTCATTGTGAATTTTGATTGTCAAGAGTGCCATCCGTGGTCATAGCACAGCTGGTAGCGCATCGGGCTGTCAATATAAAGGTCCCGGGTTCAATTCGCGACGGCATAACTCATGTTTTCTGACTATTCGTCTTTCACTAAAGGGCTGGTAATCGAAGACCTATGGCTGGAGGCTAGGCAATAATTTACCGGCAATACTGTTAGGACAAAAAAAACGGGAATCTATTGTTAGCTGATGTAGCCGCCGCGATTGACTAAAAAGTTTTTAAAAGCTACGTAAAACCCCGTTCAAGCAAAACAAAGCCATCCGGCGTCAACAATTGCAGTGTTACAAGTTTAAAGTCAAATTTTGGCTTCAACTTTTTAAAGTCAGGTTTTGGCTACAACTTAATGAAAACAATCTTCTGGATATCTATTGATCCCAATTGATTTTTGTCTTGAAATCACAATTCCCCCCCCCCTTATCTTTCCCCAACCTTCTTGAAATGTTTGTCCAACCATTCAGAAGATCCCTGTTAGTTTTTTTTAGCTTTCCGACATATCGAAGGGTCATAGCAACACTATCGTAAGTGCCTATAAAAAATAGGCACTTTCAGTAGCGTTGCACCGAACTCTCGATATAACAAAAGTAAAAGGGCCTGAATAACAATAACATACTTTTGGGTTGATAGTTTTGGATGATACCTGCCGAGTATGGTGACTTTCTTGTCATAATAATACGGGAATATGGGAATCAATAAAATACACAGTCAATCCTAATCGAGCGAACACGTCTATTAAGCGACCATATTTTTAAGCGACCGTTTTCAAAATCCCCCTCTTTTAATCAAAATATCTTTAAAGGTAGGTGTTGTTGGTCTAAATTTTTTTAAAAATGATACCCCGAGTTGTTTAAACTCACCATAATTGACTGAACGTTTCTAAAACTTGCTAAAGAGCCTAAACAACAACTGTCTTTCTTACCACTATTGAGGCAAGTTTTGGCTCAATGTTTGCCAAACTTGCAAAAAATTGTATGTAGGGATATGATCAAGATACCTATCACATAAGTCTCAGTTTTTAACGTTTCATATTCCATTGTCCAAATTAGCATCGCATTCCGAGGACAGAAATCTGTACTACCTATTATATATGGTATCATTCAGGTCAAGCATAGAAAAAGATATTTTGCGTTGAAATGCGAACTTCGGTGAGCGATCTAGGGCCACATTTACAACCTTGTTCAATGATCTACGCATCTAGGATTTAAATGCCAGTTTTGAATCCTTACCATGTTACAAGTTATCATAAGATTTGGTAGGACTACTTGTCTCTTAAAAACGAAAGCGACAAACGCGCCAAAATTCAGGAAAAACGGAAAATGCACTCGAGTTTAATTTGACATCTATAACCGGATAAATCGAGATTAGTTAAGTTATACATGTACAAGGGAGTCATGAATGCGAGATTGTTTGAGTTGCCTTAGGGACACTTTTAATTACGCAGTTCCAAAGCCGGTATTGACCTGATATCACTTGTCTAATAACATACAATGATACCAGGCAGTCTGTTTTTATTTGAATATTCAAGAACTAAACAAGAACTAAACTTTCGCCCGAATTTCTTTGATTTGAAAATTTCTTGAATTTAAGCAGCGAAAATGATTGATGATAATAAATAGAATAATATGTTGGTGTCTTAAAATATCAATGTTTTCTTGTCTCAGCTGCAAGAAATAATCACGACGAAGCACAGCCTCGTCATAAAAGATTCTCCCATTCTCGATCGAAAAACAATGATATTTCACGACATTGTCATATCATTAATATTTAAATCTATTTTTACAAGCATTTTCTTCTTTTCCCACAATATTTGGTCAAGTAGTCAAACGTGCACGGTAAAACAGAGCTTAAGAAAGATTCTTTGTTAAATTTCCAATTGAAGTATTTCACTTAAACTTGCTTAAACCCTTTATTTTGGGTACTCATTGGAATCGTCTCATCGAGACGATTCCAATGAGTACCAACAAACTAGGGTTTCAACGAGAAATAGGATTTTAGACCGGTTGTACCCCATTTAATCTATACCTGTAAATCTCATGAACCGTACAGTAAGGGTTTAAGGTGTTTTAAGGCACTGGATTAAAATAGTCTTTTAGAATTATTGAACGTTACTGTCATAATTCCTATATTGTTGGTACTCATTGAAATCGTCTTTTTTAAGTACCCACAACATAGTGTTTCATTGAGAAACAAAGATATAAGACTAGCCGAGTTTACCTTCTCTTAGGTACAAGTCGTCATACAGATTAAATACTAGAATAGTATTTGACTTTAAGCCTGGATATCATGACTTCTAGTCCAGAGCCAGCCAAACTTACAATCGTATTGTCGTTATAATTCGTGTGACGTGTTGGTGTCACAAAAGTACTAACCCACTCCAACAAAATCCAACATTTTTCAACACCACTCAAAGAGGAAAGTTTCGTAAAAAATTGTAGAAAATGAAGAATTTACTCCTCACATTTTTTTCTCATGCCCATAACATTTTCTTCACCAAGAGACACACATCTGGGAAATAAATCATTATCTTAGGATTGTCGTCTGTATTTTCTTTGAAACTAGACCAGTCGACCAAAAAAAAAATATTACGTCTGGTATTGGATTAAAGAACCACGAAGAGCTCTCACATCAGAGGTAGGCCTATACCTAAGAGAGGGTAAAGCCAATCTTATATCTTTGTTTCTCTATGATACCCTATGTTGTGGGTACTCATTTGAATCGTCTTGACAAGACGATTCCGATGAGTACCCACAATATAGGATTTGTGAAAAAAATGTTAAAATAGTTAGATTTAAAACAAGATTGCTTGCTCTATCTATTGCTCCACATGTACAATTGCTCTTCTTATTTTCAGTTGAAAATTAACATTTGATCACCCACCTAGCCTTGTGCATCTTATTTTCATCTTTCAAATCATTCATAAACAGGTCATTTTAAATTCACGAGACGTTCCACAATAAATGTCTGAAGACGTTGTGACTGAATTTGTGACACACGTGGTCAATGGCAACGGTGAACAAATTAATTTATTCTTTATATCCACGTGACGAATATAACAGGATGTTAAAGACCATGTTACAGATTAGAATGTTAGATTGAACAAGAGTGCACGGAAGGCGATGTATTGTCAACCTTACAATCAGAAAATGTAAAATAGTGATCCGTAAATTCATTGTATGTGGTAACAATCTCGTCACTCGGCGGCCATCTCACTAGTAACAAGCCTTTTTCAAAATGCAGATCGCAGATTTCTGTAAATAGTTCTTAACATTGCATGCCATCGTCGTACCAGAGGTCAGCCCGATTAGCTCAGTTGGTAGATCACCGGACTTTAAAACCATTGAAGTTCGACGTCGTGGGTTCAAACCCGGGCTGGTTCACTAACAAAACTAATTGTCTTTCGGATGAGACGTTAAATCGAGGCCCCGTGAGACGGTGCTTTACACCGAGCACGTTAAAGTACCATTATGGATCTAAGCAGTAGATTCGTCATGTATCCTTGCACTATCCCCCGTAAGAAATAACCGTCTTCTGGGGGCGTCGCTCATATGGGTATGAGCTACGGCAGCGACGATAAATAAACGAAAAAAAAAACAAACAAACAAACCCACACATACCAGAGATCTCTGATGGATGCACCATTGCTAAATGGTCGTAAGTGACTATACATGTACACTTTATGAAGACTTAAGAGCTCTTAGTCCTTGGACGTAGTAATTGCATCAGTATATCAGCGGTTTAAAAGGGCATTTTTTCAAACCTGTCAATTACGTAGCTATGCCATAGCGACCGATCATTCACTTTTTTTGTCAATTTCTGCCTTGGTGAGCTTAAAAACTGCTCTACATTCAAGATTCAAACGTTAAAAATTGTACCCCGCTTTGCTCGTAAGTTGGTTTGTTTACACGAGCACACTTGAGTACCATTTCATTTATAAAACGTTTCGCCAGAAAAACGTTAAAGATCGTTTACACCTCGCCTAACTCGTTAGTAGACCTATTATTCATCTAAAATGAACTGGCACTCATTAACTTCCGTTATTGCTCGAGTATTCCCGTAGCGTAACTCAATTTCGTTTCAATTTTTACTTATATTATTTCAAATACTACTATAAAGGCACGATAGAACAGTGGTCACAGACGCCTTCCCGAACACTGATAACTTGTCGGATCGAGTTCAATTCCCGACAGAGACACATATCATAATCATTGTGATTATAACTAACATAATGATTTTTTTCGGGTTTTTTTTTGTTGTTGTTGTAATTTTTAAAGAAATACATTTCTTTGTTATTATTTTGTCATTAGTTCTTTGTCCGGTACGATTAATATTTTTTATTCTTACATCATTCATTTTTTGGTAGTTTGCACTAACCAAGATTACTGGATTCTGATTGGGACAAAGATTTGTTTCATACCTCAATGAAAAAAACATAATAAGTTGTAAGTAAGCTTGTACCAAAAAGCAGTCCGATCAAAGAACTCATTTGCTTTATGATATTGAATTATATAATATCATCGGAAAAGAATAGAGTTAAACAGAAATTCGATTTACGTGTTCAAACCCAGTATATGTTTTTAATTTCATACCGTCATAAATTAAAAAGAAATGCCTCTGCATCTCTTAAATATAGATCCAGATTCATTCCAAAATCTAAAAATATTTTCAGTAATTTTCAGTGATTTATGGACAGGACTTTGCAATGGTCAAATTGAGGCTGGCGGAAAGACTGTGCCGAATACCAATAGTCTTTTGTCAACACTTTTCAAAAAAAAAAAATTAAAAAAAAATCAAAATCTGTACTCAAAAAGGGGTAAACCTAAAAAGAAATAGAAATATTTCTGGTCATGGTCCGACTTGAACTCGTGACCTCCCGATTATAGGAACGCACCCTAACCACCACCGTTAAATTTCCGTATGTACTATCAGCTGTGAAACATGTTCTTAGCTCTTAACCTCGCGAGTATAAGTCTATATTAAGAAACATTTACCGACTATCAATAGGGGTCAAAAGGAATATTTAATGAGTGCCAGTTCATTGTAGATAAATAATACACGAGCACACTTGGATACCTTTGTATAAACATTTCGCCAGCAAAACTTTTATGATTTGTACCCCGGTCTGCTCGTAGCTATTTCTCAAACGGTTCACCAGCGTTTTCATCTTGCATGCAGGACAGTGTTTGCATAAACAATGAGATACCAACGATTTTTCTGCATATACAAGGTATTTCAGACATGAAAACGGAAGAAAAGACGTATAAAATTATCTCATGGGTATTGTTCTCGTTGAATAATTCATGTTGTTGAATAATGTATCATTAGAGTTCGTCGTTTGGCATTCGAAAAGGCGTTTTGTTTTGTTTTTCTCCGGAAGTAATCAAAGTACCGAAGGTACCGAAACACAGAAATATCTAACAGAGAAGAAAACCAGTCAGATCCAAGTAACTTCGTCATACCGAGCCTGGCTATTTCAGTGGTAAGGCTTTAGGCTGTCTATCCTAGGGTCCTTTGTCCTGTTTTACTAAACGTTTTACGAAAAAAAAAATGATCGTAAATCAAAATCAAAAATCGTACCTGGTGTTTTGATTCTGTGTTAGATTCTGCATTGCAATATCTTATTGGAATCGTCTTTAAAATACGATTCAAATGAGGTGATGCATGACAGAATTCCATATTTTGTTACTACTGTAGAAGCAATTTTAATTTTGACTTACGCAAAAAAATAATCGTAAGATGTTTAGTAAAGCAAGTCCCAGAGTTCGAACACCTGCACGACCAACTTCCATCCGACATTCTGAAAAAGTCATTGTGACACGAGTCATTTGAAATGAGCCGCTGGTGGCTCGGATAACAAGTTGCACTGGTGTAAGAAGCGAAAGGAAAGCATGGGTAGGTGCACTAACTATCGCCATATAACTGCAATAATATCGAAAGTGGAGTTTAACTGCATACAGACAGATTTTTTACGCTCCCCCGCCTAAGCATACATATGTTACTATGGCAACGAAATCTAAGGCCGCTTTGTATAATTTCGCAAAAATAATAGCATTTATACTCTTCGAAGATACTAAACTACACATACGACAAATTATACACTGAACAAGATAGAAATGCCAAAGTTAAGGGCCCATTATACGAATATCTGGATCATCCCTCGTAAATGGGTCTTAACATGTAGTAATGAGAAATTAAGCAATGGTATATTATTTCGGTAACTATTTTTAGCCCACCTAAGCAAAAAGAGCCCATGGGGAACTATTGAGATCTAGCTTCATCCGTTGTGCCTTCACATCTTGTTTGCACATTATGGGCCTAAGTCGCGACTTAAAATGTCTTAAAACTTATGAGATTGTTTGACTCAATGTAGTGGAACCCAAATGGTTCCGCAACATTTTGGAACTCTTGATGTTTCACAATGTTGACCGAGGTTTCCTAATGAAATGATTAGGAAATCTCGATTAACATCGTTTAAGGATCATTGTTTCCGAAACTTTGTGGACCTAGTACGGGTCCACTACCTTAATGAACACTTAAATTGGTTTCAAAGTGGGAACTTCGAATATTGTTACATAGTTTCAAACAATGTTCCATGTGAACGCCTCATAGCCAACTGTACTCTTGGGTCTCTTTTTGAAAATTTGAATTTTCATCTTAATCGGCTAGAATTCAAAAAGGCCGTTGTAATTGGACCGTTCAAATAATTTTATCACGTGTTGTAAAATCGTGGCTGAACTATCATCAAGCATCTCCACTTTCAGGTTGTAACCCAAGCAATGCCATTATCATAAAAATTCATATATAGCAAAGCCCAAGTAGTGGCTCGTGGGTGCCTTTATCGCTCAACCTGTCTATACCTTAAGCTTTTGATAACTTGAATGGTCTTTATAACGATTTCTTTAGTATGCCTACTTGCCAAGCTACGAATGCAGAAAAATCTTTATTGTTCGAACCTCCTCTTTACTCTCAGTACGGTTATTTTCATTTGCAAAAAACAAATTTACGCACAAATTTGTAGAAATTTAGAGAAAAAAAAAAAAAAGAAAAAAAAGAAAAAGAAATAAACAAGAGGACCATGATGATCCTAGATCGCTCACCTTAGTCTCTTTGACCCCTGAGACATCGCATTAATTAAATAGGCAGATGTCAACAAGGAGATGATTTCTACACAAGATCAATACTATGGAATGTTTTCAGCCAAGAGCAAGATATGCCTTTTCGCTCTCTGATTCTATGTAAAAAGGGATGCAACCGGATGGAGCCCAAATGTGACCCCAGGGTCTTTGGATGAACAAAGTTGGTAGAGATCCACTAGATGATGCTACATACCAACTATGAAAGCTGTCTGCCTTCTGGTTTCAGAGACGATTTTTGGAGATTTTCCTATTTTCACTCATCGTGCTTAGATGCGCCAGGGCAAAACCCAAATATGATCCAAGGGCCTTAATATAAGCAAACTTGGTAGGGGCCCACTAGATGATGCTACACACCAAATATGAAAGCTGTCTGCCTTCTAGTTTCAGAAAAGAAGATTTTTAAAAGACCTTCAATCTTTGATTTTATGTAAAAAGGGTTGGGCCCGGGCAAAGCCCAAATATGACCGCAGGGTTTTGATATGAACAAACTTGGAAGAGGTGCACTAGATGATGCTACATACCAAATATGAAAGCCGTCTGTCTTCGGTGTCAGAGAAGAAGACTTTTGGAGATTTTCCTATTTCCACTCATCGTGCTTAGATGAGCTAAAAGGGATGCGCCCGGGAAAAGCCCAAATAAGATCCAAGGGCCTTAATATAAACAAACTTGGTAGGGGCCCACTAGATGATTCTACACAATAAATATGAAAGCTGTCTGCCATCTGATTTCGGAGGAGAAGACTTTTTAAACATGTTCGCTTTTTGATTCTATTTTAAAAAGGGTTGTGCCCGGTTGGAGCACAAATATGACCCCAGGGTCTTGATATGAACAAACTTGGTAGAGGTCTACTAGATGATGCTACATACCAAATATATGAAGGCTGTCTGTCGTCTGGTATCAGAGAAGAAGAATTTTGAAGTTTTTCCTATTTTCAACCTTTTTGTTAAGGGTAGAGGTAAATTTGAAGATGGATTTCATTTATTTGAACAACTTTGGTAGAGCTTGTCCCAAGGAACTTTCCTGCCAAGTTTCACCAAGATTGACCCACGGGTTTAGGAGGAGAAGATGTTTAAAGAAATTGTGGACGATGGACGACGTACGACGGCCATTGCATGCTCATAATAGCTCACCTTGAGCACTTCGTGCTCAGGTGAGCTAGAAATAATATGTATCGTTGCGCAAAAGAGTTAGTTATTATAAGATATATGCAAAGAGAATAGTACATGTTCCGTGATTAAACGTTGAAAATAGACTCGCCTCAGTCGTTTGCATTTTCAGAACTTATTTTGGATGTAGTTTCTTTAGATGCCTCTTTAATCCGAGTTATTTTTAACAAGTGCTGAATAAAAACTTTTCTTTTTAGAGACATGGTAGGGTCTACTTAATGGTAAGACTTGTAATGATTTTTAACCCATTATAGAATACTGTAAAGAAGAGTCTGGCGACCAGACAACGTTGAAAGTACAATAAACCGTGATTACATATTCTGCAAAATTACAGTGAAACATATTTCGGTAATTTTCATTTTCCCACAATGTTTCATATTATTTGCGGCAATTAATTTTCATTTATGATATTGAAACAATCGAATTTACGCTTTTTAAATTCAATGCCTACCAAACCGCAATTTACAGTTTAGATCTCCATGAACGAGCTCAAAATTAGGACTGGTTTTACATTACATGATTACCAACCGTGCCATATCTGAAATCTATTTTTACATTCCGTAAATCCAAGAGAGGAAAAGCTCGTAATCTGTAGTTTATGAGGGCCTAGTTACGGGTTTTTGTCACTTATTTACTCTTTTTGTATTTTTGAAAATGTGGGTCACGGTAACATTCAATTAACATTCCCTCTAGTTTATTCAAACTTTGAGGCCCGCCAGGTCACTAGAAACCGTCCGGGTATAAAATAAATTCTGGTGTATTAGAAAGGAGCCAGCCCTACGTGCAAGATGAATAAACAGTGCAAACAGTTTTCAAATTATTCCCCGCTTTGCACGCTGGTGCACGTGCAAAGCGGGGTATAATTGGAAAAATGTTTGCACCATTTTGTCATCCTGAACGCAAATATAGTACAGAACAATTATCTTATTAGATCCTGCCCTGCGTTCAGGATGACACAGCGGTGCAAACTGTGTGTAATTGCTCGTGCAAAGCGGGTAATAATTTTCAAACAGTTTGAACCGTTTTGTCTTTCTGAAAGCAGGACTGGATCATCTACGCGACATTCCCATTAGTATCACATACATGTACGCCAAAATAAAGACTCAGGTGAGCTTGTGCATCCTCACAGTCTAATCAGAATTCCCTTTAAGCAATACTGCAGACAAAGAATATCCTTAAAGCGATAGGAGGCTTTCCAGGTTGCCCGATGATTGTGCTTTATATATACGGTTAAAAACTTCGTGAAATTGACACTCATTTCGATTAAAATCATCCACTCATTGCTTCATTCATGTATTCACCCATTCCAAGCACCCAATGAAATCGATCAAAATCGCTCCGAAATCATTAGAAAACATTTTGAAATCATTCAATAGGATTTATATTAAATTCGTATCGATCAAATTATTCTACGATTTTATTGGCTGGTGTGGATTTTAAAGTGTCTGGTCGGTCCACGAAGACACATAAACAGAAAAGTACGTATATTTTATTAAAGGGGGGTAATAAATATCGCTTGTTTTGTTCATCTTGAACAAAAGTTTCGATATTGGATTACATCCCTTTAATTCTACTCACCCACCCCCCGTCGCAAAAATAAATAAATAAATAAAAACAAAGCCACACAAAAAAATGATTATATGTGATCTAGTTATCCAGGAAAAAACATGCCTAAATACGATAAAATTCGTCGGAAACATTAAATCTAGAAAAAATGCAATATCTGTTATTTTGAAACAAGAGAAGTGTTTTATTTCCCTTAAAGGATTGAGTGCTTTGTTTCACTTTGTACAACCATTTTCCCAAAAACCGATTTTTTTATGCACTGAAGAAATGGAAAATGCATCGGTTCAGCAATTCCTTCCCTTTTCTTAACGTTTTCCATAATAGTTTGCAGTCTATTTTCTATTTTAAACGTGCATTGAATTAACGTCTGCATATTATTTTTTTAAAAAATTGATGTCAATCCAGACCAGACTTGGCTGACTATTCAGGGTTCAAGTTAATTTACTTGGATTACAATTCAGATCTTGGTCTGAATACTCAGTGCTCAAAATCTGCCCGTGGAGTCGGTTCTCTGCTTTTCGAACTTTGCAGGAGACATCCTATGATTTCGTATGACATGACAAGGTATTTTTGCATCTAGGAAATAATGCACCTAAGACGAGCTGTATTTACGAGGGGTATGTTGCCAACTGGCGCATTGCCAGACAGACAAAATTGAGCCTGTGCCTGTCATCTCCAACAATTTGAAACATGCACGAGGTACAAACATTAATTGGTTGATTGAATGGAGTTTTACGCAACTTTCAACATTTTTTCAGTCATATCGCGGCGGCTAGAGTACCTAACAACGGTTTCCTGGTATTTCTTTCACCAGTACAACCACCACATCCATTCCTAGACTCAAGCTGCTATTTCACATAGGTCTACGATTATCAAGCCATTGGTGAAAGACAAACAAGCGGAAAGAATGGGTGCCGACTTCGGGGATCGAACCCTGGACCTCTAGATTGACGGTCCGACGCGCTACCAACTGCGCTATGACGGCGGCTATGCGAGGCACAAACAACCAACAGCCTAGTAATTAGAATATTCGCTGACTGTGTAAACACACTTCGATACCTTGTATCTATAAAAAAAACCCCACAAAGTGAATACTCTGATCAGACCGTGCATCTGCACAGTCTGATCAGAGTCTTTGCTTGGTGCACTTTTGAAAATGTTGGAAATGTCATGCACTGGCTCAGCTATAAACGCACTGACAGCGACACGGACAGACAACGTGGGGATTGTGTGTTCCCCGATTTATTTCTGTAAGAGCATCCAGAAATCCATGCCAATCACTTATAACTGACGAGGGTTTAAAGAACAGAAAAAGAACCTTCAACTAATAAATTTCCAAATATGGTTATTTTAGCCAAAATATTCTCCCCGGTGGGTCGACGTGACCAAATCACGCATATCCCACATGGAATAAATTTTCGGGTAATGCTGTCAAAACGTTTAACTACAGCTCGGAAAAGGCGTAGTTAGAACCTTTTGGGGTCAAATAATAGGTTTCGGTGACTCAACGTGAAACAGTTTTAACTGCCTATAAACATATAGGCAGTTACAACTGTTTCGCGCTGAGACATCAATATGTCAAAAATTGATTTGGTAATCGATTTTTTGTTTAGGTTTGGCAATTCAAATATTTACTAGTATAGGTTAGTAGAACAAACCAATAAGCTCTATTGTATTATCATGCCGACGTGTTATTTGAAACCTTAAGAATTGACAGATCGGGTATAATATTGTCCGCTATCCTTACATATCCTTAAACAAGAGCCCCAGCATTAGGTGTCAACGCTTGGCTGCTTGTGATGGGTGTAAATGCAGGTAATAGCTACGCCTACGGGTGCCTACTCTTGGCTGAACGGTCCACAATAATGGATAAACTAGAAAGCCATGAAGTTTGAGTCGCTCCACAGGCTTGGAATTCTTGTAATAGCAAATCAAAATTTTGACAAGATTTTTAGATATTTTGGGTTCTACTAATGTTGAAAATGATATTCGAGGTTCTCACTATATAACATATAGAGAAATGACTTCCGCCTATAAAATACATATTTTTCACCTGATCACATATATTTTTGGTAGACTGATAAAGGGTCACCCAAGGATCATTCCAGTGAAATGTGGTTGATATCCATCAGTTACATTCTGAGAAAATGATTTTCAAAGTTTACACTAAATAACATATAGAGAAATGACTTCCACCAATAAAATACATATTTTTTATCCAATCGCATAATTTTTGGAGGACTGAGAAAGGGTCATTCAAGGATCATTGCAGTGATATTTGGTTGATATCCATCAGTTACATTCTGAGAAAATGATTTTCAAAGTTTCCACTATATTACACATGCAAAAAATAACATCTGCCCATAAAATACATAATTTTCATTCGATCACATTAATTTTTGATAGACTGATAAAGGGTCACCCAAGGATCATTCATGTCAATTTCAATTGGTATCACTCAATTAGAATCTGAGAAAACTCACTTTTTACCAAATTTGGGAATTAGCCATGCCCATTAAATCCATGTTTTTCATTGGATAATTTTTTTTGAACTTTGAATAACTTTGACAGAGGGTCACCCAAGGATCATTCCGGTGAAGTTTTATTGAAATTCATCCAGTTGTTTCTTAGATGATTTTTAAAGATAAAGTTACGACGGGACACACGGACCCAAGTAAGGACGGACTCATGACAGACACAAGCCATGACAATAGCCCAAGTGGCCTTTGGCCAGTGGAGCTAAAATTAAAGAATCATTGGGTCAGTAAGTGTGCAAAAATCATATCTAAAGCTTTGTTCAAGCTGTAGTTATCATAGTTTGTTCACCCACTGGGAAAAAAACTTCGGGTTGGACTCTTCAAACCCCCACAAAAAGAAATTCTAGATCTGCGCATGAAAGAAAATGGCAAGTAACAATGAGAAACCAAGTGTTGTTCTAAGTACAAAAGATTTACTGTTTAATAATTATAGATATAAATAATCAACAATGCAAATAGGACATAAAATTACTTGAACGCTGTCATAACCCATTTACAGAATACATAATTTCCCTTTTTGCATGACAAGTCAAAATTTTATTAAACATAATAAATGTCATTAAGAATAGATTGCGTTTTCTAACAATATTTTACACAACTACATTTCTTCAGTGTCTCTAAAGGGACTGTATGTAAATGGGTTAATAATAGTGTCAGAGTCAAGATATACCCCACCACATAATTGTGCGGCAGAGAACCATCAAAACTGGACAATATGCAAAAGGTTAGGTTACAAGCATTTGGTTAAGGACGACAAAATTGTGAAAACTTTTTTCAAATTGTACCCAGCTTTGCATACAAGTCTTCTTGCTAAGAGGGGTATAATTTGAAAAAAAAAAAAAAAATGCATCATTTTGTCATCCTGAATGGAGAGCTGTGACCTTCTGTGAAAAATTCATCCAAATCTGTCGGTTATAGTAGAAGGAGTTGTGCTCACAAAATTTGGGTATAGGGACGTACAAACTGATGTTGGAACAAAGAACAGACGGAGAAGATGTCACAAATATACGTCCACATCTGGCAGCATATAAAAACATTTCAACATCAAATTTATTGCACAAGGGGTGTGATTAGGATAAAAATGCTCTACCTCTCAAGTAGGGACACACAACAATGGTGTTGAAATGTTTTCTAAATACATGTACACATGTATTTATTTAGTAACAAATCAAACGCTTATAGCAACAATGATGTTAGTGCCTATATATATGATAGGCACTTACATCAGTGCTACAGTTACAGACATTGTGAAATTGACAAGATGAACAAGTATGAAATGAATTTTGGAATGATATTGAATTAGTGTGTGGAGAGAGTTTGGAATTAAATATAAGGAAGGTAATTCAATATTGCTAATTTTGTCCTTCCTATAAAAAACCTACATACTTTCCAATTTGTGTGTCTTCACAAACCAATCAGACACTTTAAAATCAACACCAGACAAAATAAGTGTAGAATGATTTGATAAATTTCAAGAAAATGTTAATGGTTTGGATCGATTTCAAATTGTTTAAAGAAATTAGGAACCTTTTAGAGCGGTTTGATTGAGTGTTTGGAACAAATGAATGGAGCCCTAACTGAGCAATTTAGAATGTTTTTGATCGAGGTGAATATCAATTTCACCATGTTACTAACTGTAACCCTCGAATCATAAGCACAATGACTACATACAACATAGGCTAGCATTTATTCAGCACACATATCTTCCTGCACACATTGGAAGCTTATCTAAATCTATGGCTATACGTAATAACAACACTGTATCGGACAATATTCCTTGCAAATAACACATTGGAATGTTTTTCTGATTAAATGAAAGAAAGAAGATGTGATTTTCTGTTAAACAACAATTCCCCTGTTACTTTTTGTCTTCATTAAAGCCTTTCCACTTTCAACCCCAAAACAGTGGGGAAAAAAAAGAGTTTTTGAGTTAAAATTCTGGGTCCATTTTCATCAAAGGTCATCCGAGATATTACAAATCAACAGTTCTCGTCCAAAGAAGTAATAGGGTGCTTAGTAGACAAGCACCTGATCAGCCTGCATAGTCCTTTAAATCATCAAAGTATTGTATGTAATTAAGCCTTGTCATGCTGAACCCGGAATATTCCTGCTTTGACCGGAGGTATAGACAAAGATCAGTCTGCACATATGTGCAGTTTGATCTTTGTTAATACCACCTGAATTTTATTTTTTAACCAGAAAGGTGTAAAACAATGAATTTCCAAAATCAATACTCACCAACATTTCGTAACTTCCAGTGCTTTTAGCACTTTGATTTTACATTTATTTTGCAAAGATTTTCATTTAGCACGACAGGGGTTTAGGGCCTAAGCAATTGTAACAATATGTTGTAAATGCCTACAGATATAGAGGCACTTATAATATATTTGTACCTTCAAAAGACACAAAGTAGGCATCCAGACTGCTCTGGTATTTTGCCATTTCTCTTTCATTTACGTTATCATATGCAAATATTGAGGAGGGTAAAACTGCATATCATTAAACAACCTGTTGATCCAATCTTCAGAAAGACAAAATTACAAAAAGACAGGGCATAAACTTCTACACATGTATATGGCCACAAAGTCTATCTAAAAGTAGATGTATTGAAGTTGAAAAAGAGATTGATTCTAGTAAAGATCAACCAGAGGTTGCATTTTAAAAAAACTTTTACAGGAATGTAGACTGATCATTCTAGTTTCCGAAAATCAGCAAAATGGGAAAAAGTTGAACTTAGGTGGATATTTTTGGCACTACCATTTTGTGTGACGGGTCACACATATTTTCTGAATCTAGAATTATCATTCAATATCTCTCTTTAATTTTTTTTTAAATTTGACTTCTGATTGATCTCTGCTGAATCCTACCACTTTTTTCTTCAAGCAATATGAGCATGTGCGTGACATTTCCAACAATTTTAAATATGGGAAAAGCAAAGCTTCTGGCTAGCCTAGTAGCTGCACAGTCTGACCAGAATCTTCACCCTGCGCTATATAGAGGTCTTAATCCATCTTCAGGCAGTCAGCATATATTATCATGCATTGTGTCATTGTCAACACTACCCAAATTTTTACCTCGGGCAGGTGTTAAATTGTAGGAAATGTCACTTGCAGTCTCATATTTGATAAATTTCTGAGATGGTCCCCTTTTGCCTGACGGATCTGATGTATCAATTAAACCATTTTCTTTGATATTATTTTGCTGCTTCAACCATTTTTTTTCAAGATGGTCAAAGAGGCTGGGACAGTCCAAGGGAGATAATATGTTACAATTTACTTTGTATTTCACAAATCATGTGAGTTATTGATACCAACAATGGAAAAGAAAGAAACTTATTATCATTTCTGTTTTTTTCACAATGACCATACATCATTCCAGCCTAATGCTTTCAAAGAGAAGGAAACAGAAAAATACAATGATGTGTCACAATTGAGATCAATGATAGAATGCTCTTTTTATTTTGATATAATCAAAGGGAGATAATCAAATAAGCCTTTCCTTCCTATCCCGCTTTTCCAAAACCCCTACCTTATTATTGAATTTAAATCAATGGCTTTAAATAAAGTTTTGCTAGTACATGAATCTTGTTAGCACTAAACAAATATATGTGATCTGTTATCCAGGAAAACATGCCTAAATGACAATTCAATTGACAATCGGCAAAAAAAAATTTAGAAAAAAATCTAAATTTGGTTTTTTCTAAAAGAATCAAAGATTTTGTACCTATTTGTGTAACTATTTTCCAAAAGGCCTAAGTTTTTATGCACTAAAATTAATTAGTTGGCAAAATATTGAGTAAATGGAGATACTGCTTGTTTCAAGCAATTTCATCTTTTTTTCTCATTGTTGTCTGCCATATTTTGCAGTCTTATTTCAATTTGAAAACACATAATTTTTACATCCCTTAGATCTTTGACATCAGATTTGCCTAAAATTGATTGTTTTGTAAAAGATTTATCTTGGTTAGACAACTGAAATAACAAAGTGACATCAAGGCAGGATTACCCCAATAACAGATCATCATATGCTTCGTAAATGAATATACAACTGGCATGAGACTAATACTATCACATTTTCAATAGAAATAAAAGGCTGTCAATGTTTAGGTCAAAATATACAACATAAATTCTTTTCTATTGACATATTTACAGTAAACATATTTACATAAGCTATTTACAATAACAAACACTTATCTACATACTCCAAGATTAAGATAACAATATTTACATTAAATAACACTTACTAATCCAATTAATTAGTTCATTAATATATAATGGTTCTACTTAATTCTAAGAGTTCTTAAGATTTTTAATCGGGATCATCTTTCATGCTGTGTCCTAGAATTTCAACTGAATTGCACAAGATACCCAAGTTAAATTTTTAAGAAATCTTTAAATTCTTTATTCTTAGAAATGCACCTTTGTTCATCCCACTTGGGCATACAACTCATCATTCGACCATTGATTTGTAAATAATTACTTTTGTTACCATGTAACTTCTGTCAAATGTCATGTGAAAGATTGTGAAGCCATAGAACTCCAATGCCTCCACAGGACAGACATTGTATTATCAACTAATCTTACTTGGCCAGATGGGCAAAGTGTAATTTTTATGACTCAGTGCAAAATAGTTGTAACTGCCTATATGTTTATAGGCAGTTACAAATGTTTTGCACTGAGCCATAGATATATTATGCAGCTGTTATAGTGGATGAAAATTATAAACACTTTGTATTTGAAAAATGTTGTCAATACAGATGTTTCTAATTGAAAATCAAAAGATCCTTCAAACAGTTGAAGACATTAAATTGAGGACTAGTTTAACATAGTATGTTTGTCATAAATATTGCGTCTTTGTTCCTGTACTGTGGATTTCCACCGCTTTTGCTCACTGGATACATAATTAATGACCGACTTCTGTCGACCGAGTCTAGCTCTCGTAGAAGGTCCCGAACTGTCAAACTGGGGCACCTGGGATACCGTTTGATCATCCTGAATGATAAAATACAACAACGAATAAACAAGAGATGTTAGTAAAAATTTATGCCCCCCCCTAATAGTAGGTCAATGGCCGATTTTTTGTCAATAAACAAAGGGTGATAACTCACAAAATATAATGATAAGAGTTATGGCTCTTGTGCACTGGACTTTTCCTCAATAAATTCTACCCATGTGTGAAGTTTCATGATTCTAGCTTGCATAATTTTTGATATATGCTCCGGACAAAAAAGGTCTACAGACTGACCCACAGACAGACAGAGGCAAAAAAAATATACCCCCCCTTCTTTGAAGGTGGGTAGAACAAATAACCCCAGTCTACCATACTTCCACATTCCCCTCTATTATGTGGCTAATTTCAATAACCAAGCTTTTAAAACATTGTCCTGCTGTTTACATATAAAAAAGTTTTGACAGGCAATATTTCTGATCTTAGCCTACACTGCCTGCTTTCAACATCATTATCATTAGAAAAACTTTAGCCAGTCTGATTCCAATGTCAACATAATTTGCATTTTAAACCAAATTTTAAACTCAGTAGGTAAGACCTTGTGTGTGACATTTCCAACAATTTCAGATGTAAATGAAAGACAAGATTAAGCAATTTGGACAATCATACAGTACATTTGAATTATTCAGCTATTGTGAATAGAGACTCTAAAGAGGATATTCATTTGTTTCAGGGTATGATCTATTTATTGCTCATTGAGTGAACAACATAAGCTATATTTTCATGAGTGGTGAAGCTATGAGTGAAAATAAAGCTTTTGTTGTTCATGATGAGTCAGTAATTGGGCTCTATTTAGAAAACATGAGAAAGTGTAAAATGAACGATAGAAGGGTTTAATTTTTCTGATAATTTCACTGGTTTGGCAGTGAGTTTACCAAAACATCTGAGAAAGGTCTTTAGCTATCTATTGAGCAAGTTGTGAAGACTAAGACCTCACTGTGTGGATCCACAGACTGATCTGTGTCCAAGTGAAATTGTTGGAAATAACACATGTAACACACAGTCTTTCATTCTTTTCCAAAAGCATTTCAAAAGCAAAAAAATGGAAGCTTCAACTTTAACTAGAACATTACTTGGACAGTTAAGCTTGAATATTTCAAATGATTGAATATATTTAATATTGATCAAATACACTCTTCTAATTCATTTAACAAATTAAATTAATTAAGCAAACTGTACCACAAATCTCTTTACAAATCTAAACAAAGAGTAGTTTTTGCTCTAAAAGTGCCCCTGTGCTTGGCAATTAAAACAGTTTTTAATGTGCTCAAAGCAAAGCCCCTGGCTAGCCTTCCGATCAGGATCTGCACATTCTGGACAAGCCTTCACTATGTGCTCTGTAGATTGATAAGGTCTGACCCATCTTTAGGCAATCAGCAAATCGTTGATTTTCTACCAAAACCTCGTAACTACAGCTTTAAACAAGCTGTAGTTACGAGATTTTAGCAGAACACCGACAAAATATTCTTATTTGCATTATGTGGTTGCTTAGCAGGGTTTTAAGGGAAGAACATTTTGTGAGTTTGAGACCCTCAAATAAGTAGCTAGGACCCTCAAAACTATCTGATGTGAGTCTTAAAGACCCTTGAGGGATCAGCTTCAGAAAATAATTGAAGACTGTAAGTCTCTTTAAGTTAGTCTTCCATTCTTTCCTGAAGCTTCTTTCCTGAAGCTGAGCCCCATTTAGTATAGCAGGTGCATATTAACTTGAACCTGACTTTTATGCAGAATAAATAATTAGGCACATGAATAAATTCCTTCGGCACGTGACAATGAAGCATGGACATTCCGTTACACTGCACAAATTAAAGGCATGCGTGGAGTTAGTAGTTTAAGTATATACGGGGCACCTAGTTATGTAGCAGGCGATTCGATTTCAAAAACAATTGTTGTGACTGAGAGTGGGGATTTCATTTCATTTCCATTCAAAACACATATTTTGCATTTAAAGAAATTAGAAAATTTATATTTTTCTCACCCGCAACTAAAGATTTTTAAATAAGAAATTCAATTTACGTATCGATTCATTAGTTCATTAGGGTGGCCAAACATTGCCATTAAAGTGAACAGCATGTGCGAAGCGGGGTAACAAAGTTAACATGTGCACTCCAACTTTACGTTTGGATTCCGCAGATTTATAAGTCGTGTTTTGCTGAGGAGAAAAGACCGGTATTCAATTTATTTTAATCACAAAGGCCAGGTTTAGGTCAATATGCTTCCACTATATATAAAGCCAACACCTTTACCAGGCAAGAGCTCTAATTTCATATAAAACAAGTTTGAGTGCTTAAAAGAAATTGTCTATGTACTAATGAGGGACCCTCACGATTCCAATCATTGAGTCCTTTGGACTCCATGGTGTTGAAGCAAAACAATTGCTCAGGCTGCTGAATGTTTGTGCCTAACACATGTGAGCCTGTTTGTGAAGTTTCCAACAATTTGACATGTGTGTGTGGGGCAAATATTGAGCAACCAAGATGGCTATGCAGTCCAAATAGAAAATTACCTGACTGTGCTAAGATACTATGAGACCTTATAAATGTAACAAGAGCACCGCCTACGGGTGCCTACGCTCGGCTGTCCAGTGCTGGATGGTGGGAAAAAATCTAAGTCTTAAAAGGGGCATAATTTGTACAAAATGCATCTAGAGTTATCTCCCTTAATAGTATAGGTTGCTTTTTTGATGGTAATCATGTGTGCCAAGTTTCAAGTGAATGCCTTCAGTAGAACCAGAGATATAACACCGAAAACAGCCGAGCTAAAAAGTGAATAGTGAAGACATTTTCTAGAATGTGCCAATGCAAACGCCTGAGTCTTTAGTTTGTGTGTACTTGAAATTGTTGTAAATGTCATGCACAGACTCATTTGCCGTGCAATGGATCACACAGTTACAATTATATTGTATTTGCTGATGAAAATAAATAGAGCATCATCATTTGTTTCAGTGTAAGATTGATTAATATTTCATTGAGTGAACAACAAAAGCTATATTCTCACGAAGGGCAGATCCTTTATATCTGTAATGCAAAAATGAGACAAATTTTGAAAAGTTTAGGACAAACTTCTTAAAGCGTTTTATCTAGCATGAGATGGGTATGCAACGTTTGTGATTAATAGAGGATATTGAATGAGTGGTCATTGAATACTGAATTTATTAAACAAGTCATCTATAAACAGATAAAAACGAGGCTGCGCCAAGTTTTTATCTGTTTAAGATGACAAGTTTAATAAATTCGGTATTTTATGAGCACAAATTTGATATTCTATTTATAATATGACCCAAATTATTCGTAAAATCGTCGAAATTCTTGAAATTCAACATTTCAATTTTCCATAAAACTTAAAACCCCATTTTAAACTTATGTCACAATAGATACATTATGACGTAATTTTCGCGGTTACAAAATAGCGTCGTTTTGCGTTCTGAGCTCATTTGCATACTTATTCAACTAGTGTTATAACACCCGTGTGATATCAAAAAAATTCAATGGGTTTATTTCACTCCTGCGACGTAGGTCATTTTATAATGTCACTTATTGTGCTCAGCTTAGATATCGACATTCCTTACTTAAGACCCTGGTGTAGGTTTCACTAAATATCTTTTGTGTAAGTTATTCATTAAAGTTAATTCTACATTAGTAACCAAAAATAGAATTCTGCCATGCAGCATCTCATTAGATTAATTTGCAAGCACTACAAAAAATATCGTATATTAGATCTACTCTACCACAACATTACCACAAAACACTTAAGCCATTTTCTGTTTTTCAAAATAATGAACTGAACATCCAGGGTTTTAACAAATATGTGGTATACCCTGAAGATTCTAAAACAACCCTTTGCTCTTAAAACCCCATTCCCCTTTTTTTGGTTGAAATCGTCCATTTCAGACATGATTTCACAAAATCTTGAAGTCTCTAATAGAGGCCCATACCCAGAAAGTCATAGTTCACTAAAAATTCAATAGCAAGTTTATGCATCTATTCCATAATCAAATATTAATATTTTTGCACAGATCAAGCTTACGTTTGGCCATTTTTACACTGTCTTAAAAAATATTGATTGCTCACTGCAAAACAGTTGTAACTGCCTATATGTATATTTCAACTGTTTTGCACTGATCTATTGGTTTGTAGCAAAGCCTCCAATAAAAGCCCATCCCTATCTAATTAAAATGAAATAATTCTAATAGAACCCCAGGGTTCTAGTAGTGCTTCTACGGTATATAGCATTATTGTTTATTTCAGTGTAAAATCAATGTATGTTTCATTGGTTGATCAACAAAAGCTATATTTTCTTTATAGCTTTTGTTATTCACTCAATATAATATTAATCAATCTAACCCTGAAACAAACAATTATCCTTTATTTCTTTAAAGTAAAACTAGACAAGATGCTAAAGTTTTAAGACAATATTTCTAAAAGGAAGCTATTTTGCAAGTGATTGCTATGCAACTTTCATGATGACCTCACTTAAAGGGCTTTGTTTAGGTAATACTAGATAGGTTTCAATGAGCAGGGTTTCTTTTGTTAGTTTTTTTTTTCTTAGGTTCTGATAATTTGAAATTGAGTTTATCAAGCAATATTCTACTGTTATTTTTTGATATTCCACCCAAAAGTATAAAAGAATAAAGAAAATTTACCCAAAATTAAACATAATAATGTTGCTTAAAGTGTAAGCTTAAGTAAAACTTAAATAAACTACTTACTTGATAGGCAGAAGAAAACTTTGCTTTTATACAAGTTCTTTATAACTCTATATTTCAAAACCAATTTTTAAGGATAGAATAATCAAGAGTAAATTGCAGTTTTGTCCCAAGTACTAAGAAAAAAGAAGCCTCCATATGCCACTAGATAATACTATTTGATAAACCTTTAAATTTTTATTTAAAAATCCAAGAGAAATTTTAACGTGAATCAAAATCTACAAAGTGGGAATCAAAACTAATCAAAAATGTGAATCATAACTTAATAAATTGAACAAACTATAGGCAATGCAAGTGTTTTGTGGTTTAGAAGTTAGTAGAAATTAGTAGCCTCCCCAAGCCACTAGTAAATGTTACCAAATTAACCACCTCGTCTGTGTGTTCTTGATACTGGCCAGGTCGTCTAGCAATCAACGGATCCAAACATAACAGGAACAGCATGTAGATTAGTAACAGAGACGTCACACATATTATGATAATTACAACCACCTGTTGTTGAAAACAGTAAAACGTGTATAAGGCAATAATTCTATGGACTACCCAAATGTTGTAGTTAAAGAGAATGGTTACTTAGTACATGTTTTGTTTACATTTAAGAAACAATCTTTTGATTGAGGATGTATATTATTGTAAATATCGGATAAATCCTGTGTTGTACAAACTCATTAAAATCATCTTAAGGCTATCAGACACAATTGGAAACCTTAACTCTATTTTACAAAAATATTACCTTCCTTTAATAAAAAATTATCTCTTTCGTTATGATTATATTGCAACGAAAGGATTTTTTCTGCTGAGGTTTAGATTATCCGGATATTATATTGTAAACCCTTTTGAAAATTGTGTAATATTGGTTCAGGGGCAAGTTTTCCTTTTCAACGTTACTAGGACTTGTTCCGCCTAGTCTTTGGAATAAAACTTGGTAGGTAACAATGCCACAGAAGCTTAAATGTGGAGCATTCATTTCTTACATAGTGTACGTTTGAAAAATCGGGATAATTTTGTTGGAAAGTGAAAAACTCTTTTTGCAAAATATTTCCTTTTCTTTTCATGTTATAACCTGACCTTTCTCTGCTATTGCATTATCTTTCAACTATCTTTTGTCATTTTATTACATTTGTCTAGAAGATTCAACAAATGAGACTTAGATATTAAATATGACATGGATGCTTAACACTTGTTGCCTGAAATGCATCATCTTATGACTGATATACATGATGATTGGGCTGATTATAACTATTTTTTTCTTGCATAATATATTATGTAGTTTCCTACGTAAAAGTTAAGAAGAAGTAGAATCACCCTTCCTTATCAGTCATTATTACACGTGAAGAAATTGAAATTGTATTTTGTCTTGTGAGAAAAGAAGAGCCCCAAAGGCACAAGTCTTCATATAACCCACCCATCCTCCTAAATTGCCTCCTACGTGCCTGGATTATCAGTATTTGAAACTTAGATAGCAGTTACACAAATATAACTGAGGTACATGTTTTGTATAAGAGCAAATATCTTTAAAATTTTGTCTTGTAGATATATTTTTTACAGAATACGAAAATAGGTGAGAGCCTGGATTTTGAGGGTTGGTGGTTTCATGGAAAGCAAAGTGGCCAAAATGGCCTGGATAGACCTATTTTATCTTACCTTTTCTAATTCTTCTAATATTAAAGTAATTTTCTATCTTATCATTTCAACTATTTTTAATGTAGGAGTATGTTCTATATTGATTTTAAAATAAAAAATAGATTTTGGTGAATAAAAGAGTATATTTTCGAGACCGTATTTCCTGCTTTCTTGTAAGTGTTACTTATCAAATATTTTACAATTCCTTGTATGCAATGAATCATGTGTACCAACTCACTAACATTGAAGGGTATTATTCAGCTTCTTATCGTCCTTTTCTTGGCATTTTGCAAGAAAAAATGGTATTTTGAAATATTTCAATTTTCTCCGAAAATTGCATGGAAAGCTATGCTCATTTTTTGGTTACATTATTGGAAAGGTACACTCTTCGAAATACATTTATTTGATAAAGTTTGGAACAAGTGCATAATGGTGTTGGACTACCTTAATGAGACTATCAACAAAGCAGGGTTCATTTTACAACTGTTTCATGCTGAGCAATCAAAATATTAAGTTCTTTCAAAAGTCACATATAGGAACATACATATATATTTACCTTGATAGTGGTAGTGTTTCTACTTTCAAATTTACACTGACACAGTGAACAGATCTTTAAATCTTCTTTTACAACAAATTCACATTTACTGGAATAAGGAAAACAGATACTTGAGTTGAGCAATTGGTTTCAAATCAGAATCGATAATCCATTTTTAGTTGGTTGGGTAAATCAAGTAATGATCAACTATATATTTGGTTTCCTGACTCCTATGGGCCATCTTAAGAACAGCTTGAGAAAAGATCTGGAGATTGTTTTAAACAGTCTCCAAATCTTTTCTGTAGTCAAGCCCAAAATAACAAGAGATGTTTATAAAACATTTTGATGCCTCAGCGTGAAACAGTTGTAACTGCCTATTTGTTAATAGGCAGTGAAAACTGTTTTGCGCTGAGCCTTCTCCCCCCTCCCCACATAAAAGCAGGTCAATAGCATATTCTGTGTCAATCAACAAAGGGCAATAACTCACAAAATATACTGAACAACAAAAATATAGCATCACTTAATTTTTTAAAGATAACTTTTTCTGTAATCTATATTTTTGAAGAGTGTTTTTACCGAAATAAACTATAACCAATCATTGATTTGTGAGATAAAGGATGACTCAATAGACATAAGAGTTATAAATGCATGAAGGTGACTACTCCCAAAAACAAAATTTTGAAATAAGAGTCATTCATCATTGCTCAGTAAAAGTCAATAGCCTGTGAGTTCATGCGCAATATTGCTCTGAAAGAATGTCCGACACAAGGATTTCTGATTTTTAGAAAGAGAAAATTCTAACATGGCTATGCATTTGTTTTTCATGTTGCCTTATTTTAACTAAAAGTTTTGGGGTTTTGTGCATTTTTTGACTGTCATTGCAAGCTTGTTTCTGAGATGCTTGAGTTCGAGATAAGTCCGGTCGATGAAAGAGAAGGCATTGGTATAACTTAAAGAAGGTGTTCGTGAAGAAAGTCCATAATGGCATGAGATGAAGGGACCATAACATGACTTAATTAAAGGGGGTGGTGGGGTGTTGCTTTATGGCTTTCGCGAATGAAAGAGCCCATACATGGCTCAAATATCTCATCTTTGTGATTCACTGGAACACGATTACCTAAAAAACTGTGACCTAAAGAGTTAAGAGTTACTGTAAATGGCTTTATATTGGCGGTGTCCACATTTGGCGGTTTTTCAGTTTCGATTTATTGGCGGTGATTAATTTTGGCGCATCTTACATGCACCGCCAAAATAAATCGTCTTATCTATTTTTTAGTTCTCGTCGTTTTAAACCTTGAGAGTATAAGCAAGCCCATTTTCTAAAGTAGTGTCATTTTTTGACAAACTAAACAAACGTTTGTTTTCACACCTCTCGTAAGAGTAATAATTCGTGTACCAGTTTTTCACACATTTTCTCCTTGATTTTCGTTACAATACTGAAACCAACTTTAATCTGCAATTTTAGAATTCATTTTATTAGACATTTACGAACGTTGTCAGTCAATTTTCTTATTCCAAGTCAAATAAGAATGGTCTGAATATCTCTGAAATAAAGTAAATCAATATAACCTTAAAAGTACATCGCGTAAGATAAAAGGAAATGAATTTTTTCATTTTACAATGGCAAATATTGACGGTGGATTAATTTTGGCGCATCTTAGCTCGACCGCCAATATAGCCAAAATAAAACCACCGCCAAAATTACCCCGTTTACAGTACCTTTCAAAACACATTACAATCTACCCTCCCTATCCTGTCAGCAAGTTTTAGCTTTAGCTGATAAATCTTTTCATGGTTTATCACTACATGTACCACCTTTATAAGCTGTATTATTCAACCAACTTCAGTTTCACATTATGCGTTTGATCTGCTGCATGAGCAGAAAACATGTTAATCATATTCAAGTGGATCTAAATTTTACCACAGTAAGTTACTTAGTGTCTGGCCAAAATAAAATACCCATAATGTCATAACAGCAAATCAGCAGTGGATTTCGATGAAAGGTGATGCATTATTATTGTTGTTCAGTATATGATGAATAGCGTTGTGTTTCTTGAACACTGCACTCCTCATCAATGAGATCTATCCACATGTGAAGTTGCATGATCCTAGCTTGATTACTTTTTGAGATATGCTGCGGACAAAAAACAGTCTTCGGACAGACAGACCGACCAACAAGTGCAACGCGATATACCCCCTCTTGTTCAAAGAGGGGCATAATTATGAACATCCAATACTTTCTTTACCTTTAAACAGGGAAAAATTCTTCATGCACAAGAAAAACTATATTATTACTTTAGAAAAGGAAAGAAATAGCCTTCAAAGCAGTGACTCCCAAATCCTTTGTAAGGACCCCTAAGATTAAGGTAGAGAAAACATCATAGTTCTGCAACATTTCGGAACACATAATCTTATACAATGTTGACCGAGGTTTCCTAATGAAAATCATTAGGAAATCTCAGTTAACACAGTTAAAGTTGATGACTTCGGAGACGTTGCGAAACTATTGGGGGTCCACTACCTTAAGTCCTTTCTCCTTTAGACCTTTTTTTTTGGGTCAGACTAAAACCCTGCTTCAAGTTTTTCACGATTTCTAATTTTCATGCATGGAATTACTTTTCATATAGATTAACACTCCCCTGACAATCTCAGCCTGTTGGCCATGATATCCCCTCTTCAAAAGATTATCCTTACCAGTTGTTTGGATCAGAGTTACTGTTTATATAGACAGTTTTCTCCATGACTGTACTGTTTTCATCCTTCTTAAATTTGGGACACACACACTTACATCTGGCATCTTCAAAACTAGTCTTGACAACAGCATCCTGCAAAAAATGTACAGTAAAATGGGTATTAAGCAGCCACTAACAGGACCACCAAAGAGGGCTCATTAAAAAGAGGGGCCACTTAGTTAACATTGAAAATGCTTATTATTTTATTATGAATTTCTCAATAATCCTTTTCTCTTAATACTAAACAGAATCATCTCAATTAGAGCTGCAGATTGACAGTGTGCTAGTGCCATTTACCCCAAATATTCAAAAGATGACACACATATCCTGCATCAATTAAATTATGTGTATTTATTGTAAGTTGATATTCTCAATATTCAGTAAGAAAAATACTTAAAAATAATGTATCAATTATTTTTCAAAGCCAAGTACCTATAATTCCACTTTGTTCATGGTTCAGGAGGAGATGTCCTTCAAAGGTTTGGGGTTCAAAATAGGTCCACCCTGCCACACCCATATTCATGGGCCAATCAAAATTTCGCTAACAATTTTTGAAGAAGGTCACCCAAAGAACAATCTGGTAAAGTTTCATTGAAATCAGCCTAGTGGTTCATGAGGAGATGTCGTTCAAAGATTTCAAAGTGAAAGAAATGCCATGCCTTGCTCTACTTGCTCCATTTTGCGGTGAACAGTCCATTTTGTATTATAGGCCAATAGAAAAGATACTTGCACAAGGATTGAGTTTGGGAACAAAAATCATTAAAAAAATCTCTACAGATACTTCTCCAATGAATTTTGGCCCATACTATGCTACAAATATCTCAAGACATCAAAAAATATTATTTCAAAGGTGATATTTGAATAATTTTTGTTCATTTTGAGACAACTCCCAACAGGTGGACCGGAAATGGTTTAGTCACAACCCTAACTAACCTACATATTTTATTGCTTGCCAGCAATGGATATTAAATTTATTATTATTCCTCAGTTACTTGAGTATTTTTGCATAAATTGAACAAATATCAGCTTCCACAACATGCATATTTCAGCTAGAATTTGAGTTCATGTTTTGGAAACACATTTTTTCGGGTATCTGAAATGGCCTTTCATGCAAAATACATGGTAGAAAGGACAAGCTTCAGGAGTAACTTAATGATTTCTTCAGCAGAAAATATATTTTGTGAGAGAAATATGATAGGTCTTTTGACACATACAATTAAATAGCTGATATTTCTTTTGACAAAAGAGATTTTTAACTAAATTTTTCAAAGTGGACCGGAACTGGTCATTGTTCGGAACTGGTTAATTGACTGTATATCATAAAATGCTGAAAAGCCAATCCCTTGTGACTGTATTTTAGTGACAACCTGTCAACTTGAATGTTAGTTGACAGTAGGACCCCGACTCAAACCCTTGATCTTTGGATCTGAGTTTGATGCTATAGATAGTCTACCAATTACCTATCGAGGCATGAATATTCATGTACAGTCAACTGGCCAATAGCGGATCACTAGTGAGAACTTTGTTGATTATTTTTCAATAAAACGTGTCAGAATCCCGATTTTGGTCTAAGGAGGCAATAAAATTTGTACACTTTGAAGTGCAACATACGTCTTTAGTCAATCAATCAAAACAGTTGCATCGTCAAGGAAGTAGTAGTGTACGTAAATAAGCCATTTCCAGATCAATTTGGCCAATAGCGGATCACGTGATAAGATGACTCTGGGGGCTGTCTCAAAATGATTTTGACCTGTCATCACTGTCAAACTAACATGTTTTCTACCATTAGAAGTGATTTTTACAATAATTTTTTGTCATTCCAATATTAATCGAGTAGGACAAACGAAATCACTGAACAGACATTTATTTATTAAGCTTCTTACAGCACAAATTAATTAATACTCAACATTTTGAAGATTTAACTCTAAAAAATGTATAAAACCAAAGGTTTTTATATATTTAATCAATCCAAACTTAAACTATGTTTTTAGACTGGTTTTTAAAATCCTAAAATTATCATTTGATTCAGTATTTTGAGACGCCCCCTATGATGCGCACAGCTGATCCCCTATTGGCGAGTAGGGGTTGGGGATTGTTTCTTTTTATTGTACACAAAAAGGTGGATAAAACCATGCGAAAGCATAGTGAACCAACAATTTATGCCCCATTTTCGTGATTTCATCCACTTTTTGAAGTTATACTTGTTTACTTGCCTTCAATTTTGCAGACCAATTCTTTTCTTTGAAATTCTTATGACGTAATCTTTCAGTCTAACAGACGCTTGACTGGCATTTCGTCAGTCTGAAGCACTACATCAACAACGTGAACTGTCAAAATTTTGTTATGCTTTGAAGAGATGGACAGAGTCTTGGGATAGAATATTAGTTTCTTCTTCGGCATTTGCGAGTGAAAGTAATTGAAGATGGAAATCAAAGTGATCCGCTATTAGTCAGTGATCCGCTATTGGCCAGTTGACTGTACGAACTCTAACTTTTATCTCAATAACCTTTAATTTCAAAATGTTACATCTCCTTTATTGGCATAGGCAACGATTTGTTAATGAAATAGAAAAGATCACATAGAACAGGTGCAAGAAGAGAAAACTTATCAGGCCAACTTGAGTCATATCCGAACACATTCCCAACCATTTTTAAGTGCAATTTACTCACCTCTACACCTGCTGTCGCGAGATGGTTGGGTAAAACATTAAACACTATATATAGGATTATCGAATACAATGTTAAGCAATTCATGTCGAGCTTGTGTAACAGATTTTTGTGTCATAAATAAATATTCATCTAATTATTGACAATTCTGACATTTCCGGAAGTTAGCATTGGTTCGAGATAGTGCGAATTTCTGGCATTTTTTTCGTCCCATATACTTTTCGTGACTATTAATGAAATTAAATAGATTCGATACCAATGCAAAAATATCATGGGAAAATTATAAAGTTACTGGTATTAATTAACAACAACAATAACAAGAAATTAGAGAAACAACGCATGAAAGGATAATCAGAATGATAAAAATCACATGACAATTAGACCTCCTTCCCAAAGGAGTATGAAATATCCGCTTAAACATTGAAAAAAAAAATGAAAAAGAAAAAAAGGGGGGGGGGGGGTAATTTCGTTTTAAAAAAAATCAAGAGTCTAGCGAAAAAGTTCTGAAAAACCTGTATAAATGACATGGAAGTCGGAGGGTTATAGATATCATAGGCGTATAGATATCTAGGACTTTGAAATTTATACCGTCAATCAGAACGGCGCCTAGACTGGTGAACCTGTCCCAATCTACGCTACCCTCCGATACTGGAGGATATTCAATATCGACAGATTGAGACAGGCTCGCCAGTCAAAACGGCGCCCAACATGGAACATATAGGATAAAGGCGATATGAGGACTGTGACGAAAGATGAATGCACTCTGTCCGTCCCATTTGTATGATTTGAGCGCTGGTGAATAATCAAAACATCGTAACTACTGCTTGAATAAGCTGTAGTTTCGATGTTATGATCATTCATCAAAGATATTTTCAACAGAGTATTATTTCCTTTACGCACATGCGTAAATTTGCCTAACGGGAGTTACGCCCTTGGATATTATCCATCCATCTGCATAGCTGGTGTCGAGCTCGATCTTTGACCGTGTTTCAAGTCCCCTTAGAGCTCTAGATAGAACTGAACATTTACACCCCCTGGCGAAGGACAAAATTTGAACCATTTTCGTTTCGATTACATCCATAGATGTGGAAGAAACAGTTTTAAGATAGTGGACCCGTAGTAGTTCCGCTACATTTCGGAACTCATGATCTTTCCGAAATGTTAAATGAACCTTTTCTTAATGAATTTCAAAAAGGAAACCGGCTTTGGTTTACACTGTTAAAGTTCATAATTTTTTAAACGTTGTGGAACTATTATATGACCACTTCCTTAAATAGACCATGGCATTATAACCGTCAGTTACTTGAATGAACATGCTGTTGTCCGTCTTGAGCTGTGACATTGACCTTGCATAAAAAAAACCACACAAAAAAACTGTCAAGTTCAAATCTACCGAGAATGGATAATAAATGCACCAAGTAGGTATTATTAAGAAATCTAATAATTTTTTTCTACTTTTGCTCAATTCTCGTAGCAAAGGCATCTTTCAGTTAGCGGCATTACATTTCTCTCCTTTCATCACCCCTCGGACAATACGCTAGGGAAACGGCCTCAGCAGCTTTCCAATTATACTCATTGTGCACGTGTACTTGCAGGGTATAAATGGCAAACTGTTTGCAGCATTTTATCACCCTGAACGCTGGGCCGGCTTCTGCCTGGCTATGCGTCGGACTTCTCCAGGTACTGACTATGTCTCGCTCATGGGAGTCACAAAGGCTGCACAAAATTCTGTGAAAAAGGGATCTTTCAGTTAACAAATTTGTGCACTATTGCATTGTCTGGCTGTCCCACTCGTATCCAACTATCAAACTTATAACACGAAACAATAAAATGAAAGATAAAATAAAATGACATAGAATGGATTTATGAAAATAAAAAGGAACAATACATAAATACATAATTGAATTAATGATATGATATGATAATGAATTAAAGATGAATATAAAATGAATAAATAAATGAATAAACAAAGTAAGAAAACAGTATAAGTCGGATTTGCTTTTTGGACATGTAATGTGTATACAATCATAGGGGTCCGAAATTATCCCCTACAACCATATAGACCAATGGTATACCAATGCACTATTTTCACTGCTAACGAAAGCGAATTCGGGTTGTAAATGAACAAATGAATGAATATGAACAGACAGATAAAAAGATTGATGGATATAAAATAAATTGGCGGAAAGTACCAATACGTTTTGATTGATTGAATGGAGTTTTATCCAGCATTCAACAATCTTCTAGTTAAATCGCGACGGCTGATGCACGGCAACGGATTCCTGGTATTTCTATCTCCAGTACTACCATCGCATCCTTTCCTAGCCTCCAGCTGCTACCTTACATAGGTCTACGATTATCAACCCATTGGTGAGAGACAACTAGTCGGAAAGGATGAGTGCCGCCATTAGGGGTTGAGCCCGGGAAAATGACTGACTATGTAAGCTGACAAGGGCCAAACGTAAAAACCCTAAGGTATTGTTATAGCTCTGGCGTCGTCATCATTGATCTATAACTTTTATTACTAGAGGCATTCAGTGACACTTTGGACACATGTTCACTATCAAAAGACTTCGAATATGCTCAGTGGCGCTAAATACAAAAATAAATCGGAAACATAAAATATAGCATTGAAGACGTAAAAGATTGTGATTCTAGTAAAGAGTTATACTGAAATTGAAACGCTGCAAAATATAGTCCGAAGAATGCTCTAATTATTGATATCCCAATAAGTTTTTTTTTGTTTTAATATTTTTTTGTTGTTGTTAAGTTGACCTTTTTGAAGTACTTTTCTATCCAAAGCACGTTCTCCTTGCACACAAAAACGTATAAATGAACGCAGGGCCTAGACTATTTGAGCCTATGCATGACATTTCCAGCAATTTGACATCTGCGTGAGGTGCAAACATTTTGAAGTCTAGACAGTTACTTAGAGTAAAAGTAGAGGATTGCATACCTAGCTACAGATGCTGTAAGCCCTTGTTTATCTACCAATTGCAAAATGAAGACTCTGGCCAGACTGTGCAAACGCACAGGCTGACCAGAGTCTTTGATTTGTGCACATTTAAAATTGTTGGAAATGTCACGCACATGCTCATTTGGAAGAATTTTGTTCGAATAGCCCTGTGTTTAAGATGAAAACGTTCGCGGAACGAACGATTTGTTAAACGATATTAGAGTTCCATCTAAGAAAAAGTTCTTTTTCAAAGAAAAATCTATGAGTGGAAAAAAAAGAGTTTCAAAATTGTTGATCTCGCAGATATTAGACTCAATTTTAAAGCCAATCAAATTGCAGAATTATTGGTTGAGCTGATATTGAATCATGTCGCAGAATTATTGGTTGAGCTGATATTGAATCATGCTGCAGAATCATTGATTGAGCTGATATCATGAATCATGTCGCAGAATTATTGATTGAGCTGATATTGAATCATGTCGCAGAATTATTGGTTGAGCTGATATTGAATCATGTCGCAGAATTATTGATTGAGCTGATATTGAATCATGTCGCAGAATTATTGATTGAGCTGATATTGAATCATGTCGCAGAATTATTGGTTGAGCTGATATTGAATCATGCTGCATTATTATTGGTTGAGCTGATATTGAATCATGCTGCATTATTATTGGTTGAGCTGATATTGAATCATGCTGCATTATTATTGGTTGAGCTGATATTGAATCATGCTGCATAATTATTGGTTGAGCTGATGTTGAATCATGCTGCAGAATTATTGGTTGAGCTGATATTGAATCATGCCGCAGAATTATTGGTTGAGCTGATATTGAATCATGCTGCATTATTATTGGTTGAGCTGATATTGAATCATGCTGCAGAATTATTGGTTGAGCTGATATTGAATCATGCTTATATGGTACCGCTTTTCATCTAAATTGAATGTATGCAAATGTTAAACCGAGTAAGAGGAGGTGCAAATCCAGCCAAACATCGCCGAGCCTTTTCCTTAAACTAAAAAGTACCTCGGTCGTAAGTATAATTATTTTGGCTCCATTTTGAGGTAAATCGGTTTCATGTGGTATTTAGGTCCATACATTTGAAGAAAAGCAAATTTGAGTCTGTGGGCGACATCTACAACAATTTAACAGGGCCAGCACTAACCACCAATGACTTCCACATGGTATAATTAGAAAATTATCTGTCTTTCTAAAGGCACTTTTGGATCTTATCTTTCTACAAAGAGCAAAGTGAATACCCTGGCCAGACTGTGCGGATGCACTTTTAAACACTTGCGCTCTTTCGAAAGTTTTGGAAATGTCACGCACAGGCTCATTTCTTTTAGTTAATTTGTATTTTAATCCATTGCCATTTATTCACACTTTAAACGTAATTAGAAATTCATATACAATAAAATATCGGTAAGTGGGTCTTGCCTCAAGTTCTTTCAATTTAGATGCGACAATTCCCACTTTGATAATTTACACAAATAAACATCTTTTGATTTAATTTAGATTCTGCAGGAGAATATTTTTCGACTCCTTGCAAAAGATATAACCAATCCGGCTTTGAAATACTAAATATAACTGACATTTTAGAGAGGAAGAATGAAAGTTTTTTATATATACTATAAATATTGTTAAAATTCACTTGGTATTATCGCCGCCGGTCCGAAAAGGGGTTAATTAAGGCAAATATTGTTTTGGTATATGCAACGTAAACACCACCTGCGTTGTATAGTCCGCTTGACTTCTATATGGACAAACATTTTGCCGAAAATATCAGAATCAAACTAATGAAACGTATTAGTTTCTTGTCATATATTCTCCATCTAATACCACGAAGATTTTTTTTCAGAATTTTTGAATGTAAAATAATGAGTTTGTCCGTCCGTCTACAGGTTAAATCTCGGCCTTCTATACCTTCTTGTGTCTGTATTAAACGAAACAGCGAATTGTCTATCCAAAAATAGTTCTGATTTGCATTGGGGCAGAGTCAAATGTGTATGATTTTAAGTGAGTCGTTTTAGTATTAAAGTGGGTATTTTTATAAAATTAATTATGTCGAAGTTATTTACCTCCTTAGGATATCAAATCTAAGTGTATTCTTTCTTTGTCAAGACCGCTTGACCAGATAATTGATTATTGTTTCTATCTATTCTGAGATGATCCCCATATACACATATTTAGTCAAATCAAAAAGCATTAATAATCGAAGTTACGGTGGGATTTTCACGAGGAAAACTACATAAGCAGGCTAGTAATAACGGTACAAATCACGTGATACTTAAGTTAAAGATGACATTATCGTCGATATACTAATCAGCATTTCCAAATAAGGAATAATGGACATTTCTTCTGTCAAATGTTTTGTATAAAACCATGTGTTTATACTATATGTTTAAAATTTTCTTACTTCTAAACGGCCTTCATCACCCTCGTGTTTAAGAGCGGAAAATGCGAAAATATTAACATTAATTACACTGAAACGAACTTCTAAACGGCCACTTGGTTTTACTTGCTTTGGTATTTGAATTTGGAAGTGGTCGAATTGTATCAGAAAAAAACATTCGGGAAGAATCTTCAATTAACATTGACCTGAAAAAATGTGAGGAAAGCAGCGAATTTGACGAGAAATCAAGGGTACCCTTGATTTCAAAATTAACATTGGTGGGTGGAGTAATTTTAACATTTTATACTTGTGTGAGAAATAAAAGAACCACAATGTTATTTTCTTCAGTGATTTGGTATCTGACACACAATAGTCTTCGAAATTTGTCACTCATAGGATAAATTTCCGAGTATTTCGAAGACCGAAAATTTGAAATTCTTCGAAAATGTGCATTTTTTGTGACTTTTGTTAACGAGGGTTCTTGTGTTTGAATGTTTACTTAAGACACCAAGGAAAAATTCTAATCTATTTTTTCTTGTAGAATACGCAAAATTGAACGGCCTTTCATATGAACATAAAAGATTATTCATTTAATGACTATAAATAGGTTAAAATGTGGCAAATGCAAGGTGGTCGTTTAGAAGTTCGTTTCAGTGTAGATAGACAAAATCATTATTTTTAAAACCATTCTATATTCAAAAAATATTTTTTGGAATGGTATTAAGCTAAAATTAAGATTTTACCACTTACAAAACCTTCATTCAAACGCAACTTTATGTAAATGATGAAAAGGTTCGACCATATAGAAGTCAAACGAACTATAAGATACATTCGTTGAACCTTTTCTGAAATTCTGAACTCTCAAAATACGCTGCGTCTTAAAAATACTGGACAATTGTAAGAAGAATGATACAAGGCCAATAAATTAATAAATTAGTATAATTAAAGTATGAAACATAAGCCATTTTCTTTAAAATGAACACTCTTTTAGGCTACACCCTCAAAATTTTGTTTTATAGCATGTTTATTGTGCTGTTCTTTTTTCTGTTAAAAATTTTAAATTTGTCAATGGTTGTTATAGTTTCATGTAAAAGATACATTTATCAGGTCATATTGAATGCTTCTCCATAGAAAACTCTTATTTTGTACGAATCAAAAACAAATATCCTATCCTATTAATCCCCCTCTCTCTCTTCTTTACTTTGGTTTAAAAGATAGGCGTAATATTGGCCAAGTCGAGTTCAAATTTTTGCAACGAAAATGCAGTAAAAAGCAGACTGTGTAAGCTAAGATCCGTCTGAATATTGTGCAGTCTGATTTCTGTTTTATGTTGTGTGCCAAAAACCTTGTATTCAGAAATAGTATTTCGCTCGAGAAAAATGGAAACTTATTAAGAAAAAGTTTAAAAAGAAATATGATTTTTCGATCAAATGTTTCTTTTACAAATTGATTTTTTAAAAGAAAATCATTCGTAATCACAATTTATTAATGAAATGAAAGTCCCTAAAATATCCTTACGTGATACAGCTGTATTACTTATGATAATCCTTTGATGAATGCAGAAAAATTAGTATTTTGTTATAGTTGCGTTTGCAATACGATTGAAGATGAAATGAAATACATGTATTGTTATTCCAATTTAGAATTTGAATGAGTTCTCAGTTGAGTACAAGTGGAATTTTTCTTTGTAATATTTGGCACAAATAAGTTAAACTAAATCTACAGAACTTTTACATAGATATTCGGTAGTCACGATATTTTGAGTCTTCGAATGCCATTATTTAAAATGGGTCGTTGGATCTCATATATTCGTATGTATACATTATCAATCTTAATTATATAATATGAACCGACAAATGTTTAAACCACTATGTAATGTTTGTTGTTGTATGTATGATTTTGATAAATAAAGTGTAAAGAAAAGACTGTGACCTTGACATTTGACCTATGTGACCCAATACAATAGGGCACTTCCTTGGGTCATAAGCAGCATTTGAATAGAATGAAGTTTCATGATTCTACGTCACTTGAGTTTCGAGTTAGAGTCCGGAAACGAAAATTGCAAAAAGGCTGATTGTGACCTTGACATTTAATCTATGTTAACCAAAACAATAGGGCTGTTCCTTGGGTCATAAGCAGCTCATGTGTGAAGCTTCATGGCACTAAGTCACTTGGTTCTAAAGTTAGAATCCGGAAACTAAAAGGGCTGCGGACGGACGGATGGACAGACGGACGGATAGATAGACAGACACTGTGAATCCAATATGCCCCCTCTTCTTCGTAAGGTTGAGGGAGGGGGTAATGAATAATTCACCTTGTTAATTTTATGATAATCTGACTATAGGGCCTAGTAACACTGATTATACGCAGGATGCAGCGGGTTGTGGTGGTATTTCCATGCCCTACTTGTGTGATACGGACTTTTCTACCTTCGGACAAAATTGTGCATGCTTGTTGACCGTGGTCAAGTAAAAACCATGAAATCTTGAAGTGGCTCTAAAAGGATCTAAGAGATCTATTACCTGGTTTTATCAAAGGATGGAGAACAGTAATTTTACAGAAGAAAATACTGAAATCCAACATTCCCTCTTTCATATACACTGTTTACTTAACATTTATCCATTCTACTTTTCTGAGCCTCCGTCATAGCGCAGTTGGAAGTCGTCGATCCCCGAAGGCGGCACTCATCCTGTAAAGCTATTTGGATTCCTCAATGAGTTAATAATCGTAGACCTATGTTAGATAGCAGCTGGAGGCTAGGAAGGTATGTAATGGTTGTACTGGTAAGAGAAATACCTGGAACCCCTTGTTAGGTGCTCCGGCCGCCGAGATATAACTGAAAAATTGTTGAAAGCGACGTAAAACTCCATTCAAACAATCATTCTCCTTTTTGCGAACAAGTTCATTTATATCCTGGACAAGCATAAAAAAGCCTTTCTTGTCCAGAGAGATGAAATTCAAGTCAATTACTTCTTGTATACACTGAGAAGTATTAGCAGTCGTAACATTATTTACTCTGGGCCCGATTTCGAAAAATGTTTCTCAGACAACCGTAAATATTCTCAAACTTTAAGCTGGTATGGATGGTGAATTTAAATGTAAAATAAAAAAATTACATTTTGAAATTTAAAGAAGACGTTGCTCCAATTAAAATGTTGAATTCCCATTTCCAATAACAAACCTGTGATTGGTCGTGTTTAAGAACACCATCCGCTTCAGTACTAAAATATTTTATAAACTCGGACCCGCGAAATACAAAAATAACTATGGAAAGCTCATAAAATCGCATTTGTACTATAATTGTGACTGGTAAGGTTGCGAGAAAAGTCGACCCTACTCAGACTGCACATACTGCGCGGTATAACTTGGACCGAAACTTTTCGCGCTTGGCTTATTTTCCGAATGTATCTATTGACCCATCTACCTTTTTGAACAACAAATTCTAAAATGCTTTCCTTTCCGTTCCAAGATGTTCCTTTTCTGCTTGATGGGTCACATTACGGAGTTCGCAAATGGGCTTTTTTGCGTGATGGGTCACCTATTTAAAGATGACTTACAAGTCAATCACCTAGATCTACACGAAATTTAAAAAAAAAAAAAAAAAAAAAAAAAAAAAAAAAAAAAAAAAACAAGAAAACCCCAAAAAGCTTAAGGAATGTATTGCTATTATTTATTTGCCATGTTTCAAATGCGATAATTAAGGTATTTCTGTTCTTGACAAGTCGATCTCACAAAGAGCGTAGAACTTCCGCCGATCTTGATCGCTGTTGACGCTATTTGTACACTCGATGTCGGCTTGCTCGTAATCGAAACCTTTAAAGAAAACGGTGCATGATTGCTTGCCACCTAGATCATCGGGGTTGTCACCTCGCCAATCCGAAACTGAAAGAAACGAACAATTTCTAGAAGATAGTAAAATAAGGGGGCTGTATTCGAATGTCAAAGCTCTACTGCAGGTATTGGATAACGGGTTTTCTTTATTCGAGAACGAGAATATGGAAAACTGGTTATAGAAATGGATCTTTGAAAGTAGGCCCTACTTATGCATTTGATAAGTACTACATCATGTGATCGAAAAGACGAGTGGTTTTAAATGGCTTCAGACTGAAATTGAAAGAGTGGGAGGTGCCAGTTTGTGAATGAAATAGAGTGGATGTAATATGAAAAGGCTAATTTCGTCCCATTAGACGAAATTGTTGATATTTACAGTTAACAACATCGTGAAATTGAAATTCATCTCGATCAAAACCATTCCAAATCACTCGCCCAGCGCTCCATTCATTGATTCCAAACACTCACTCAAACCGCTCAAACCCATTGAAAAATATAGAATCAACAAAGTCATTAAAATAAAATTGGATAGCGAAAAATCGCGATTTCACTGACATAATTGAAAATGTAAGTGTCTAATCGGTTTTTGAAGAAATAAGAAGTTATCCATAGAACTTAATACATATTTTATTAAAGGGAGGTAATCAAATATCGCTAATTTTGATCATCTTGAACAAAAATTGCGATATTGGATTGACTCCCATTAAATTCACTCCAAACTTGCTCCACACACTTAATCAATCTCATTACAAACTCATTCATCTGGTCAATTTTACGATGTTGTTGTTAACTGCAGACACATTCTTTTAATTACATCTACGTATTTTCTGTCGTTTGTCATCATTTGCCAATCAGACGCTTTAAACCTACATCAGCCAATAAAATCGACGAATCATTTTGATTGAAATTAAAGGGTAGCGCGTTGGACTATCAATCTAGAGGTCCAGGGTTCGATCTCGACTGTGGCACTCATTCTTTCCGACTATTTGTCTCTCATCAACGGATCGATAATCGTAGACTTATGTGAGATAGTAGCTGGAGGCTAGAAAATGATCTTATGGTAGTACTGGTATGGGAAATACCAGGAATCCATTGTAAGGTGCTCCAGCCGCCGCGATCTAATTGAAAGATTGCTGAAAGCGGCTTAATAAACAAACTCAAACAAACAACTGATAACAATAATCAACGTGTAATTGACAATGTGAATGATTTTGGAATGAAATTGAATTAGTAGGACGAGCGAGTTTGGAGTAAAATTAATTTGAGAAAATATGATATCGATATTTTCGTCCAATTTACCATGTCACAACTCCTCTTTTAATTAAGATTTACTTGTTTTTTTTTCTCATTTGTGTTTTCGCGGACATATGAGACGCTTATAATCTACATCAGCCCACAATTTCATGCAATTATTTGATCAGTTTGGGTAAAATGTTGATATTTTGAACGATTTCAAAGCATTTTTGAAGGGCTAATGAAGTGGTGATTGGATTGAGTGTTTAAATGCTGGAAGGCAGAGAGATGAATGCAAAATCATCTAACGATCATTTGAGGCGTAAGTCAAAAGTTAAAGTTGCTTCTATAGAAGTAACTTAATATGGAATTTTGCCATGCACCATCTTATTGGAATCGTCCTCTTAAGATTCCAATGAGATATTGCAATCTAACAATAAAGGAAAATACCATTTACGATTAATTTTTTCATAAGAAATTTAGCAAAACAGGCCCCTGGCTTATCTTTTCCCTGCAAAGACCCGTTCCATGTGATAATTGTTATCTAAATCATCATTACACGTGACACCGGTCTGAATGTCACCATTTTCGATAGAGGTCTAATCGTTCTCATACAAATATTGTCAGTAAGTTTTTGAAAATATATGGTCAATTTATGAGCCCTAGAGTTGAAACACTGAATTATGACGACAGATAAAAGACGACACATGACTGATATTCGAATATCACGAGATTCATTATGAGAAAAAGGTAATCAGGTGACCTAAAATTCCAGAATACTTACCTATCAACGGATCACCAGTGAACCTCCACACTTCATTGCCATTTGTCGTCAACTCAAACAGGTCATTCCAATAGCCTTTAAATAAAGGGTAGCCATTGTTTATGAGATTGGTGTCAAAGGACGTCTTTTGGCTTACAAATGTTGTACCTTGATTACATTGCTGATATTGAATGTGATTCGCAATTCTGGTACATAATTTGTACAGGGAAACCTGGGTAATGTCGTTTATTACTTATTACTTGCGACGGTGATAGTTTTAAACAAATAATTTGAAAAAAAAAAACCCACTATGGAAGTGAGTATTTTCATAATTTCGTCACTTTGGGGGTACATACCCGTGGGTATGTACCCCCGGAATTTCGATATTTAGTAGTCTCCACCGACGTGTATATAAGGAAGCGTGTATGTACCCAAAGAGTTAAAAAATTGAGTAGTCTTCACGACTTAAACACCACTTATAGGTCGCTAATCAATTACTACAACAACTGAAAATTGGCATGAATATATCTTCATTCGGAACACCACTCGGCCAATCTAAGATCAACCTCGGATATAGAAAGACGAACTATTTTGAAAATTGCGAGAAACATAGGAAATACTCGAGAACGTGTGTTAAAATGGTGTGAGTCCTCGAAACTTTGAGTGAGAACATTCGACATATCCATCGCTATTCGTTTAACCCTTTCCTGTTTTACAAAATTATGGACCTGTCCAAATTCAAAGGTTTTGCAGACGAAAATTAAAAGTGGATTTTTACGAAAAAAGTTTCATGTAGAAAGTCCAAGAACGCCCGAGCTAGTCGTTTAATTTATGTGCAAATTCAAAAGGAAAAACAAACCTGCAACGCTATCTATTTCGCGATTTTTAAGATTTGACGTTCCTTTTTTTTCATTTCATTTTTTTTAAATAGATAGAAATTTCTCAAAATTTTGTTCGGTGACCTATGCTGATTTTTGGTATTTTGTAATGAAAAGAATATGCTTTGCATTAATGAAATAAAAGTGGTATGTCTTCGGGTTAGATTTTCTATTTAATTCGGTATTGTGAAGTCGTTGCAACATTTTTCGTCGAATTCGACGTCGCACGAAAACCATCGTTACTATGCCTATTTGACGCCAACCTCCGTGCAATATCGTATTCAAAAATATTTGAAATTAAGGTTTATTGTAAAATGAAGACCTTAGAAGTATTAAATCTGAATGTTATTTTAAGAAATACAAAAAAATAAGTTATTTTTTCATCCGTTAAACGACAGCTTTTGTGAACAATTCACGCGACGATGTGATTTTCTTTTGATTTGCGATAACTCTAGGCGAAATCGAATTTCACAAAAAAATCTTACCCAAAGATCGGTGACTTTTATATTAAAAATCTTCAGCGGAATGGTTAGGCAGCACCATATCAAAATTTCAGCATAGGTCACCGGACAAATTTTCGAGAAAAAATAATTATTTTCAGTAACTGTACTCGAAAATAGCAACGCAGAAGGCATTAACATTTAATACTTTACACTTTATTGTATTTCTTACGTCTTATATCTTTATTTCAATAAAAACATAACACCGGGCGTTTTTATACGAAGTTAATGCTGTTTTCGAGAAAATAATCGCTTAAATCATTTTCGAAAAAATGGACGATTACTGCATTTGGTCCATAAAAAGGGTGTCGGCCCCTTTATGACGTCAAGTCTTCGTTACGAAATCCCTTTTTATGACTGACATACGAACGCGGGTATTTCATAGTTTAGTTAAATCGCATTACGCAAGATTTGCAGACAATTTAAAATTTAAAATGGCCCTCTATGTGGCCGCAGTTACCTTAGGTCAATGACATCAAATCATCGTGTCGTTATTCAAATATCTTCAGTTTTTTAAAATATCGGCTGTAAAATCTCAATTGTTGAGAATGCTTCTTCTTTAGAGTCCCAGCAACAGCTTTTTTTCAGGAGTTTGATTTTGTTTGTTTGCTTGAAAGAGGTTTACGCCGCTTTTAACAATGATTCAGAGGAGTTTGATACATGAATATGGAAGTCCTAAATGCAAGTCTAAAATGTAATGTTGTTTAAAACTGCTGCTTCATACTAGCAGTTAGTGTTAAACCAATTAAAATATAGTTAAGTAAATAATGGTTTTTTTTTTTTATGTTATTAATAAATGCTCTTCGCTAAATTATATTGACCTTGATCAATGACCATGACTTTGTAATGCAGGTACAGGTCTTGTCATGGGTAATGCACATGTGAATTATCACGGCTATGTCACTTACCAATCAAAAGTTATAACAAATATTAGTTAAAATTTTACCAAATTTGACCTGGAAAATGACCTTGAACTGAATATTTGACCTTGAAGATGGTGCCTTTCGAAAGGTCATGCCCCAAGCAACCATCATTTGGAATATCAAGGTAATATCACTAACCAATCAAAAGTTAAGGTCAATATTAAAGTTTTTTTTATGTTGAACAAATAGTGACCTTGAGAAATGACCTAGATCTTTCTCAGACGACCTTGACTTTAGTATTCACAGAAAGGTCTTGTCACAAGCAATGCACATGTAAAATATCAAGGCTATATCACATACCAATCAAAAGATGAGGCCAAAGTTTTTATATTTCACAAATTTTACCTTGAAGAATGACTTTGACATTAAAAACATGAATTTGAGTTTGTTAACAAGGTAATATCACTAACCAATCAAAAGTTATGGTCAATATTAAAGTTTTTTATGTTGAACAAATAGTGACCTTGAAAAATGACCTAGATCTTCACAGACGACATTGACTTTAATATTCATAGAGAGGTCTTGTCACAAGCAATGCACATGTCAAAAAAATATCAAGGCTATATCACATACCAATCAAAAGATGAGGCCAAAGTTTTTATATTTCACAAATTTTACCTTGAAGAATGACTTTGACATTAAAACATGAATTTGAGTTTGTTAACAGCAGAAAGGTTTTGCCATAAGAAATCATCATGTGAAATATGAACGTTCTAACACTTACCAATCAAAAATTATGGCCAGTGTTAAAGTTTTTTGTTGTAAAAGGTGACCTTAAAAATGACATTGACCTTGACAAACAACCTTGTTTTCAGTATTTTCAGAACGGTCTTGTCACAATCAATGCACATGTTAAATATCACCTACCAATCCAAAATTTGGTTTTTGCCAATGTTTTAGATTCAATTTTTCACAAATTTTACCTTGAAAATGACTTTGATCTTTACATATGACCTTGAGCTTGGTATTAAAAGAAAGGTCTTTCTTGTCCCAAGCAATTATCATGTGAAATATGAAGTCTATATCATTTACTATCCAAAGAAATGGCCAATTTTAATTATTTTCTTCAGACATACGGACAAACAGAGAAACAGACAAACAGACGGACCAAAAGCAATATTTCCCCGACGTATCGATACGGGGGTATTATAAATTTTAAGAGCGCTCATCCGGGCGGTGTAATGCATGGAATGATTGTTCCGGCATATTCGTAAGTTTGTAACTAGTTTTATATCGGTTCTATGAAATTACTTCGCAATTTCTGTTTCAATCTGTACTCTAATCTATCTTTTAATGCAATAATGCGTCAATTCACGTTTTTTCAGGCGTTAACATTTGCAGAGACCCTCAAATTCGTTTAACGCCCTCGTGATTTTTTCCTCTATATTTATATACGAAATTATTATCTAATCCCGATTTATTACACTGGCTTCTCATGATAAGGATAAATTGATGGATGGCTTTTGAAGATCGCTTGGGACTAGATAACTCGATAATCGTAAGGATTTCCGATGTTAAAGAAAAAAAAAAAAAACATTTTGCAGCATAAGAACACCTAAGTATTACTTACATTTCTAAATAATTAAGAAGGTTTGGATCGGCTGATTTTCCGGTAAAGGGTCATCTCAACTGCCTATCTTTCTCAAGTTTTGTAATCGAGCAGCTAAAAGCAAACCTCAGTTCAATGCATTGCTTTTAGTAAAATACAGGACGGACATAGATTGAGATCAATTGAGATCAGGTGCAAGGCTGCTTTCTCCGAAATCCTCCTCGGTCGAATAAAATAATATAAATAGAATGTAAACACGCAAACTTAAGCTATTTATACGTTATAATTTTGTAGATCACGCCATCATTCATCTACTTCGTCGTCGATGTTGGAGCGATTCGATTTTTAAAAGTATATTAAAAGAGTGAAATATTTCTAACATAAGTCGACGAGCCAATTTAGCAGAAAAACGTGTAAAGAACTTGTTTCAGACCTAACAGCCGCAACAGAGATCGGATAGGTCAAGAGAAATGATAAAGCTGTCACGTGATTAAGTGACATGATATTGGTACGTTTATCATGCCCCTTTAAACAGGCAATATTTGTAGCTAGTGACAGACAAAAATGTACATACTTACACGCTGCTACGTTGTTTTATTTCCCTTACCTAAGTCAGGTTGCAAGTCTCTGTTCGTAATGAAATCTTTGACATACGTCAGTTCACTAAACGTGTCGATCTGTACTAGATTGCTCTCATAAAGGTCCGAGTCATATGTGTCGCAAAATGTCTGAAATTAAAACGTCAAGGTGGAAATTGCCTTTTTTTCAAAATGGTTCAGACATTATGATGAGTCCAGAATCAGGTTCCTATATCATTAAGCATTTTTCATTCTCAACTGAGAGTTTTCCCTAACTTCGAATTTAAATAACTATATGAGCATAAGAGATATTTCCAATAAGTTGTTACTTATAATAATACTGAAAAAATAACAAGAAGCAAATCAGCCCAAACACGACCATTATAGATGGAAATAATATTCAGTCAAGAACTCTAGGCAATTCTTCTTGCTTGTTGAAGTTAAATTATTAAATATGAATTTTCATTTTGCTAAAACGTGATAAATAATAACTGAGGGATGGGCCGAATTTCTGATTGATTCAAACACTACTATAACAAGATTTTAATATCTACCTACTCTTGCCTCTTCGTAGAAAAAATCAGCTGTTCCAAAGAAATAACAACTCCCGTTATTCTGTTCCCATCCAATAGGACAGCCTATAAAGTAAATTGAAATATCGGCTCTAAGCTATGGTGGAATATTTATGCCAAGAAATACGAGATAGTAGAATCGGATTAAATTTAAGACTATCAGGAAAACTTTCTCGACAGAAAAAGATTTTCTAAAGAATCTTTATAAAAGTGTAGTGCCATGATATGAAAAGCTAAAAGCGTATTATTGTAAGCAGTTACGGGGTCCAGGCTCCGATCTCCGGTGGCGGCCGCGATTCTTTCCGAGTATTTACCCCAGCTGTGGATTGATAATTCTAAACCAATGTGGGATGAGAAGCATAAAGCTGAGAAACGATGTTGGGGAAGTACTGGCGCAATCAATAGTAAGGTTCTCCAGCCAGCGCGTTATGACTCAAAAACAGTTAAAGGCGGTGCTAAATCACATTAAAACAAACAAAGTAACTGCTTTTTTATGTTTTGTGAAGTGTCAATTAATAATCGGAAAGGAATAGTGCCGCCGTCGGGGGTTGAACCGGGCGGGGTTTCATTACTTTTCACATGACAAATACCTCTCAAGCAGACTGTTCCGTTTGTCTCAAAGCCTTCAGCACAACGACATGAGCCACTCAAAGGGTTACAAACAGCATTTGGATCTGCACACTGACCGCGCTCACACAGAGCCCCGAGTCCCTTTTCTGGAGTGAATAATAAAAACAAATCATGGAAACAATAATGGCCATGTACTGATACGAAAACTGATAAACTCGATTAAAGGTTATACACGTAAATATGAAAATATGCGCAACTCATTAAAAAAAACTTAAGAAAATGTTACTTTTATGAATGGGTCTACTTTTCTATGAATTCTATGAGAACGTTTTAATGACTTAGGCATGAAAATTCTGGGTAAAATAGGGAAAGCGTACATCTACTATCAGATAGTAATGTTTGTTTGTCTGATATCTAATAGAAAAAGAAGAACATGATAATACTATCCGTCGGGCAAAAGGGGTAAAGCCAGAAAGTGCAAAAATGGAATGATGGTAATAATTGGCTTGAGAAGCACTTTCCACACTTAAGGTATTTTTCGTTGAGAGTATATTTAAGTTATTTAGAGATTATTGTAGAGTTTATTTTTTCCTTTAAAGCTGCAAAAATCAGAAAATGGCTTAGTAAGCCATTTTCGGATATTAGTAGCTTTACAGGAAAATAACTACATCTGGGCACGAGGTTATAAAACTTTTCTCATTCTCAATTCAAAATTTTCTCAAAATTTCAATTCGAGATAAAAGCCGTAATTATTTTAATACTCATTTTAACGTATTAACATAAACGATAATATTAATAAGTTGTAACTTCTTAATATTATCTTTTAATTTGACATATTTATTTAAATTCAAAATTTGAGAAAATCATCAGTTGAGCCTGAGAAAAGTTTTATAACCTCGGGCCCTCAAGTTCTTAGATACTTTCCAGTTAAGAATATTTCTAAGTAATTCAGACGTAGTTATTTTCCTGTAAAGCTACACACTTACTCAAGTCACAGTTCCCCGTCGATACGTTCAGGTAGCGATCCACCGGACATGCGCAAACAGACGGTGTTCCGGAACATTCAGAATTACCTCCCCTACACTCTGACGAGTCTGTACAGCTCTCCCCGATACATTTTGCTGAAAAACGATTTTTAACATGTTTACATAGGAACAAGGAAAAACGTTTTTAAAAACTCGCCGCAATTTGCAATTACGACAATTATTGATAAAATATAATGAAAATATGGTATCCAATACGTACACGCCAAAGTAAAAATAGTATCCAATTGATAAAGTTGAATTTTACAGTTTTCGCTTTTCACCTGAGCACAAACTGCTCAATTCGATTTATTATGGTTGGTCGCTATCCGTCGCAAGTCAGTTTAGTGTAAGCCGAAGAAATTGATAAAAATAATGCCTCTTCTACTTCACCCTCTCAATCTATGCCCTGCCAACGATTTTACTTGAAAAGGAAGTAAGAGTGTATTATATTGTACACTCAGTTCCAAAGGAAAGTCTGCGCTATTAAAATTCGAATATATCATAAGTTACACCACTTACCACCACAAAATAACTTTGCAAGACAAATCTCGAAACTATTGACAATCGATACATTGAGAAATAAAGTACACGATACTCTATGATTTTTGGCTAGAAAAGGACCTTTGATTTTGATCGACTTGCTTGTACTTTTTACAGTTGATGAATGATTATTCTGGAATCACATTCAGGACGATTCTCGTTCCCTACTTTGCATTAAATCACATATGAATGTCAATTATACACCATGCAACGGCAAAGTTTGATTGTCAAATTTTGTGTAAAATGAACCCATCGTGAAGAAATCTCTCTCTCTCTCTGTCTCTCTCTCTGTCTCTCTCTCTCTCTTTCTCTCTCTCTCTCTCTCTCTCTCTCTCCTCTCTCTCTCTCTCTCTCTCTCTCTCTCTCTCTCTCTCTCTCTCTCTCTCTCTCTATCCCTCTCCCTCTCCCTCTCCCTCTCTCTCTCTCCCTCTCTCTCTCTGTCTCACTCTCTCTCTCTCTCTCTCTCTCTCTCTCTCTCTCTCTCTCTCTCTCTCTCTCTCTCTCTCTCTCTCTCTCTCTCTCTCTCTCTCTCTCTCTCTCTCTCTCTCTCTCTCTCTCTCTCTCTCTCTCTCTCTCTCTCTCTCTCTCATTTAAAAGGCATTCATCTTCCAATTGATATCTTATGTATCCACTTACAATTCCTTTTTTGAGTATTAATAAATAACGCAGAACGCCATTGCTCCATTTGATCTGACGTAACGGGCAAATAAGCGTATAGATTTCTAACGTTGAAGCAGATGTAACGCCTATATGCTAACTCAAACTTTTGTTAAGAACTACTAGGTCCAGTCCCTTGTTAAACCCGAAAATGCAAATATCTCTTAGTATAGAAAAGAAATTTCAAAAGGGCGAAACTGAACATCATATGTGCTGACCATGAGGCCACGGTATTGGCAACTTATCGAAATCGGATTTTATACCTCGTTTATGAACGGTCACATCTTAAATAGCCAAATAATTTTGAAGCAAAAGTTCGACCAGATTTGTAAAAATATAAGGCAAACACAAAGTGAAAACGCACATTTTCATATGGAACTCGGTATAAAAACCAATGAAACAGAGGAGTAGTATAGGGGTAGGTATGTGTGTAAACAAATCGCCACCAACTTAGATGACCTAATTCCCATTTTAGCCAGTCGGCCATGTTGGATAGGCTTTTAATAGGCTTATTTGCCACCCTGGATGACACAGATTTTAATTATAACTTATCTAACGAATTGGAATAGGTCAGTCATGTAAAAATTTGTCTTAAGGACAGGATCCCCATTCTGAATTAGACCTTCTACATGGTTTAGAACCATTTACCGCGAGATTCCTTGGGGACACCAAATAGATAGGAGTCTCTCGAACCAAACAATGAGCCACTTTACAAAAATACTCTACTTGCATACACAGATATATCCCTTCGACCAGTTATACTCCTTCATACTGGTCTATGAGTCGAATAGTCGTTCTGTTCAAAAGCGATATGTCCTTCCTTATTGAAATAAAAAGATGTAAATATGATTCCCCAGTATTCATTTCTCTTTAACTTACAGACTGAGCATGACCCGGAGTCATCAAAGAATCCTTCGTTACACGTACAAAAACTGGCCACACAAGCCGCGTTAGGATCTCGACAAGCATCAAGCTGCGGGCAAGTTACACCAACATCAACCTCTGAAAACAGAAAAATAGATAATTGATATCTAGGCCCGAGAGTATAAAACTTTTCCTATTCCAACTGCGGATTTTCTCAAACTTATAATTTAAAAAACATTATGAACACAAAAGACAATACATGTATTATAAAGTTGATATTTAACAATTTATTAATATTATCTTTCATGCTCATACATTTATTTAAGTATTACAAAAGAATTAAAGCTTTATTCTCACGTTGAATTGATAGACTATTCTGAGTTGAGCATGAAAAAATTTTGATAACTTCAGGCCCAGACTATTGTAGCCTGTCTTTTAAAAAAAATCATATTGGTAGTGGGATAAAATTGGAATTTCGTCAGACTATTTTGCAAGTTTCAGTAAAATTCAAAGGAAACAGTTTTTTAATCCCGAGTGAGTATCTTAGGACAATGATGGGTTAATTAAAAGTCTCTAAATTTCAATATTTTTAGACAGTTCATATACCTAAATATTTTGAAGAGGATTACATTAAAGTATTTGGGAGAAGATAAAACTGTAAAAACACAACGGCATTTTTTCTGTGATCAATTCAAAAGGCGGTTTAAACGTCATCCGAGGAACCTAAACCCGGAGATTTTTTACCACTTTTTTATGTGTGCATAATTTATTTTATATACCATTGAAACATATCACTCTACGTTCATGCTGAAAAAAAACCGGTGCAAACTGTTTGCAAATTATACCCCACCTTGCACGTGATCTTGCGTGCAAAGCGGAGTATAATTTACAAAAAAAATTGCATCGTTTTGTCATCCTGAACACATGGCTTGTTAATTAAAAGACCTACTTTGTGCACAAATTCCACTATTGTCAAAGAATCCAACCTCACATTCACAAAGGCCTGTTCGTCTACTGCAGTAGGAGTTGCTATCGGTACAATCATCGTTACTCGAACATGTCGTATCTGTCGAAATAAACTGTGTCTCTAGCAATATGAATTTTAAGTTAAAGGAATCTTAATATCTCCGCAACATTTTGGAAGTATTGATCTTTAACAGAATTAACCGAGGTTTCCTTATGATTTTCATAAGGAAACCTCGGTCAACGTTGTGAAAGATCATGAGTTCGAAAATGTTGCGGAACTATTACGATTCCACAGCCTTAACCGTTTTATTTTTTTTTCATAATGGTGACCCGTGAGAGACCATTTGGGAAGTGCGTAAAGTCAGACTGCGCGGCCGCGAAGGCTGCATAGGGTCGAAGCTTGAAGCACGTTTCTAAATTTATGAAGCTAGCATTCTCATTATACCTTCCTGTGAAAGGATATGCAATATCCGATTGAAATCTAATGGAATCAATCTCTGTTTCAAATAAAACGAAGTTTCCAGATGGTCCATTTCGCGAAGCTGATCACATTTGATAAAACGTATAAATTTTTCTTTGGAATACTATTGTATTTTGATACTGTTTCAGCAGAAATAAATGTGTCAATCTAAATGTTTTTAAACAAAATGTTTAACCAATGCTAATTGTGTAATATCGTGTGCATGCATACATCCTTATAAGCGACCCATTTTCGGTATGCGCATTTGTTGTCTTTATCTGAAACCTGATTAAGCGTCTAAACGTTCATATGAAACAAAGTAAGTGCCATTTTCAAAAAAAGAAAATAAATGAATTAATAAATGAAAACATCAACATCAATAAACAATATCAAATAACAACAAAAATATATCATGTCACTTAACAGAATGATAAATCGACAGATTCGAGCTGTATCCAATCAACCACCAAAGATATGCTTTATAATTCGTGTTAACGGCTATTTAATATAGAAATTTAGTAGTAAAGCATTTTGATTTCATCCGCCATTGGACTGGAAAACCTGTTCTTTTTGCGACGCCCACCGATATCGGACTATCTATTGATAACTTAGGGCAGACTCGCCAATCAAGAATGCCATGTTAAAAGAAGAAGGGACTAGAGTCGTAATTAGTAATCGAATGATTTCGTTAGACTCAAGCTATTTTTCATCTACTAAAATTGAAAACTTCAGCAAGTACTTACTGCCAACACAAACGCCCTTTATGCATACCTGAAAGAAAAAGTTAATCTGCATTAAGGTAGTGAACCCGTAATAGTTTCGCAAAGTCTCAAAGTATAAAACTTTAACAGTATTTATACAGTTTTCCTAATGATTTCATTAGGAAACCTTGGTTAACGTTGTGAAAGATCACGTATTCCGAAATGTTGCGAATCTTTTACGGATCAACTACCTTAAACAATGTTCAAGTAATACTGCTTTCAACGAAATGGACAAATAGGCTGACAAACAAGAAACATCCACAAAAGAATTTATAATCTGTCTATGAGTGATTAATACACTTTCTTATTTTTGGCTTCAGATATATTTTTTTCCGATTTTATTTTTTGAGTAACGTTGCGGAACTATTACGAGTCCACTACCTTAAAAAATTCGCTCATACAGGTATGTAATTACACAAACTGCCTTCATTCCACGGTCGATTCTACCATGCGTTCAGGATCACAAAACGGTACAAACAGTTTTCCAAATATAACCCGCTTTGCACGTGTACCTACGCGCAAAGCGGGGTATAATTGGAAAACCGCTTGCACCGTTTTGAGATCCTGAACCTAGGGCTGGTACATTCAATTCTCGTCACCAGTACTGCGGGTAAATACACCTCGAATCCAAAGATGCGATGCGAACGCACATATAACATTAATAATGTTTTTGTCACTTATCAAAATTTCTACTTGAGGCTCAAGAATCGTAACATTGCATCTTATAATTCGGTCGATTCTGATAGGTTCAACTCTCGTCATTAGTTCTGATGGCGTAATACATTACTTGTCTTAAAGGTTGAGGCATTTACGTATAAATCGCATTTTCTTAGTTTTGTTACGAGGCACATAAACAAAATTATACTTGCAGCACCCGAGTCGTCACATTGCGTCCCATCATACGGTCGATTCTGGTTTATACAATCACCACTACTGTTCGTACAGAACATTCCCCGGTCACAAAAATGTGGTATAAACTCCTGAAATAAAGGCGAACATGTCAATGTTTCCAAACTATATAAATAAAGCTATCCAATTTACAAGTACGAAACAGGACTGTGTTTATTAAGTTTTTAAGGTAGTGGAACCGTAATAGTTCGGCAATGTTTCGGAAGTAATGAACTGTTATAGAGTTAACCGTGGTTTCCTTGTGATTTTCATTCGGAAACCTCGGTCAACATTGTGAAAAATCATGGGTTCCTAAACGTTACGGACTTATTACGGGTGTTAACCGAAGTTTCTTAATGACTCGCTTAATATTGTGAAAAAAACGAGCTCAAATATGTTGCGGAGCTATTACGGATCCGCTACTTTAATAGGCACTCTCTATTTTTCAGGAGGACAGATTACATCGGACACTGTTTCAAATATTTAAGAGTGTATCATTACAAACAATATATCTCTCAAGAAGCTGCATGGCTTTCTATGAATTATGAAAATACCATTTTTCTTGCATTCATCTCGATCAAAACCATTCGAAATCGATCACTCAGCATTCCATTCATTCATTCAAAACACTCCCTCAAAGCATTCAAAAACGCTCCAAAATCTCTAATAAAATAAGATGAACAACTTCATTCAAAACAAATGAAGCTTAAAAAAAAATGGCGATTAAACTGATTATTTGAAATTATGAGAGTCTGATTGGTTCCTTAAGAAACATGAAGATATATATATAGTACTTGTATGCATATTTCATTAAAGGGGGGTAATGAATATCACTAATTTTGTTCATAAAATACGCGATATTGGATTACTTCCCTTAAATTTAACTCAAAACTCGCTCCTCTCACTCGTTCAATATCATTCCGAGTTCATTCAAAAATCATTAAATTGTCAATTTCACGATATTATTAACTGAAGTTCATCAAATACTTCAGATGAGGCGCTGTGTGAGCGATTTTGAATGGTTTGGATAGGGATGTTTCAATGAAAATCATATCAAAGCGCTGACAGTACCAAAAATTTCATACCATCTCGAAAAATGAATTAAACCACTCTAGGTAAAATACAGAATGAGTCTGTAAAATTGCCCTTATCACTCATTTCGGATACACAAAACGACAAGCCGCCGATAAAGTGAAGTTGGTAGCTCGTGCGACTGTTATTCAAAAGGTTCAAAAGGTCCCAGTTCGGTTCCCGATGAGAACACTTATCCTTTCTGACCATTCATCTGCTACCAATGAGTTAATAATCGTAGAACTATTTGGGATAGCAGCTTCAGGCTAGGAAAGGATGAAATGGTAGGACCTTTGTGAGAAATATCAGGAATTCATTGCAAAGAGCTCCCGCCGCCGCGATATAACTGAAAAATTGCTGAAATCGGCGAAACCCCAAACAAACAAACAAACATACAAACACAAACACAAATAATACGCAAAACTTGAATTACCCTGTCCATCCCATCTGGATCACACGATGTTGATCCCTGTCCAAACCGAATCTCGCACTGCTCGTCCATAGATATAACAGTTCCGGCTAGAGGCTGGTTGTCGAAATTATTAAATTGAGCTTCAGTAAAAGTGCCGTTATTCAGACAGTCCGGTTGTCTGAAAAAAAAAACATTAGTCTATGCATGGTATTCCAACCGTTTGTCACCTGCGCGAGTTGCAAACATTTAGCAGCCAAGACACGGCAGATAGTTACATAGTGTAATTAGGAGTTTGCCTAAATGTCTACAATCCTCGACGGCGGCACTCATTCTTTCCGACTTATTTGTCTCTCACCAATGGGTTGATAACCGTGGACATATGTGAGATAGCAGCTGGAGGCTAGGAAAGAATGTGGTGGTTGTACTGGTGAGAGAAATAACAGGAAACCATTGTTAGGTGATTCAGCCGCCGCGATATTATTAAAAAATATTGAAAGCGGCGTCAAACTCCACATTCAATCAATCAACCTAAATGTTACAATTACTCTGAGACGTTATTCATCTACAAAAGTCTGAGTGAAGACTCTTGTAAGAGTGTGCACATGAATAGACTGGCTAATAGCTTTGCTTTGCTCACATTTGAAATTGTTGGAAATATCATGCTTAGGCTCACATAACATTAAAATCCAAGGTAATACAAATAGTACAGAGGCAAATTGGTATGTCCTAGGTTTTTATTTATCTATAGTATGCGTTACCATTTAAGATTCTAGCAAATAATCAAGAGATACAAATAGTTGGGTATGTTCCAGTTTCAATTGAAATTGTAGCAAACTGCACGTGCACTTGCATGCAAAGCGTTGAAAAATTGGAAAACTGTCAGCAATTAACCTACCCACTTAGGTAGTTAAACACGTCATCTAATGTACAAGAAGAAAACAGCCAGATGTTTGTGAGTTTAAAATCATCGTCTGGTATGACGACATTGGTTGACATGATGTAGGAATCCGCGTCTGAACACCCGGCTGCATTGTCGTTGTTTCCCCCTATTCTGTAAGAGAATAAAAGGTATTTCGTTTATTAAATATATGATATCTGTCATGAGATGTTATAAGGGACAAGTTGATTTTAACCGAGTCTAAAATAGAAATGTAATTAAGCGAGCCCTGGCGAGCTTAATGACTTATCTATCCTAGAAGAGGTTAAGATCCGCTTGGCACAGGTGAAATGGAGTAACATATTATTTTTGTCACATCAACAGTATTCTTTACGTAAAAAAACAATTTTGCAAACGCTCTTATGACAAAAAAAAACGCGAAAACGTGCGTAAGGTGAGGTCGTAATGACTCCATTTTGAATTTGATCGTACAAATCTATAAGACAAGGGTATTGCGGATGGCTGTTCGTTATAGACGACAATGTGAGCTATGTGAGAAAATTTAGCTTTCAGTTTTTTTTCACAAAGTATAGACAATGTAAAAAATGTGTTCTAAGGTTGTTATATACCCGAATTGCTAATAATTATTTGTTTAATTTCAAAGCAAAAACTTTAATTGTCTCTAAGAACATGTTCCATTAGTTATTTTCTTACCATTTTCAAACGATAAAAAGCTTAAACACTTTGCTCTCTTATTTATAATAAACCTCATGTCAATCTAAAGCAATTATTCATATATTTCGGATCTGTAAAAAATCACAATCTTAAAAATGATCAAATATTTGGTAGCATACTATTATTTGAGCCTGTTCGTGAGATTTCAAACAATTTCAAATAATTGCAAAGCAAATTCTCTGACCAGCCTGTGCTTCCGCACAGTCTTACCACAGTCTTTACTATGTGTTTTGTAGATAGATAATGTCTCAAAGTATCTGTAGCCCATCAGGTAACGTTACATTTACAGCATGTCGCTATCTACGCTGCTAAACGTTTGTTCCTCATACACATTTCAAATTGTTTGACATGTCACACACAGGCTCATTTGTAAAACGAACCCATGAATAATTTCGTGAGCGAGAAGAAGTTCCACTTTATCCCCGTACTCTTCGATGATCTCTGACGTAAAGTTGGCGTAAGAAGGGTTGCAAGCCGTTCTTAGGAAACCAAGACCTGTACACAAAGAAAAAAAATCTATGATTATAGGTAATGATTATGAACAGTTAGTTGTTGTAACCTTCAACGAATCGAAACGATCCTTCAAGCAAAATTCTCGCTCATGGTCTATTGGTAATCAGCAGATAAAAGAAACAGAACATATCACACATCTTTGTATTTGATACGATAAGTATTCTTCCCCATCATTAGCGGTCAAACAAATAGATCGTAAAATTAGGGGGTCCTTTTTCGGTATTATGAGAGATGGTCTACATCGTTATGGTCTTAATCCTATTACAAGTTTAAAAATCTATGAATCAATAGTATTACCGAAAGCCCTCTTTGGCTGCGAATTATTGCAATCCTTATCCAATCGAGATAGTCTCATACTTGAAAGATCTCATAGGTTGTGTTTAAAACAAATGCAAGGATTATGTACTAGATCCAGAACAGATATTGTACTTGGGCTATTAGGCTCTCTACCAATCATAGCCCATATAGAGGTTAGAAAGCTGATATTTTTAGGCCAACTTTGCCGCCGTGAAAGGGATTGCGCTGTTAAACAGTTATTCTTGTTTCGTCTTTGCTCTTCTTTAGATGACGCATCTCCACAAAGTTTCATGTGTGAATTGGGCATAATCTTAAATAAATACAATATAATGCACATTCTCGATGATTATAGAACATATGGCAGGTTCCCGTCCAAATTTGTGTGGAAAAAATGTATTTATACGAAGATAAATGATTTTCATAGAAATGAATGGGAAATAAGAACGTCTTCTCAAGATTTCATTTTGTATAGACAAATTCAGGTTAATTTCAACGATCAACCAAAATGGACGTTCGCCCGAAATAATCCCCACCAGCTTAACGCCTGTTTCTCTGTAGCTCAACTAATTGCCCATCTTTCTCTTTTTGATAGAACTTGCTACAGATGTGGTATGGAAGATATCGATTGTAGTTTAACAGAACATATTTTAACAAAGTGCGCTTTTGTACATGTATCTCGAGTTGCGTTCGGTCGAAACATTTCTCTTCATTTTGGCCACAGAGTTCAGAACTTTATTTCATCGCTTAACACCACGGAACATGTTAGGGCTCTTTTTGGTCTAAACATAGAACTATTTTCAATTCTCGGAGAAAAAGACAGACTCTTTTTTAACAAGGTTGTACATTTTCTACACACCATTTAGTGTCACTTTAATTTCATTTGGAATACACAATGTTAATACTGTATTTTGCAGAATCAGGTGCCAAAACAGCCTGCGGACCAAACCGGGCGTGTCTCTTTCGGCTCAAAATGTTTTTTTTTTTTCTCGACTTTTCTTTTTGGTAAGGGATGCGTCATCTTTGTCATGCTGTCTATATTTAAACATTGCAAATTGTCAATCCACTGATCTACATGTGTACATGCTCCTTTGTGATGTCTTTCTCTTTCGTTTCGTGCAAGACTTTATTTCTTTGGACGCATAGTAGAATTGTATGTGTTTCGTAACCCTTCAATCTTTGTCATTTAATGATTATTATTTTGTAGAGAATATCTATATCCTGGCCATTTGGTATTAACCTTTGTTTATCTGATAATTGTACATGTATATTGTTTTTTGTTGTTTACTTGTATTGTGATGTTTATATTGTAATCTTCATTTATTTGGAGGAATTAAAGAAAATATATATACTCAACTCTCCATTCGTTCATTCCAAACACACACTAAACCATTGAAAAACGTTCCAAAATCACTTTAAGGATAAGATCCATAAATCGATTCAAAATAAATAAAGCTATAGTTCAACTGCAATTTCACTGATATGATTGAAATTTGAAGCGTCTGATTGGTCCTTGAATAGATAGGAAACTATAAATAGAACATGTATGAATATTCTATTAAAGGGAGGTAATTAATATTGCTAATTTTGTTCATTCTGAACAAAATTTGCGATATTGGATTACCTTCCTTTGATTTCACTCAAAACTCGCTCCACACACTCGTTCAATTTCTTTCCAAAATCATTCAAAATCATTTATCTTGTCAATTTCACGACGTAACTAACTTAATATACAACTTACAACTTAAGAATTTGCCAATTTTGGAATTCATGGAATTGATTTTTACGCATTTCATTAAAGGCAATGGGGTGGTTACTTTGTCTTTAAAACAATAGTGCTAAAGTTATATTGTGTAGTCGAACCCTTAAATAATATCTACGTAAGAATACGAGTTCTTCTGACTTTCTAGTAGTTTTGTTGGGCTGCATAAATTGTTTGATAAATTAATCGGTGTTTCTTATTTAGAGCAGTGCTTGGTCATATAATCACTTACTTCTATTGTTTGAAGAGTAAACAGGAGTCTGTCCTGGTCTCAAATTGTATACAATGTCTTTTCTGAAATAGAATTGTTTAAGGTAGTTTACCCATAATAGTTACACAACGTTTCGGGAGTAATGAACTCTAACAGTGTTTACAGAGTTTTCCTAATGATTTTCATTAGGAAACCACTGTTAAGATTGTGAAAGAACCCGTGTTTGAAATGATTGTACATTGGCCAATACGCTACCAGAAAATCAAATTTCTTTATTGTTTTCACATTGTGTATGGGGATCATTTTGGTTATCATAATTTGATAACAAAACGCAGGAAACCACTGTATTTTAATATTAGATTATTATCAGTTTTAACAAAGCCAGGGAAAGAGTTTTGAAAAGAAAAGGCACCTGTTAATGAAGGCCCTCCACTCTCTTTCAACTATTTTACTGAATCCTTAAATTATGTTTCACCTAACGACAGTTATCAGATTTTCTTAAAGTTGCATTTAACTATTTTGGAAGGTGATAATTCAAATCAATTTGTTTATAATCCATTTTCGATTTAACTGCAAGAAACTCAAACGCTCATTTTAACGCTTTGCACTGGATCAATCTGCGTCAGAATTTTTTTTATCATGTTTGCAATTATTCGAAAAATTAGTAGGACACTTTTTTAGGAAAAAAATATATAAATTTCAAATTTTTACCTTGTAAAACACTGGACGAGGTCAATATTAAAACTGCCATTTCTGAAGGTGTCACCTTGCTGACCACATGTTATCAAACCCTCTGTTCCTTTAACCTGGGGTAGTCCGCTCAAACCTCGTTCATTGGGAAACGACCAGGACTCGCCGGAAGTCTAAATAAAAAATGATCCCGTGCGGGACAAGTCCAACAATTTGATTTATGCGTGATGTACAAACTTCCAGCAGCCTTGACTGATAATCAGTGCAATAAGAAAATCGCACAAATGTCTATAGATACTTTGATACCTTGACTATCAACAGAGCGCAGAGTGAAGACTCTGGTCTGGCTGTGCGGATGCACATGCTGGCCAGTGGCTCTGCTTTGTGCATATATGAAATTGTTGGAAATATCACACACTAGCTCCAAAACAATAAAAGCGAATCCTAATGAACAAGTGCATGCCAATGCCCTTTTGAGGTTCATTTCAGCGGTAAAAGAAACGCGCAATATCGTCCACCAGCTATTTCAATTGCGTTGCCTAGTTGGATGTTAAATACTTCAGAAAAGCAACGATGACTACCTATGTCATAGTAAATGCCATCGGACCTATATTTTCGCTATATTTCTACTTGATGAACGTGTTTTTAGCTTTTTTAATACGAAAGACCAAGACCAGTCAGAAAGAAATCAAAGCACTGAGAAGAAATTATTTCGGTCATATCTGATGACATCCTAGCTTGGTACGTCCGTTTTGGTTAAATAACGAAAAGTATGTAGATAATCTAATTGTTTCAAGTTTTTTTTTTCTCACATCAGTGTCAAAATTGAAAGCAGCTGAGTGAGCCGAACCGCTAGATAAGGCTTGGACCCCTCTTCAGGTGGTCAGCGAATATTCATATTACATCGATTGACCGTCTAGGCTGATCATTGTTTTTGACTCCCGCACATATGAAATTGTTGGAAGTGTCATGCAGCCTCATGTAAGCACCGTTTAACCTAACTCGACAAATATTTATTTTGTTTATATAATGAGTGGTCATTGAATATCGAATTGATTAAAAGAGTCGTCTATTTACGAGTTTTTCTTGGTTTTAGATGACTCGTCTATTAAATTCGGTATTCAATGAGCACAAATTTGACGTTCTATTTATTATATAACCTGAATTTTTTAGATAAACCGACTAATCTTTAGATATTTAACTATTAAAGTTATCCCGCGGAACATGTTACGCCGTTTGCAAAATGACATCAGCAAATACATTATGACGTCATTTCAAAACAAAAAATCATAATTTCTATATCTTTTTTGTGTAATTATTCCACTGGTGTAATATTACTCGTGTAATTTCAAAAATATTTTACCGGCTTATTTCATTCCAGTGACGTAAGTCATATTATAACGGGAGCTAACAAACAAAATATCATGTAAAACATTTTGACAATATTCAATGAGAATTTTCCTTTTCAAATAAAAAAATATAAGAAATAAATGATTTTATACAAATTAATTAAGTTATATTTCGTTTTCGGGTTTAATAAACCGAGTTATAGTCTATCAAGTATACATCCTTTTTGTGAAATAATGAAACGATACCTTATGCCTGCCAACACTAAAAAATACCTAAGTGTCGAAATTTTAGACTAGTTTTATGCTATTTGGCTTCTAGAAGAACAACGGTCATAACGATCGAAGAAAAACACATTTCTGTATTGATTTTTGATTGTCATAAAGCTTTATTTTGTGCATATTATTATTTGCTTTTGTTATCAAAGCATAATTTGACCAGTTTTAACCTTTCGTTGATTTTGTTTAACACAAAGACATCTTGGTGTTTGTAACGTCAAGTAAATTCTCGTACGAAACGACGCGCTTTCATGGCTGTACTCTCATTATTCCCGCATTCGGAACACCACTCGGCTAATCTCGCGATCAACTAGACGGACTACGGGAAAACCTTGGGAACACTCGATGACGTCAGTTAAAATGGCATTAGCCCTCGAAACTTTGAGTGGAAACATTCGACGTTACTCGTTTAAGTCAATGACATGGAACCATCATATCCTTATATAGATATCTTTAAATTATTAAATAACGGCTAAAACTTTTAATTTATGAGAATGATTCGTCATTCTCAAAAATTAAGATTTTTCAGCCGACATTTACTGTAAAAGATATAAACCTAAAGATAGCGCCGGTTGTTTCCGCGCTGGTTTTTCTTACACTGTTTGCTTATCAAAATGCACTATTTTGTTACATACCCATCCACCTTACATCCATCCGAGGTCTGTTGCAGTTTACGGAAATTGCCGAGTGTCGTTCCGAATGATTATTTCCGATATCCATTCCGTAGAATTAACGAGGATTCCGCACTGTGGCACAGGTACAGGAAGTTTCATCGTGAAAATGACATTCGTCTCAATCAAAACCATTCTAAATCGCTCACCCAGCCCTTTATTCAATCATTCCAAAACTTACCCAAACAATTCAAAAAACGCTCAAACCCATTGAAAAATATATAATCAACAAGTTCAGTCTAATATTTACTAGCAATCTATAGAACTCGTATGCATATTCTATTAATGGGAGGTAATCAATATCGCAAATTTTGTTCATCCTGAACAAAATTTGCGATATTGGATTACCTCCCGTTGATTTCACTCAAAACACGCACCACACACTCATTCAATTTCATTCCCAAATCATTCAAAAATCATTCACATCGTCAATTTCAAGATGTTGTTAACTGTACCCAGTCCTTCTGTTCAGAGTTTAGATAATCTAATTTGCTCACCCAACTGAATCCACAGCTTTATGAAGTAATAAGGAATGATGCGCATTACCTTTTGTATATGAATTCCGGCTAAATAAATTTTGATACACGTTCCCGGTCTTCTTAATGAGGCAAAATCATAGTGAATATCTGCCTGTAATTATAAAAGAAAATCAGTTTATACTCCTAGGGTCCGTGAAGTTGGCAGCCTAGCAGCCTAGCAGCCTAGCAGAGTGAAGTTGGCAGCCTAGCAGCCTAGCAGCCTAGCAGACTGAAATTTTTTTTTATCAAATTTATTGATATATAACACTAGTATTAAACACTAGAAGTCACGTCAAACCGAAAACACTGAAAATCTAGCGAATGTAGAACTGTTCCGGATAAATCACGTTATTCAACTTTTCCGACCAAATTGTCCCGAAAATTGCCCGCAACATATCAATATCGCCCTAACAAATATAAGAACTTTAATCTTTTGATAAAAAAACGATAGTGGTCGTTTGAGGATGCTACGCTGCTAGACTGCTGGAAATGTGAAGTTGGCAGTCTGGTAGCCTAGCAGCCTAGCAGAGTGAAGTTGGCAGCCTAGCAGCCTAGCAGCGTGGCAGCCTAGCAGACTGAAATTTTTTTCATCAAATTTATTGATATATAAAACTAGTATTAAACACTAGAAGTCACTTCAAAACGTAAACACTAAAATTCTAGTGAATGAAGATTTGTTCCGGATATATCACGTTATTCAACTTTTCCGACCAAAATGTCCCGAAAATTGCCCGCAACATATCAATCTCGCCCTAACAAATATGAGAACTTTAATCTTATGATAAAAAAAACGAAAGTGGTAATTTTACTATGCTACGCCGCTAGACTGCTGGAAACGTGAAGTTGGCAGTCTGGCAGCCTAGCAGCCTAGCAGCCTAGCAGAGTGAAGTTGGCAGCCTAGCAGCCTAGCAGCCTAGCAGACTAAATTTTTTTTTATCAAATTAATTGATATATAACCCTAGTATTAAACACTAGAAGTCACGTCAAACCGAAAACACTGAAATTCTAGTGAATGTAGAACTGTTCCGGATAAATCACGTTATTCAACTTTTCGGACCAAAATGTCCGAAAATTGCCCGCAACATATCGATCTCGCCCTAACAAATATAAGAACTCTAATCTTTTGATAAAAAAACGATAGTGGTCGTTTGAGGATGCTACGCTGCTAGACTGCTGGAAATGTGAAGTTGGCAGTCTGGCAGCCTAGCAGCCTAGCAGAGTGAAGTTGGCAGCCTAGCAGCCTAGCAGCCTAGCAGACTAAAATTTTTTTTATCAAATTTATTGATATATAACCCTAGTATTAAACACTAGAAGTCACTTCAAACCGTAAACACTGAAATTCTAGTGAATGTAGAACAGTTCCGGATATATCACGTTATTCAACTTTTCCGACCAAAATGTCCCGAAAATTGCCCGCAACATATCAATATCGCCCTAACAAAAATGGGAACTTTAGTCTTTTGATAAAAAAAACGATAGTGGTCGTTTGAGGATGCTACGCTGCTAGACTCCTGGAAACGTGAAGTTGGCAGTCTGGCAGCCTAGCAGCCTAGCAGCCTAGCAGAGTGAAGTTGGCAGCCTAGCAGCCTAGCAGCCTAGCAGACTAAAATTTTTTTTATCAAATTTATTGATATATAACAATAGTATTAAACACTAGAAGTCACTTCAAACCGTAAACACTGAAATTCTAGTGAATGTAGAACTGTTCCGGATATATCACGTTATTCAACTTTTCCGACCAAAATGTCCCGAAAATTGCCCGCAACATATCAATCTCGCCCTAACAAATATAAGAACTTTAATCTTTTGATAAAAAAACGAAAGTGGTCGTTTGAGGATGCTACGCTGCTAGACTGCTGGAAATGTGAAGTTGGCAGTCTGGCAGCCTAGCAGAGTGAAGTTGGCAGCCTAGTAGCCTAGCAGCCTAGCAGACTAAATTTTTTTTTATCAAATTTATTGATATATAACCCTAGTATTAAACACTAGAAGTCACTTCAAACCGTAAACACTGAAATTCTAGTGAATGTAGAACTGTTCCGGATATATCACGTTATTCAACTTTTCCGACCAAAATGTCCCGAAAATTGCCAGTAACATATCAATATCGCCCTAACAAAAATGGGAACTTTAGTCTTTTGATAAAAAAACGAAAGTGGTCATTTTAGTATGCTACGCCGCTAGACTGCTGGAAATGTGAAGTTGGCAGTCTGGCAGTCTGGCAGCCTAGCAGCCTAGCAGAGTGAAGTTGGCAGCCTAGCAGCCTAGCAGCCTAGCAGACTGAAATTTTTTTTTGTCAAATATATTGATATATGACACAAATATTAAACACTAGAAGTCACTTCAAACCGTAAACACTAAAATTCTAGTGAATGTAGATTTGTTCCGGATATATCACGTTATTCAACTTTTCCGACCAAAATGTCCCGAAAATTGCCCGCAACATATCAATCTCGCCCTAACAAATATGAGAACTTTAATCTTATGATAATAAAAACGAAAGTGGTAATTTTAGTATGCTACGCCGCTAGACTGCTGGAAACGTGAAGTTGGCAGTCTGGCAGCCTAGCAGCCTAGCAGCCAAGCAGAGTGAAGTTGGCAGCCTAGCAGCCTAGCAGCCTAGCAGACTAACTTTTTTTTTTATCAAATTTATTGATATATAACCCTAGTATTAAACACTAGAAGTCACGTCAAACCGAAAACACTGAAATTCTAGTGAATGTAGAACTGTTCCGGATAAATCACGTTATTCAACTTTTCCGACCAAAATGTCCCGAAAATTGCCAGTAACATATCGATCTCGCCCTTACAAATATAAGAACTTTAATCTTTTGATAAAAAAACGATAGTGGTCGTTTGAGGATGCTACGCTGCTAGACTGCCGGAAATGTGAAGTTGGCAGTCTGGCAGCCTAGCAGCCTAGCAGCCTAGCAGAGTGAAGTTGGCAGCCTAGCAGCCTAGCAGACTAAATTTTTTTTTATCAAATTTATTGATATATAACCCTAGTATTAAACACTAGAAGTCACTTCAAACCGTAAACACTGAAATTCTAGTGAATGTAGAACTGTTCCGGATATATCACGTTATTCAACTTTTCGGACCAAAATGTCCCGAAAATTGCCAGTAACATATCAATATCGCCCTAACAAATATGAGAACTTTAATCTTTTGAAAAAAAACCGATAGTGGTCATTTTAGGATGCTACGCTGCTAGACTGCTGGAAATTTGAAGTTTGCAGTCTGGCAGCCTAGCAGCCTAGCAGAGTGAAGTTGGCAGCCTAGCAGCCTAGCAGCCTAGCAGACTGAAAATACTTTTTATCAAAATTATTGATATCTGACACTAGTATTATTCACAAGGTGTCACTTCAAACCGTAAACACTGAAACTGTTCATATTGAAAGCTGTCAGTACCTTCATTGGTTCAGAATAACAGTATGATCGCGAACGCTTCACTCTTAGATACGCTTCGCTTTGTTGTGGAGGGTATAATTTCTGATTCGCTTGCAGATGCCTTTTTTCCTGAGCATTGGACAGGTCACAGGACTATCGCGTAGGCGCCTCCTATTTCTTATTTTTCGATTAGAAAGAATACAACGCTAGCGATGTACTTGTCTTCTTATCACCTGCGAAGCGAAATGTCGACGACTGGTCGCCAAAATCTGACGGAAAAGGACAAAAAAATATAGAAATATGAGAAAAAGAATAAAAAGAAGATGGTCGGGGGATTAAGTCGCTGACTAGATCGTTAAATTTCAATTTTTAGTTAAAGTTTATCGACACGTCAACGATCTAAGAGAAATCCTATGTATCGTTGATTTGACACATTTGTCACAAACTTCTTGTAGAACGTTGCCGACTGCTTTTCGAAATAGAACGGTGAGGCCCTCGCTACATCGAACAATCTGACGTACATGTATGATATCTGTTAAGAAAAGTATTGGTATTTGTGATATTAAATCATATCTAAAATATTACCTTGTTTTATTCAAAATAGTTTTATTCGAATGAAATGATAATATAGATAAGATTTAGATGTAGTTGAGAAATTTGTATTACCTTGTAACGTGTCGTTTTGGAAAACGTTGACAGTAGGTTCAGGGCAACTTGCTAGAAAACTGTTCATATTGAAAGCTGTCAGTACCCTCATTGGTTCAGAATAACAGTATGATCGCGAACGCTTCACTCTTAGATACGCTTCGCTTTGTTGTGGAGGGTACAATTTCTGATGCGCTTGCAGATGCCTTTTTTCCTGAGCATTGGACAGGTCACAGTACTTGGATGCTAAAGGTGTTGAAATCAAACCTTTCGTATTATAAAATAAAACGCCACAAATAGGACCGTGTGCAGGAAAACCTGAGCATTCCTTGACGCGAACATTTTGAGAGACTTTTGAAAAAAAATGCTTCACAAATAGGGTACAATCATTTCAAAATACCATGTTTCTTGCTCTTTGATTCGTTATAATTTACCTTTAAATCTACAATTATGTCTTAACTTCTACTATTTTACCTATTTTTCTTCTTTTCATTAAAATGTAATAAATAAACTGCTTTTCGCCGAACTGTAACTTGATAAGGACCATTATTGGTACTTATCAAAAGGGACACGGACAAAAGCCCCCTAGGACAAAAGCCCCCTGGGACGAAAGCCCCCATGGACAAAGCCCCATCGGACAAAAGCCACATGCCCTTAACTGAAAAGTGGACAAAAGCCACATAGACATAAAAAATGTTTTTTGTGTATGTGTGTGTGATTTTTTGAAAAAAGTCTTAAAAAGGTAATGACTTTTATAAGAATTTGTGAAAATTAATTTGTTTATTCTTCAAGGAAATGAATATTCAAGTAATTTTAAATGGAATTGCCGCTCGAGAGCCGTTAATCCGCCTAGCGATCGACCTCGATGCGGGGCAAATTTTGTGTCTTGGGAGCAAATCTAGGCTTAAAGAGCTGGGCTGTATTCGCTCCGCCGCTAAAACCGCGGCTCGATCGCGTCGAGGCGCTACTCCAACGAGAATCGCTGTAGCTCTGACGTTTTTCGCCGCTGCCCAACCAAACTCGCCGCGATTGTAACGACAACATAGGAATCGGTTCATTAGTTCGAGCCCTGCATCGAGTGTCTCACTCCCATAAACACTTCGCCTCGGCGCGAGCGGCTAACTGCCTGCCTAGCAACGGCTACTGAGCCGTCCTAAATCGCCGCTCGAGAGCCGTTAAACTGCCTATCGATCCACAGCGATGCGGGGCGAATTCCCGACTCTCGGAGCAAAACTACGCTTCGAAAGCAGAGCTGCACTCGCTCCGCCGCAAAAATCGCGGCTCCATCGAGTCGAGGCGCGACTCCAGCGCGAATCGCTGTAGCTCCGACGTTTTTCGCCGCAGCCCAACCAAACTCGCCACGACTGTAGCGCTTGAATAGGGCTACACGACAGACCTACAACATAGTAGTCGGTCCATTGGTTCGAGCCCTGCATCGAGTGTTTCATTCCCGTGAACATTTCGCCTCTGCGCGAGCGGCCCACTGCCCGCCTAGCGACGGCTACTGAGCCGTCCAAAAGCGTCGCTCGAGAGCCGTTAACCTGCCTGGCGATCGACCGCGATGCGGGGCAGATTCTGTGTCTTGGGAGCAAATCTACGCTTCAAGAGCAGAGCTGTTAATCGCTCCGCCGCTAAATTCACGGCTCGATCGCGTCGAGGCGCGACTCCAGCGCGACTCCCTGTAGCTGCGATACTATTCGCCGCAGCCGAACCAAACTCACCACGATTGTAGCTCTTGAATATCTCTTCACAACGTACCTACCGCGATTCGGGACAGATTCTATGTCTTTGGAGCAAATCTACGCTTCAAGAGCCGAGCTGCACTCGCTCCGCCGCTCAAATCACAGCTCGATCGCGTCGAGGCGCGACTTCAGCGCGAATCGCTGTAGCTCCGACGTTTTTCGCCGCAGTCCAACCAAACTCGCCACGATTGTAGCGATTGAATAGGGCTACACGAAAGTACCTACAACATAGTAATCGGTCCATTGGTTCGAGCCCTGCATCGAGTGTCTCATTCCCGTAAACATTTCGCCTCTGCGCGGGCGGCCCACTGCCCGCCTAGCGACGGCTTCTGAGCCGTCCAAAAGCGCCGCTCGAGAGCCGTAAACCTGCCTGGCGATCAATCGCGATGCGGGGCAGATTCTGTGTCTTGGGAGCTAATCTACGCTTCAAGAGCCGAGCTGTAATCGCTCCGCCGCTAAATTCACGGCTCGATCGCGTCGAGGCGCGACTCCAGCGCGACTCCCTGTAGCTCCGATACTATTCGCCGCAGCCCAACCAAATTCACCACGATTGTAGCTCTTGGAAAGCTCTTCACGACGGTACCTACCACGATGCGGGGCAGATTCTATGTCTTTGGAGCACATCTATGCTTCAAGAGCCGAGCTGTTTTTGCTCCGCCGCTCAAATCACAGCTCGATCGCGTCGAGGCGCGACTCCAATGCGAATCGCTGTATCTCCGATACTATTCGCCGCAGTCCAACAAAACTCGCCACGATTGTAGTGCTTGAATAGGGCTACACGACGGTACCTACAACATAGTAATTGGTCCATTGGTTCGAGCCCTGCATCGAGTGTCTCACTCCCGTGAATACTTCGCCTCGGCTCGAGCGACCCACTGCCTGCCTTACAACCGCTACTGAGCCGTCCTAAATCGCCGCTCGAGAGCCGTTAAACGGCTTAGCGATCCACCGCGATGCGTGGCAAATTCCCGACTCTCGGAGCAAAACTCCGCTTCAAGAGCCGAGCTGTAATCGCTCTCCCGCTAAATTCACGGCTCGATCGCGCCGAGGCACGACTCCAGCGCGACTCGATGTAGCTCCAACGCAATTCGCCGCAGCCCAACCAAACTCACCACGATTGTAGCCCTTGAATAGCGCAACACGACGGTACCTACAATATAGGATTCGGTTTATTGGTTCGAGCTCGCATCGAGTGTCTAACTCCCGTGAACATTTCGCCTCGGCGCGAGCGGCCCACTGCCCGCCTAGCGACGGCTACTGAGCCGTCCAAAATCGCCGCTCGAGAGCCGTAATCCTGCCTAGTGATCGACCGCGATGCGGGGCAGATTCTATGTCTTTGGAGCAAATCTACGCTTCAAGAGCCGAGCTGTTTTCACTCCGCCGCTCAAATCACAGCTCGATCGCGTCGAGGCGCGACCACAGCGCCAATCGCTGTAGTTCCGACGTTTTTTACCGCAGCCCAACCAAACTCGCCACGATTGTAGCGCTTGAATGGGGCTTCACGACGGTACCTACAACATAGGAATCGGTCCATTGGTTACAGCCCTGCATTGAGAGTCTCACTCGCGTGAACATTTCGCCTCGGCGCGAGCTGCCCACTGCCTGCCTAGCGACGGCTACTGAGCCGTCCTCAATCGCCGCTCTAGAGCCGTTAACCTGCCTAGCGATCGATAGCGATGCGGGACAGATTCTGTGTCTTGAGAGCAAATCTACGCTTCAAGAGCCGAGCTGTTTTCGCTCCGCCGCTCAAATCACAGCTCGATCGCGTCGAGGCGCGACTCCAGCGCGAATCGCTGTAGTTCCGACGTTTTTTACCGCAGCCCAACCAAACTTGTCACGATTGAAGCGCTAGAATAGGGCTACACGACGGTACTTACAACATAGGAATCAGTTCATTGGTTCGAGCCCTGCATCGAGTGTCTCACTCCCGTGAACGTTTCGCCTCGGCGCAAGCGGCGCACTGCCCGCCTAGCGACGGCTACTGAGCCGTCCAAAATCGCCGCTCGAGAGCCGTTAACCTGCCTAGCGATTGACCGCGATGCGGGGCAAATTAAGTGTCTTGGGAGCATATCTACGCTTCAAGAGCCGAGATTGATATGTTGCGGGCAATTTTCGGGACATTTTGGTCGGAAAATTTGAATAACGTGAGATATCCGGAACAAATCTACATTCACTAGAATTTCAGTGTTTACGGTTTGAAGTGACTTCTAGTGTTTAATACTAGTGTTATATATCAATAAATTTCATAAAAAAAAATCAGTCTGCTAGGCTGCTAGGCTGCCAACTTCACTCTGCTAGGCTGCTAGGCTGCTAGGCTGCCAGACTGCCAACTTCACATTTCCAGCAGTCTAGCGGCGTAGCATAATAAAATGACCACTTTCGTTTTTTTTTATCAAAAGATTAAAGTTCTCATATTTGTTAGGGCGAGAATGATATGTTGCGGGCAATTTTCGGGACATTTTGGTCCGAAAAGTTGAATAACGTGATATATCCGGAACAGTTCTACATTCACTAGAATTTCAGTGTTTACGGTTTGAAGTGACTTCTAGTGTTTAATACTAGGGTTATATATCAATAAATTTGATAAAAAAATTTTTAGTCTGCTAGGCTGCTAGGCTGCTAGGCTGCCAACTTCACTCTGCTAGGCTGCTAGGCTGCTAGGCTGCCAGACTACCAACTTCACATTTCGAGCAGTCTAGCAGCGTAGCATACTAAAATGACCACTATCGTTTTTTTATCAAAAGATTAAAGTTCTTATATTTGTTAGGGCGAGATTGATATGTTGCGTGTAATTTTCGGGACATTTTGGTCGGAAAAGTTGAATAACGTGATATATCCGGAACAGTTCTACATTCAATAGAATTTCAGTGTTTTCGGTTTGACGTGACTTCTAGTGTATAATACTAGTGTTATTTATCAATAAATTTGATAAAAAAAATTTCAGTCTGCTAGGCTGCTAGGCTGCTAGGCTGCCAACTTCACTCTGCTAGGCTGCTAGGCTGCTAGGCTGCCAGACTGCCAACTTCAAAATTTCCAGCAGTCTAGCAGCGTAGCATCCTCAAACGACCACTATCGTTTTTTTTATCAAAAGATTAAAGTTCTTATATTTGTTAGGGCGATATTGATATGTTGCGGGCAATTTTCGGGACATTTTGGTCGGAAAAGTTGAATAACGTGATGTATCCGGAACAGTTCTACATTCACTAGAATTTCAGTGTTTACGGTTTGAAGTGACTTCTAGTGTTTAATACTAGGGTTATATATCAATAAATTTGATAAAAAAAATTTTAGTCTGCTAGGCTGCTAGGCTGCCAACTTCACTCTGCTAGGCTGCTAGGCTGCTAGGCTGCCAGACTGCCAACTACACATTTCCAGCAGTCTAGCAGCGTAGCATCCTCAAACGACCACTATCGTTTTTTTATCAAAAGATTAAAGTTCTTATATTTGTTAGGGCGATATTGATATGTTGCGGGCAATTTTCGGGACATTTTGGTCGGAAAAGTTGAATAACGTGATGTATCCGGAACAGTTCTACATTCACTAGAATTTCAGTGTTTACGGTTTGAAGTGACTTCTAGTGTTTAATACTAGGGTTATATATCAATAAATTTGATAAAAAAAATTTTAGTCTGCTAGGCTGCTAGGCTGCCAACTTCACTCTGCTAGGCTGCTAGGCTGCTAGGCTGCCAGACTGCCAACTACACATTTCCAGCAGTCTAGCAGCGTAGCATCCTCAAACGACCACTATCGTTTTTTTATCAAAAGATTAAAGTTCTTATATTTGTTAGGGCGAGATTGATATGTTGCGGGCAATTTTCGGGACATTTTGGTCGGAAAAGTTGAATAACATGATTTATCCGGAACAGTTCTACATTCGCTAGAATTTCAGTATTTTCGGTTTGACGTGACTTCTAGTGTTTAATACTAGTGTTATATATCAATAAATTTGATAAAAAAAATTCAGTCTGCTAGGCTGCTAGGCTGCTAGGCTGCCAACTTCACTCTGCTAGGCTGCTAGGCTGCCAGACTGCCAACTACACATTTCCAGCAGTCTAGCAGCGTAGCATCCTCTAAAGACCACTATCGTTTTTTTATCAAAAGATTAAAGTTCTTATATTTGTTAGGGCGAGATTGATATGTTGCGGGCAATTTTTGGGACATTTTGGTCCGAAAAGTTGAATAACGTGATATATCCGGAACAGTTCTACATTCACTAGAATTACAGTGTTTACGGTTTGAAGTGACTTCTCGTGTTTTTACTAGGGTTATATATCAATAAATTTGATAAAAAAAATTTTTAGTCTGCTAGGCTGCTAGGCTACTAGGCTGCCAACTTCACTCTGCTAGGCTGCTAGGCTGCCAGACTGCCAACTACACATTTCCAGCAGTCTAGCAGCGTAGCATCCTCAAACGACCACTATCGTTTTTTTATCAAAAGATTAAAGTTCTTATATTTGTTAGGGCGATATTGATATGTTGCGGGCAATTTTCGGGACATTTTGGTCGGAAAAGTTGAATAACGTGATTTATCCGGAACAGTTCTACATTCGCTAGAATTTCAGTATTTTCGGTTTGACGTGACTTCTAGTGTTTAATACTAGTGTTATATATCAATAAATTTGATAAAAAAAATTTCAGTCTGCTAGGCTGCTAGGCTGCTAGGCTGCCAACTTCACTCTGCTAGGCTGCTAGGCTGCTAGGCTGCCAACTTCACGGACCTTACCTAGGTATGGTATTGGCACGGTGGAAAAGAACTAATTACATAGTGAAAAAGACATATTCTGCTTGTAAATTTCACGCTCTCCTATCTGTAATTTACCAAGTCATTCAAAATTAATAAAGCTAGAAAAAGTGATTTTCACTGACATTTTTGAAATCGTAAGCGTCGGATTGGTTCTTGAATACATAGAAAGCAATTTAAAGATCATGTATGCATATTTAACCAAAGGGAGGTAATAAATACCGCTAATTTTGTTCAGGACGAAATTAGAATTATTGGATTACCTCCCTTTAATTTCACTATACACTCACTCATCGAACTCATACAATTTCATTCCAAAATCGTTCTCTATGTAAATTCCGCAACGTTGTTATCTGTAGTTACCTGCGTGTATAAAGCCAGGTACTGGGCATGAATCTCGGCTACAGCATCGGCTTCTACATTACTAGACAACTGCAAATAGCTACAAAAGGAATTAAACAAAACTGTGACAAGTGAGTATAGATTTTTACTTAGTTGTTGCTAAAAATTGTGAAATTTGTATTTGTTATTTGTTGCTTTTGGGACCATCATACTAGTGCGTAAATTGTCAACCCTAGTTAGACTGCGCGGACTGTGAAGTCTGACAAGGATCGAAACGTTCTTCGCTTTACTTATTTTCTGAATCTAGATCGATCAGTCCACTTTTGTCTTAGAGAATTTTCACACCAGATACTAAAATAGCGCAATAAATTAATCAATACGATTGAAATGTTGATCGTTATTTCACCATTTCAAAGCTTATAGAACAACTTCGGAGATTTTTAGTCATTAGAGTGAGCGTTTGGAAAGAATAAATTTGAGCGCTAAATATGTTATTTAGAACGGTTTTGATGGAGGTGAAAATCAATTAACGATCTTACCAACCGTACCCAATTATTATTTGAACTAATGGTTGAAATATCCCACGAATTGACAAATTATCTGAAACGAATTTAAACACTGCAGGTTTAGGGTTGACGCACAGCTAACAATATCGTGAAATTGACAAGGTGAACAATTTTGGAATGATTTTAGATTGAAATTGATTGAGTGTGTGGAGCGAGTTGAGAGTGAATTTAAAGGGAGGGTTATCCAATATCGCTAATTTTGTTCAGGGTGAACAAAATTAGCGGTATTTCTTACCTCCCTTTTATAAAATATGCATATAGGTTCTATGAAAAGCTTTCTGTCTTCACAAAACAATAAGAGAATAACAAAATTTAACTTTGTCAGTAAATTCGTGGATGTTTACTTACTGTAACACGTAGTAACTTACAATTGCCACACGGATTCATCAACAATAGCAAAACACTCGACAATATTGCAAGAAGGAAGGGCCCGCCTCTCCCTACCTGTTCTCTTCTCAGGCAATAATACTGAAATTGGAATTTTATTTCAAACTAATTATATAAAACCTATGTAAAGAAAAAGCATTTTTTAATGCTTTTTGATGGGTTATTGAGAAATAATGGTAGATTATTAGTTGATAAACTTACCGCCTAACCAGTGAAATTATCAAAACTTATACCCTGTTTCTGTTTCCGTTCATCCTATCTGAGCGGAGCACAGTATACGACGTCATCATGGGCATTTTCTTTTATTTACAAATGTGATCCGTCACGCGAAAAGGAACCATCTGGATGTGCGTAAAGTGACGGACCTAGTCTGACTGCGCGGACTGCACAGACTGACTGAACCAATTTCTTATTTAAATAGTTATTTTAAAGAATTCCCAGATGGTCCCTTTCCGCGTGACGGGTCACAAATATTTACTTGAAGGTTTCTTCGGATAGCTCTTTTACGCATCAGAGGTAAAATTTACTCTAAGAGATGTAGAAACTACTTTCTAATTCATCGAGTTATGAAGTTAAAATCCGAATCTCACTCTAGGAATACGTGAAGTTGATTCATACACACGTGTGGTTTAGTATTTCGTTTAATACCTTCACGAATTCCACAGATTTTTAATAGGACTATCTTGTGCACAAAATTTGAAAATTAGCTGCGTACTAAAAAAGTTTTCATTGAGAAACAAAGAGAAGCAAAAAAAAAAAAAAAAAAAAAAAACACGAACATTGACGGATACAACTGCAATTAAACTATCCAAAGGTCATATTCATAAGTTGAAATATGGAGCTTCTTTCGAAAGCAATAAGTAAAAAAAGTAAAAACACGAATCACCTTCTTGGTCGAAGTGGACTGCTCCTTTTAGTTTCGAATTGACCTGTGGATCTGCAGGGACTCGAACCGCCTTATGTAACCGTGAAGTGTGGGACTCGGGGCTTATATTCCACATTCGTTTGTCTTTTAGCATTGACCCACGCTAAAATATTGTGACTAATTTTGGTGCTTAAACATTTGAAGATTAATATTGTTTTTTTTTGAATTACACTATTTAAAACCTCACATCGAAGGAATTGGATCATATGATGTTATATACATTATTCTGCACGTTCTTTATTCCAGTTGTTATTTTCCTAGTTCAAGATCTTAATAGGTGTAATATGTCCCTGATTTTAGTAGACTGGCAGAAAAGTAGACAGGTAGATTGATAGTAATAAATAAAATAATGAAAGCCATTGGTCTAAAATTGTTGTTGAAATGATTAAAGATGACATGTATGTGATTCAGAATAAAGTGACTCATAATCAAGTAGTTTTCATTATTTAATCTCAGTCTGCCAGTCTGTAAGCGTTTTAATTTATTTCAAATGTAAAAATTCAAAACAAAACATAACAATTTTTTTCGATGTAATCCAATAATATTTATCTATTCAGTTGGCATTCGACAACATCGAACTTTCCAAATTGATCTAACATATTGCTAAAATCAAAGCTGTAGTTATGATTTCTTGGTCGTCCTACATAGGAGTTAAGAGAGAGAAGCTACAAATTTTGCAAAGTAAACTACCAGAGTACAGTGTTCTGCAAAGTCATCGCATCTGACGACAAAAGATGCAGCGTGTGTTAGGTCTTGATATACTCCAGTAATTCTCTGAAAAAGGATCGAACAATAAAGCCTCAATTTATAATGTGTACAAATGCATAAATTCGCTAAATAATACTAAAAATAAAAATAAAAAACGATACCACCATCACCAACACGGCAACAAAGATGAAATTACACTATCTGTGCACAGTAGCATATTAACAGTTCGTAACATCGTTAATTGACATTCATCTCGATCAAAACTTTTCTAAATCGCTCGATCATTTATTCATTCCAAACGTCTTTCAAACCATTCAAAAACGCTGAAATCGTTTGAAAACAACCTGAAATCGGTCAAACGCTAGAGATATAATTAAAATCGGTTACATCTCTCCCCGAGTTTATAGGCTCTTATGGGTTTGAAAGCATCTGATTTGTCCGTGAAGACACTTAATTACAAAAAGCGTAATTTAATAAGGAGATGTAAAAAAAGATCGCTAGTTTCGCCATATTTGAGAAATTAGCGATATTGCATTAAATCTTTTTAAATTAAATGAAAACTCGCTCCTCCCACTCATTCAATTCAAATCCGAAGTCATACCAAAAGCATTCACCATACCAATTTCATGACGTTTTTCAAGTCATTTCCGCTATTGAGTTGCTTTTCTGTGCATAGTGAAAATGATTACCGATTCGTTTCTTTTTATTGAAATAATGGCTCTTTCACAGATTTGTATAGAATTTAAGGCGGTCTAGCTTTCTCCATATAAAATGGAACTACATGCCGTTGAAAGATTCGCATTTTTTGTACCACCAGAACGTACTACCCTTCTGTTTTAATTTGACACAAAGGTTATAGTTGAAATCAAACTTACACCATAACTGTGGCTAATTTGTCCATTTTCATCAGACATTCGAACGTCTGATGTTATGTATGGATGACGCATCAAACGTAAATTGATCTCCGTATCCTCAAATACCAGTCTAAAATCTAGCGCAGATGGAAATGTCACGTGATAGACGCCATCTCTTTTCTGTCGTGCAATCGGGATCTCTTGGTGAACTGTTATGAACTGGGTCACTGATTCTGAAAAAAAAACATTACAAAGCACACCGGTTTGTCATTTGTGGACTTCCTAAACCCTGTAAATACAGTTTGTAACATCGAGGAATTGACAGTAATCAAGGTAAAAACTATTGGTAATCACTCGCCCAGCGCTTCATTTATTCAATCATAACACCCATACAAATCATTCAAAAACGCCCCCAAACCACTACAAAAGATAAGATCAACAACTACATTTAAAATAGTTAGAAAAAAAATCACGATTTCACTGACATTTTCTGAATCATCTGATTGGTTCTTGAGGAAATAGGAAGGTTTTTTTTTGGAACATGTATACATATTAATCAAAAGGAGGTAAGGATATCGTTAATTTCATGGATCGGATTTCGAAGACTGGCTGGTCGAAACCTTTCTTCGCCATTTGCTTATTTCTTTTGAATCTAGAATGTTTAATCTACTTTCCCGCGAAAGTATGTTTGAAATGCGACCCCTGGTTGACTTTTGATGGACAAAATCTCTTTTTCAAATACTAGTACATGTATTTATTTGAAAGGTCTCTTTTGGCGTGACTTGTCACATATTAATACCCTAGTTTGTCATTATACTAAGACAATAAACTACCCACCTTCTTTATTTTCCAGAGGCAAATTTACACCGTCTATAACTGGTAACCCGACAACATTCTTCACGTGATTGATGGTTAAATAAGCGACGAGAATACTGGGCAACAAGATACCAGTTTGTTGTACCATGATTCTGAGCGTCGTTAAATGGATTAAGCACTGTAAAAGTTGCAATAGAACGGTCTTTCAATACAATTATTCCTTTAAAACAAGAACATTAATTTTGAATACATGCATAGTGTTTGTCATCATCGTTACAAAACATAATTACTTCGGAAGCAATTCAATCCTATTCAAGTGAAGAGGATAATGTTAGACTGATTTCAAGAGCAAAATGGCCGATCAGACGGAGTCAACATTCGGAACACCACTCGGCCAATCTCACGATCAACCTCGGTTGAACATCTACACACGGACTATTTTTTAAAAATTACGGGAAACCCTTTGAAAAACTCGATGACGTCAGACAAAATGGCGTTAGCCCTCGAAATTTTGAGTGAAAACATTCGACGTCGTCAACGCTACTCGTTTTAGCCACTGACGTGAAACAATCGTATCCTTATATAAATATCTATAGATTCTTATATAACGGCTGAAAAATCTTAATTTTTGAGAATGATTCGTCATTTTCAAAAATTTAGACTTTTCAGCCGTTATTTACTATAAAAGATGTAAATCTACAGTGCTAATTTTTCTTTCACTGTTTCCGCCTAACAAAATGCACGATTTTATTACATACCCATCCGCCTTACATACATCCGAGGTCTGTTGCAGTTTACGGAAATGGCCGAGTGATGTTCCGAATGACGGAGCTAGACTGTTCTGAATCATTGTAATACTCAATGAAATTGGAGACGCGGACTCGACGGTGATTCCTGAATTACATCGATCGATTAGTATAGGGTTAATTCACGTTTTTGAGGGCGTTAACATTTGCAGAGACCCGAAAAATGGTTAACGCCCGAGTGCAAAGCGTTTTGAGGGTCTCTGCAAATGCTAACGCCCGAAAAAGCGTGATTGATGCTATTGTTGCAAAAAAGAGTATATATGGCTAGTATATCTAATACCAGCGTATATGAATTACCGGCGATTGCCGAAAAATCCGAATTACTCACGCGTGCGCAGATGAAAACGTTTACTTCCGCCCACAGTTGTTTGTTTTGTTACGGACCACTGAACAATGTCATTTCTACGGGTAAGTTTGATGTTTTCTTTATTAAAATAAGATATTGATGAAGGAAAATGGTCTTACTATTTATAGAATTCAACAATTTTACGATTCTAGTGATTTTCCATAATTAAATCCCCTAGAAATGTATTCAGAAATAATGATTTGACAGCGATGACGGCTATCGGCTGCTACATGACCTTCACCTTTTTTTCACACGTGACTGAATATCACGAGATTACCTTATTTGGAAAGCAATAACCTACTGGGGTAAACTTCCATTTCTTTTTTCTCTTCCAACAATGAAATGAAATAATGTAATCTTCTTGGTATTTTTTAGTTTTTTTTTCTATTTTCAGCTACCAACTATTGGAAAATACAAGAAAAGGCAATATGATGTCAATTTGATCAGAAAGGCCTATGATCATGTCAAAATGGAGAAAATGTCAGTCTGCAAAGCAGCCAAGCTGTATGGGATTCCTGTTAGCACCCTTAGAGACCGTACATTGGGCATACAACCTGTCCCAGATTCCAAAGGGAGACCAACAAACCCTGGCCCAAGCCCTCTCTTCACCATGGAAGAAGAGGAACAGCTAGTTAAGCATATAACCTACATGGCAGGTATAGGGTATGGCTATTCAAGGAAAGAATTCATCAACCTAGCCACTGATTTTGCAATCAAACTGAAAAAAAGAGCACCTTCAGAATCTGTGTTAGCCCAAACCTGGTTTGATGGCTTTAAGAAGAGAAACCCAGGCCTTACCCTAGGAAAAGCACAAAAGCTGTCAATGGTCAGGGCAAAAAGCACATCACCCAGTGTTCTGTAGAATTATTTCAATGAATTGGAATCTGTCTATGAAAAGCACGATTTTTGGGGAAGACCAGAAAATATATGGAATATGGATGAGACAGGTTTAATGATGGAGCACACACCAACTAAAATTATCTGTAAAAAAGGTGCAACACCACAAGCCATCACCTCAAATCGTGGAAAAAATGTCACTATAATTGCAATGGGAAGTGCTGCTGGAATGTGTGTTCCACCTTTCTATGTATTTCCAGGAAAGCGATGGAATGCCGATCTTTCACAGGGAGCTAGTCCTGGATCTTCTGGAACTGTCACAGAATCTGGATGGTCAAATTCTACAGTGATGCTGGAATATCTGGAGCAGCATTTCCTAAAGTTTGTATCCACCAATGGCAAACCAATATTAATTCTGTTTGATGGTCACAAGTCACATGTAAAACTTACCTTAACAGATTGGGGAAAAGCTCACAATGTTATATTTTTTGTATTGCCACCTCATACTTCTCACATAACACAGCCTTTGGATGTTGGATGTTTTGGACCCCTGAAAAACAGTGCTTCTACAGTGAGTGTCAAGCCTTTCTTCGAAGGAATCCAGGGATCCATATCACTAGAAATAATATAGCAACAATATCAGGAAAGGCCTACAATAAAGGACTTACACCAGAAAACCTCATTTCTGCTTTCAGGAAGACTGGTATTTACCCTTATGACAGAACAAAAATAGATGAAATTCAAACCGCTCCATCCGTCATATACTCTGACTTAAATAATGATTTAGAAGGAAACAAAGGCAATGATAATGAACATTCTCAGGTTTCATTTTTGGACAGAAGGAAAATAACAAAAGCTGTAGAAGTAACTAAAAAAAGGAAACATCATCCCTCAGTAAACGGAAATCCAATGTCACCATCTAAGGCAGAAAAAATGAAACACCTTGAACCAGAGTCTATAAAAAAATCTAAACTATCCATTAAACCATTGGCACCAAATTTAAAACATCAGAAATCCAAAGAACCAACAAAGAAGAAAGCCACTGAAAAGTTGATTGGATCTACACTTCCTGTAACTCAACCTGAAAAACAACTCTCTCCCCGTCCTGGACCTTCAGCCATCAATCTGATGCACGATGATAGTGACAATTTATCGGTAGAAAGTGAAGCATCAGAGTCTGATAAGTGCTGCATGTGTAAGAAAATGACACCAGATGCTCTCAATTTAGCATATGTTCTTGAGATTGTTCACTGGGGCCAATGTGATATCTGCCAACATTGGACCCACTTAAAATTTTGTACCCCAGTTAGAGTATTAAGGAGGGGTTCCACATTCCGATGTCTTCACTGTGAAATAAGTAAATGCCAATGAGTTCACTGTATCAACTTTTATTATGATTATCAGTGTTTATGCCTAACATGTCATTTCGAGGTCAGCATAATGAATTCACCTACACAGATTTAATATCATATCTTTAATAATTTCTTTTCTTATCAATTAACTCAAAACTTTTGTCATATTGCAGTAGTCTCAAGTTATCTGTTGTCATTTAGTCTGATCTGGAAGCAAAATTTTATGCAGAAATATTACCATCAAGTGATGTACTGATATTGATCTGTTTGTTGATTATGTATTAATTTATTTGATGTAAATTTATATTGTTTTTATGTTTCTGAAATTTTCAAACAATGTCAGTTTTAGAATCAGAAAAAATATGCAATCTATCAAAATTTGTCATTTTTCTTTGTCTAATGAAAATAGGAATCCTACAACAGGAAGTTTAAGCTAGTAGCACAGAGGATAAACTACCCCGGGTACATTTTACAAAATCACCGGTAATTCGGTGTTTTCACTTAAATCAAACGGTCCACACCACATGAGTAAAGAACCGTTTCAAAGGCAAGAAATCGGCTTTTTTTGTATTGAAAACAGTATTTAATCGCCAAAAAGATATCAAATCAGTAATTTCTACTAGAAATTCTACAGTATGTTTGGGTAAAGCGAAGCTATTAGAGTTGTTTCCCTTACATCAACGGTATTACGTATTCCCAGCATAAGAGTAAAAATAATTTCATAGAAACGATATAAAACCAGTTACAAACCTACTTATATGCCGTCATGCATTACACCGTCCATCTTGTTTATACCGACGTTGCTTGGTAAATTTATGACGTCACACTTTTTAACGTGGGATTTACTGCAACGTCTTTAGGTATGCTCTATAATAATGTTGGACAAGAAAACTGATTAAGTGTTAGGTCCATGTCGAGAATATTTAAATTGAAAAGCAGGGCGATAACGGCACGTGAATTTTCTGATAAATCCACGTTTTCTCTCGTTAACGTCCGGTTTTTGTCCGTTAACGCATGCCTTTAACGACCCGAAAACATACATTTTATGCAATGATAAAACAAAACGCCGGCCGATCAACACCATACCAGGACATAATAACTGTTATCGCATTACATGTTTGTATTCGGGTCGGTATAGGCATACGTTAACGGACAAACCCCGGGCGTTAACGAGAGAAAACGTGGATTAATAAGTAAACTCACGAGCCGTTAACGCCCGGCTTTTTTTAAAACTTAAATATCCTCGATCTGGGCCTATATACTTTATTATTTTCTATGTTTAACATTAATATATAGCAAAAATAAAGACGTTGACATTATTCCCGCGTTAAATATTGTGACGTCGTGAAATTACCAAGCAACCTCAGAATAAACAAAAGAGACGGCGCAATGCATAACACCATTTTCCCGAACACATTAGTGGGTTTGAACTAGTTTCAAAGCGTTACTATAAATTATTTCGCAATATCTGTTTAAATAAATACTATAGTCTTTTATTTCATGCAATAATAGCGTCAATTCACATTTTTTTTCGGACGTAAAATTTTGCACTGACTCTCAAGATACTTTAATGCGTTGAACCATTTTTCGGGTCTCTGCAAATGTTAACGCCCCCTAAAATGTGAATTAATCCTTTATTAATTTATTTTGCAGTCACATAAAACAGCCGATGTGACGATGCCTTTTTTCTTAACCAGTGAAGATGAAATCGTGTGTAATTGAATAAAATTTTTACATAGTCGGTGATACGCAAGCGATAAGAGGCGATGCGTCGCCGACTAGTCAACGATACCCAACAGAAGTGAAAGGGTTCCGAAAAGACAAAACATGCGTCTGTGGTGTGTACAAATTTGGACGGAGCCCGGCTGATTGGCGACAGTCTTCGGCGATAAGTCAACGATAAATATTGTCCTCCGCAAATCTAAAGGAGGTCGCCGATTGGTCGGTAAGTTTTAACTTTAAGATAAAACTCATCGACACATAAACGAAAAATGAATTGTTGAATCGGCCTATGCACCGATCAGTCGCCGACTAGTCACCGATTCAACAAAAATACGCGTCGGTGCGTTTATATGAGGCACTAGCTTAATTAATACCATACGTAGACTAAATTATCCTCTCATTTCCTTTGAATGAATCCTAAGCAACATACCACGTGCTCCGACGAACCTTATTGAATAATGTCCCGTGTTACGAGTGTTTGACCGGGTGACAATATATGGTCAAATATAGGATGATACGATGCTTCATTTAATCTGAAAATAATAGCTGATTGTATAATTTGTTGTCCTGTTTTATTATAAGTGAACGGACTTGAAAGTTTATGGCTTATTAGATATAACCCTTTGTATGTCTGGTCTCAGTGGAAATAATTATAAATAGTTTAATTTTTGCGTTGATGTGTCTATGAATAAAGTCTGATTGAGGAGGAGTTATGTGCAAAATGTACAATCTGAGGGCGGAGCCCGATGAACACTGTTTTATGTTGCTGACAGATCACTTTCGTCCTGACTGGATGGTTTCTTTAGGAACCATCCGGCCAAGATCTGATCAGTCTGCTCTATGCCGCATAACACTCATTCGGAACATCACTCGGCCATTTCCGTAAACTGCAACAGACCTCGGATGTATGTAAGGCGGTTGGGTATGTAACAAAATGTTAGGCGGAAAAAGTGTAAGAAAAACTAGCACAGTAGATTTGTATCTTCAACAGTAAATAACGGCTGAAAAGTCTTAATTTTTGAGAATGACGAATCATTCTCAAAAATGAAGATTTTTTCAGCCGTTATTTAAGAATCTAAAGATATTTTTATGAGAATACGATGGTTTCACGTCAGTGACTTAAACGAGTAGCGTTGGCGACGTTGAATGTTTTCACTCACAGTTTCGAGGGCTAACGCCATTTAAAGTGACGTCATCGAGTTTTTCCAAGGTTTTCCCGTAATTTTTAAAAATAGTCCGTCTATGTACATCCGAGGTTGATCGTGAGATTGGCCGAGTGATGTTCCGAATGGCATAACACTCACAAAAGTCAAAGATAATGTCAGTCTGCATATTTTTTTTTACATTGGGCAAACTAAATTTTGCAAGCAAGACGTACTTTACTATAATAACACTTTTTAGTACCCCTTTTCCTGCTAAATTTTACTTTTTTTCTCGTTGCCATTTTATCATAATAATTACTATCCTTATAATAATAACAAGGCAGGCATTTTGGGCACGGATCAGACTGTATGATATGCAGGCTGATCTCTGTACACATTTTGTGGATGTGATTGGTTATTTGATATTTTCTTGAAATATTCGAATAGTTCCTCATTAGAAAGGCATAGTAGTCTGTTTTTTTCTTTTTAATGCTTTTGAGAAATTGCCAGTATTGCTTCGGGTCGTTTGTGCTCATTTTTCTCAATTTATCCTCTCGCTCTTTGTTAAATTTTGAAATATTCATGTTCATAATTTTCTTATATAGCTTACTTCTGTTTCTCATACATTTTCTATTTGATTCTGTGGGATTTTTGATAAAAGCTCCCCTTGCTTTGTTATATGCTATTTGTGCAGATTTGCACAGTTTTCCATAACAAGGTTTGTGAGATTTTATTTATGTTTTATTTTTACTAGGAGAGAAATCTTTTTAGAGCTGTCTAAGATGATGTTATTTATTTTTGAGACAACCATATCTAATTGAATCTGTGTATTTTGTTCATTGTCTATTTTATTTAGTTCATAGAGAATATCTGTTATTATATGTTCTGAAATGTTATGACAGAATTCGTCTTTTTTTGATTGTCCCATTTGTAGTACAGTCTTTCAGCTTGGGCTTCATCATTACTTATGTTTGGTGGAAAATGATTTTGTATATTTAGCTCTATATGGCATTCTAGAATGCTGTGTCCGTCAGAAAATAGGGGGTCTAGTTCTAAAGCTTTAAAATTTTGTACATTGTTAAAATATTGGATTGAAGAAATGACATAATCTATGACTGATGAATTGCGAAAGGTAAGATTACAACTTGAGCTACTGTAACTTCTACCATTCACTATCATCAAATTGCTAGCTTTGCATAACTCAATAAGTTTATAGCCACGACTATCTTTTTTTATATCTAGTGAATTTCTTTTTATATTCGACTCTTTACTATTTAATTTCTGTATTTGATCATTAGATTGTATACTTTGTTCATACTCAAAATACCAAGATAAAAATGTATCACTAGTTGTGTAGTCATCTAGATCACCTGTCTGGGCATTGAAGTCCCCTATTAGTACAACATTATCATTATTTATACAGGTTTTGGTAACTTCATTTGCAAATACTTCAAATTCATCTCTTTTATAGTACTTAGACTGGCACGGTGGGACATAGACTACTCCAATTAATACTTCTTCTGCATTGCCTTTTTTGCATACTTTCACCCAAAAAATGTATTCTGTATCTGTTTCTAAGATTTCAATTTGGGTCGTCAGTTCATCTCTCAGAAATGGGCCAAGACCAACAGATTTCCGTACAGATTTCTGCTTTCTTGGTACATTTATGAATGTGAAACCAGTTATTTTCATTTCATCATATTTATCAAGTTTTGTTTCGTTTACTAGAAAAATATCGTAGCTTTTTACAAGATTAATAAATTCTGGATATTTAAATCTGCTTTTCAGAGAATCGACTTTTAAACTAATAGTATGTTCACTTATGCATTGAAAATGCACATTGCCCCCCTCTGTCCTACACGTTCTGGGTTTGACCATAGTTTTCCTCCGGCTGGATGTTTGAATCTTGCTCCTGGGTCTGATGAGATTCAAGCTCTTGCATGGCTTGATTATAAGCTGAGACTCCGCATTTCACTTTCACTATCATTTGCGCGTTCTACTTCCTGTTGATCAACCGCAATTTCGCCTAACACCTGAATCTATGGCTCACTAAAGGCGCATATTCACTATCAAGGTAGTTATGTGTAGGAGATTTCCTCGGAACTTTTTTTTGCTGTGCTATTGTTTCCTGTTTCTATAATGGTATCGTCAGTTTCATTTTCTTGTATTCTGGGGTGGCTGGTAAGTTTATTCCATTCAGGGAAGGCATCGTGCGTTACCTTGCTCCGGACAACTAATTTTGCCGGAATATCATCTTCACTGATTTTGGTGATTCTGCTCTAGCGTCCTTATAGAGGGGCCACATTTTTGATCTTGTATTGGCTATTTCTGTCTCGACTTACACTTGAATTCTGGTTGTCCTTAAGTTTATGTACGTTTTGGAAGATTAAGTCGATATCTGACTTATTGTAGAAACAGACTATAATCGGTCTGGGTTTTCCCCATGGGGAACCTCGTAGGGGATTTCCAAGTCGATGTGCTCTCTGCATGTTTATTTCTTTCGGGTTTTCAAGCTCAAGATTATCTTTGAGGAAATGTCTTACCCATCTAAAACAGTCTTCTTTTCCAAAACGTGATTCGGAAATTGCCTCCTGGTTAATACTTTGGTATTCGAGCACTTAAACCCTTGATTTCAATTGTCATTTTCCGATGTGAGCTCGCCGCTTCGATTTCCAGCTTGATAATCTTTTGAATTAGATAGTTCATGCCATTTAGCGTTTAAAAGTTAATGTTTCATTTCTCATCGGTTGTTTGTTGTCTAAACTTTTCGAATTCGGCCTCGTCAGTGTGAAAAACAGGTTCAAGAGTCCCCCTGTTGAGTGCCTTTGGCGCTTACTTTCTCTAGATAGGTCTACGGGGTCTATTGAATAGGGCCTGTGGGTCTGGTGAGCATGCGAGGGGGTCCGTACCTGGATCAGCTGTTTTGTTTTGAGCACCTTGAACTTCTTGAAGGTCACCATCTTTGTTGCCTACGTTGCATCCACACCACTTGTTTTTCCACCTTCGCCTCCTAAATTCGAGTTCGAGTTCAAGCGGGTTAGGATTTATGAATTGTGTTGTTTTCGGCAAACTATCATCATTTGAGTATGTAGCAAGCTTTATGCACTTTGTTTGCACCGTAGAATTGCAATGTGTAAACCCTTATCGGGTTCCTTCGGCTAGGCCCATGAATAAAGCAATCTTGCTACTCTGAACATGTTTGTCATTCTTCCCTCTGTTTTCATATCTAAACAATATTGTTCCCTTGTTTTGCATTACTTACCTTCAGACTTCGAGTTGCTGATCTTAAAGGTCCTCTGTCAATAGTTCCTTAGGTAGGAGGGCTTTGGCAATATTTAGATCAGGGCGGTGGAAATTAAAAGAAATGTTTGATTAACACCAATGCTCCGGGGCTGCCATTATATAGAAACAGTGGTTTAATACAAATTACGCAAATCGTCACAAGTCACGTGTAAAGGTATGGGAGATAAACGGACAATCACACAATAACACAGGCAAAACCAATAGTCCATCAATATTCTTGAATTGAGAATTGACTCGAGCTTTAAGGTAGTGGACTCATAATAGTTCCGTACAGGAAATCTCGGTGTACATTATGAAAGATCACGTGTTCCGAAATATTGCGGAACTGTTATGGGTCAACTACATTAATTTTGAATAATTCTTCAGTTTCTGCCTGATAACTAGAGATCACTTTTGAAATTAAAAGATGAAATTACAAAGATAAAGAATTTTCAGTAATGTTAAGGCCAGGGCCTAAACTTACAATTAGAATTTTAAATTTTAGAAAATTCCAAGTTGAGTAACAGAAATTTTCTAAAATCTTTGGCCAATTTCGTGTTTAGGATGAACACATTTAGGAAATTTACCCCGTTTTGTACGTTTTTAGTGCAAGGTGTAATAACATTTGCAGACGTTTGTAAACGTCTTAAGTTCCTGGAATCAGGGCTGTTATTTTTTGTGATAGTATTCCGGATATAAATGTGGCTGACTCATTACTTTGGCAACGTGAATTAAACAGGACGCAAGAATAAGATATAAATTCGAAATTGGCAAATTTAACGATTTTTAAAAGAATTTTTGAATGATATTGAATGAGTGTGAAGAGCGAGATGGTGTGATTTTAAATGGAGGTAACAGAATAACGATAGTTTCGCCCAATTGGACGTAATAATCGATATTTTGTTACCCCCCTTTAATAAAACTCTGCGCACTTGTATGTTTTTGCGTGTTCTCAGACAAATCAGACTCTTATGAATCCAAACCAGCCAATTAAATCATACAACGAAACTGATTCGAATGAAATGTTGATCATTTTGAACGAATTCAAAATATTTTAAAAATATCGCAGTGTGATTGAATGGTTTGAGGCAATTGAATGAACGGAACGCTGATCGCGTGATTTAGAATAATTTTGGTCTAGGTGAATATTATTTTCACTATTTGACTAAATGACTATTGTTATCTTATAACTATACAAATATCCGTGTGATAACATCCCATATAATATTTTTTATGATATCACATAGTTATTTTTAGAACAATTATATAATGTGGTTATTTTTAGAAACTTGCATTTCTGTTCAAAACATTGACGAAACCAAGACAAATAGAGGTTATAAGATAAATATAATACATACTTAGTGTATTGTATGAAAAAATATCTAACTCGGTTGTGGAAATTGATAATTGTCTCGGCAGAGTCTCGACAATGATCAGTTCTCCCAACCTCGTTAGATACTTTTTCTCATACAAAACACTAAGTACGTATTATATTTATAATAGTACGACACAATCTCAAACTCTTGTTGTCATTTTTCAAACTCTTGTACGTAATCTTAAGCCATCGATATTTGATAGATTCAAATGTTTTGCACATATAGCACCATAATTCTAAATTGCTTTAACTTGCCGTTTTAATATCGTTATTGTAACATTTTAATATCCCAGTGACAGTATTACAATAATCAAATTTTGAATAATGTGTCTGTTTTTTTCTTTTATCGATGTGTGCGTTTTTTTTTTTTTTTTTCATACCTCCGTTTGATTTATTGATGAAATCATCTAGAAAAAAAAACTTTTGTAATTTCTTCATGGACGAATTAAGCGCTTCCTGTAGCAACTGGAATGACGTTTGGAGGTTTTCTTCATTGTTAATTCAGAGTGTTTGAAATTCAAGGTTGGTATGTAAGTGTTTTCACCGCAGAAAAATAGAGCAGTAAGAATACGATTTACCGTAATCTCTCTAATAGAACCCCAGGGATCTAATAGAATAAACATATTTCCGTTAGAAAGGGATTGGCTTCTTTTTTAAAAGCTACGCTACATATCGATGACTGTTCGAAACAGTTGTTACTGCCTATAAACATATAGGCAGTTAAAACTGTTACGCGCTTAGCAGTCGATATTTGTATAGTCGATGAAAAAATGGGGGAAAAAGGCATAATCCATGCAAAATATTAAAATTTTATTGGGAAAAAATTTATAAAACCTGTTTGGAAATTTTACCGACCTTGATTTTGTGGGTATGGGCCTTTTAAAGAGGTTTCTAGAGTTTGTAAAATCACAAATAAATTGTCAATTTAAATCTATCGTTAGGAGTAGGTGGGGTTTTATTAGAGCCTGAGACTCTAATAGGATTTTGACGGTACATTGAATTACTTTGAGCCACAATTTTATGATGTTCTTTACTGTATGTAATACTATAAAAATATCCATGTAAAAACTTTGTCAACGATTCTGAATGTTGGTCTTACGGTAGATGTAGATCTTTGAAATAGTGATTTGAGTGGGATTGTTTATATACTTTCTTTATCAAAACGAATCAGCTGTGGGTATGGTCGGTTATTGCCATCGTATTTCATTTATGTACCGACACATCGAAAATGAGGACAAACTAAAACTTCGTAAAATATATCTGGAAAAAGGAGTTAGGTCGAACAGAGATAAATTAGAGGTCGTCTTGATAAATATTATATAAGAAAGAATTGTGATCATTCTACCTTCAGAAGTCATTACTAAATGAAAATTTGTATTTTCCTACGTTTCAGAAATTACATTCAACTTTGCACGTGTATGTTAGTGCAAAGCAGGATATCATTTCAAAACGTTTGAAAAAATTTTTTTTGAATCCTGAGCACAGGGCTGAAATAAAGGTTTGTACTTTTCGCATCACTAAGATGTACCCTTTTCGCGTGACGGGGTCAATTTGTCTTATTTCTACAGGTGTCGCAGGTCATCAAGATTACAATAGACATCAATTTCGGGTCACTAGATCAGTAAGTATATCTTTAACCGATCGAAACTGCGTAACTACAGCTAACAGGAAAATATATATTTATGAAAGTTTGACCGCCAAGACAGAAAATCAAAACAGAGTTGAATCAAAGCGCTGTAAGCTCTGAAATCGGCGGAGCTACAGGGATTTTTTTTATAATGCAATGAAGTCTGTATATGATAAAATAGCATGGCACCAGGCAGTCTTTTTTTAGAAACAATTTGAATATACTTTCACCTGAATTTCCTTCTTTCCAACCTCCACCAGATAGCATTGGTATTTTTAGACAGGAACATATAATTCTCTATAAATGTAATCGGTACATGAAACAGAGAGCGATTTTTTCCAATTATCGAGATATCTCTTTAATCGAAATTCAATCTGTTATATAAAAAGGTATCTGCGATACCTATTTGGGTCGAAACTATGACTGATTTTCTGAATCATTCTACCTTTCTGTAAACCATATATAATGCGACCTCGGGCTAATCTCTATTGGAATTAAGTTATTTTTATATATGTGCCTAACGGAGTTCAGAGATGATCCGTTTAATGCCTGTCGAGTCGCAATCGTTTTAGTCAGAGAAATATCACCAACATTTCTCTCCAATTTTACCTGTGGTTCAAGCATCTGAAGAAAAAGAAAACTTAATTTCACGTTTCTGAAGACAAAAATATTTTTAAATGTCTCTTTCCACTATTACGTTAAACACATATTTGTAAAATAAACCCTCCTCTTTTAACTATGTTCCCGTCACGATTTCGTCAGTGTGATGGTGTGTGCTTGTGGGCGTTTGTCCGTAGATGTTCATATGAACGCATCATTAAAAAAACACAATAAGTTTCAATGAAGTTTCATAGGAACATTCCTTAGGTGACCTTCTATCAGATTCCTTCAACGAATTGTGTCGCTTGAAAAACAAGGCTTTTATTGGTGTGACTATTTTCCATACATAGTAAAAATTAATTACTTTTCTCGTGACCTATTTGATGGATATATAAATCAAATTTCACTGAAATGATTATTGGTAGACCGTTTATCAGACTGTCGAAATTTATTGTGATCGAATGAAAGAAAAGTTGCGTTTTTTGGCGGACGTCAATTCTTTTTATGTACATAGATCAAGTTGAAACTCTGAAAACCATGTTCTTTAGAGACTTACGAGTTGGTGCTCGAATTCTCCAGGAAATATCTTAGCATATTCCCTCAGTCTTTTGGAGTATAGACAGTTGGCCCTTTAAAAGCGTAATGGAGTCACTACATGAGTTCGAAACATTGTTTTACATTTATACCGGAAGAAAAAAGTATTGCAACATCTTAATGAATTTTAAAACAAGACAACGTTCAATAAAGGCTGAATATGATACCCATTGTATATTCACTGGAAATTCTTGATCGCCAAATATGTGAACTTTTTTATCCAATTCAAATCTGTCTCAGTTGTTATAGATGTTGCATTATTAGTGATGAAGTTCATATCGTACGTCTGATCCAGGGTATGGTGAGAAAAGTGGGTGGTGTTTTAATTGTCGTCGCTATTATATGAACTTCTTTAATGCTTTTTGGTGGTTTATCGAGAAATAACGGTAGATTATCACTTGATAATCTCACCGCAAAAGCAGTGAAATTTTCAAAACCTTATACCCTGCTTTTGTGCACTCATCCTATCTGACGTCATCTATGCGGGGCGAAATAAGTGACGTCACAATGAACGTTGCATAGCAATCACGCGCAAAATGACGCGCATTACGAAAATATGTCCTAGAAAATTTCACATTTTTGTCTCATTTTTGCATTAAAGAAATAGAATAATCGTGTGTTTTTCGTGTAACATCGATTAATATTTCATTTCGTGATCAACAAAAGCTATATTTTCACTCGTGGCTCTGCCACTCGTGAAAATATAGCTTTAGTTGATCACTCAATGAAATATAAATCGATCTTACACTGAAACAAACGATTATCCTCTATATCATATTGGCTGTAGAGTAATTGTGTGTTGATAACTCTCGGATCAGAGCCAATAATCAGTTTGATATCTCATCTAGCATATTCGATGCAGCCATAGTTAGTTGTGCATGAATGATTAATTGGAACATGTTTGGCAGAACGTTAAAAAGTATTGTAATTCATTTTTTAACACCTATAGACCCACTGAAAACGTTTTCCTGTCAAAAAAACCCACACCACAAATGGTTTCGATCGAGATGAATGTAAATTTCACGCTGCTACTAACTATATGACTAGAGCCATTAACTTGGTCTATCACAACGCTGTCCGTGAGTTAACATGAATTTCCTCGTCAATTTCTGCTCCCTTATTTTCCAGTCCCGTTTGTTCTACAGTGTACGCGTCCGAACCCTGACGTAGAAATGCTGGACAAAACGGTATGTATCTAAATATGGAGATTTTGTCTAATATTCTTTGAAGTGGTAAACCATAAACGTTTGTGTTGTTGGAAGATGTTGAAGATTTGGCGTGTTCAATATTTCTCCAGATATGTATTCCTCTTTCCTCGTCAGTCCCTACAATATACAGTTTGTATGCCAATATTTGAACTATCTATTTAAAATATCTGCCTTGAATTCAATTTTTGAAAAAAGGTATCCAAATTCTCTGAAAGCACGCGGTTTTTCTGAAAAATAATGAAGACGAAGGCATGAAAGAGTTATTCATTCAACCTTTTGATTTATTGTATGTCATTGTTCTATCATTAGTCCCATTCTGCTCCTACTACCGACACTTTTGGGTTTAGAACCTCTGCCAGACTGCCAAAGATTTTCATTTTCCGTATGATTTTTTTTTTCAAAATGCTTCCAAGTATGAAAGGAACTTTGTTTTTTTTTAGTAATTTTGGAGCATTTTTGAATGGTTTGAGTGAGTGTTTGGAATGAATGAATGGAGCGATGAGTGTACGATTTAGAATGGATGTGACCGAGATGAATGTCAATGCTATGGTGTTACTAACTGTAGGGCGTTATTGTGAAATATCCAAAGCTTATAGGTATACTCACATGCCCCGAACGAACATGTTTTTTTCTCACATAGATTCCCTAGTCTTATATAATGAACAGCCATCAGAGAATCCTTGTCTTACACATGTTTAAGATCACATTCTAAATGACGTCATTATGGGGTCACCTTGCGCACGATATTTCCGTCAACTGGGCGTTCCAAAAATGTTTCTATGACAAAAAAAAATGCAACGTTAAATGTGAGATAAAGAATCTTTTACTCGATTTTGTATGAGAATAGCTGATCTTAATCTCGTCTAGAACAGAAAAGTTATTAAGCTTGCCAAGGCTCGCTTCTGCCTAAGCTCGCTTAATAACGTTTCTTTTCTAGACTCGATTGAGATCAGCTTGTCTCAAACAAAATCTCATGACAGATCCTATATATCCATACCTGGAATGGTGTTATCTAAGACAAATCCCACCAGGCCACCAACAAACATACTAGTACTAAACAAAACTGTCAGAATTTGATCTGCAATGTCACTACCTGTGGGAAATAGAATAAAGCACAGCGATCCCGAGGTTTTAAAACTGTTCATGCTCAGTTTCCCAAATTTAGAATTCAGATAGGAATGAGATTTTAAAAGATGAGATCAATAGGTTTTTATTTAAAGCAACTTATTGATATTATTTTTATATTCATATGTTTGTATTGATATTTTAAACAGAATTAATTCGACAAATAGTCAAATATCAAAAACACTGAGATGATTAGAAGTGGTGGTTTTGAGAGACATCTATTCATCCTTATTAGGTCAAATCATGAAAAAATATTCAAAAGTCATTTGCAATATTATTTGTCTCGTCACCTAAAGGACATTAAATTAAACCCACTACGTATTACAAGAAATGAAATTTTGTGTCTAAGCGAATAAAAACTTGATGTACCCATTTTTTTGTACACAAAATGATATTCGCGTTTTAAATATTACCTGTATCAATCGCGTTTTCGTTTGTTTTCAACCACACCGGTAAACTAAGACCAAAGTACATGGAGAGCCCAAGTATAAATATATTACGGGAGGAATTCAGATCTATGTACTGGAGGTTTGAGAGGCCGACCGCTGTAACCATGCCTGTTGAAAAACATGAAAATATTGAATTTTTAAGATTTAACTATTGTTTTTATCGCTGATAAAAAAACTGTCAGTGCTTACATAAGAGAACATCATAGCAAAATGTATGTTACACAATTTGCTATTTATCGATGGTAATTTTAATCAATACTCTAAGTTAAATCATAAATGGGAAAAAAGAAGAAAAGACAAATTGTAAAACAGATCCGCCGTTTGAATTCCTGTTTATTATATTTGACTTTGTGCATGACATTTCCAACAATTTAATGTGTGCATGTTGGAGAGACATTGATCAGATTGGACACCTACACAATGCACCAAAATATTTAGCAATTATGTGTACTACTCTGACACAGACCAATCGATTCAAATGACCCTGGCGTTAATCCTTACTTACCAAAGGTGACCATAAACATCCCTCCTATGACCGGATCAGGTATTGTCGTAAACAGGGCTCCAAATTTACCCAGACAACCTAGTAACAGCATCACTATACCACCAAATTGAACAACCCGACGACTGCCAACCTAGATTCAGAATTAAGACATGCAAGATCGGCGTTGAAATTACATTTTAGGTAACAAAGATCTCCTAATTAGCTGAACATATTAGCGTTTGGGCGCCCTTATGACGATTAGGGTTGATGGATACTTTATTTCTAAGGATGAGATTCGCATTTTTTTTTTAAATAATGCCACCTTAATCTTGTTTAAATTCACTTTCCGATTACCTATGGAACCTATAGATCAAAGTTAAGCGTTTGATTCGCTCGATTGAAAACACGTATTTGTTACATGTAGTTATCAATGCCATCCGCAACTTCCCATTCGCCTAAAAAGACTTTATACTGTTAAGGATGTCTTTGGCATAAACAAAACGATCTAAATATTAGGATGTCGCAAGGACGTATTACCATCCGAGAGTTTATAAACACGCCAAAAGGTATGTCGAGAGATACAGGTTTCCTGGACAAACGGAAAAACGTACTAATTGACAATTGATTGATTGATTGGATGGAGTTTAACCCCACTTTCAACATTTTTCCAGTTATATTGCGGCGGCTGGAGCACCTAACAATGGTTTCCTGGTATTTCTCTCACAAGTACAAGCATCGCATTCTTTCCTAGCCTCCAGCTGCTATCTCACATAAGTCTACGATTATCAACCCATTGATGAGAGAAAAAAAGTCGGAAAGAATGAGTGCCGCCGTTGGGGATCGAACCCGGGACGGAACCTTTAGATTGACAGTTCGATGCGCTACCAACTGCGCTATGACGGCGGCCGTAATAATTGACAAATGGTCAGAACAAATCAATTAATACAGGCATATTTCTAATCCTGATCTTTTGATATAGAGACAAAATAATGAGACTGTTAGTGGCATTTCCTGCAATTTAACGTGTGCGCGAGGCGTAAACTTTGAACAGGATAGACAGCCATACAAGACAGCCCCTTGTTGCAAAAAATATTCATGGACCTTCTGAAGTGGAAATAAGACCATATCATAGCTAAATGGATATTAAGCTAAAACTGTATATTACTTTTTATTACTATAAAAGATTTATATGTCAAAGCCAAGCTAACATGTCGAGCGATTTAACATGGATTTTGATTTGACATGACGTAGGACACGGGCGTACAACTTTTAAAACATTATTATTGCTGAGGTAGAAAACGATACTTAACCACAATCGTTGGTTTTCAGTCGAGCTTACCCATTTAGCTATGATATGGTAGTTTGTGCGCTTAGGTTTGGTAAAAAATGACTGAGAAATTGACCCTAGCATCGTAACCTGTAGTATTCGCTCCGAAATTGAGTTGGACACCTTGTCTTCATTTACACACACAAAGAAGTTGCAGCGGGCCAGGTCCCTATGGCAAAGACGTTGTCTATCTAGAAAGCGCACAGGCAAGAATCTGGTAAAAACGCGTTATTGAACAGACTGGTCAGAATATTTGCTTTGAGCTCATGCAAAATTATAGGGAATGTAAAACACAGTCTCATTGATGATTTAAATACAAATGTGACCCGTCGTGCGAAAAGGGACCATCTGGGTAGCGCGTAAATTGTCGACCCTCGTCAGACTGCGCGGATTGCGCAGAGTGACTAGGATTGAAAATTTCTAACGTTGCTATTTATCTGAATCTAGAATGATCAATCTTGTGAAATGGGACCTCTGATTGATATATATCCTGAACATATTCTCTTTTTCCAATATTTATTTTACACAGAGTTCCCAGACGATCCCTTTTCGCGCGACGGGTCACAAATACCTTGGTAATACCTATGGCCCCAACATTCTCACTATAAGACGTTGTCCCGTTACCAGAACCCCAAGCCCCAGCTATGATACACCCGAGACCTTCTATACCAATACCACGATTGACCGCGTGTATGGGAGGGGGCGGGGCACCTGCAAGTCGTGCGCATGCGTAGTAATCTCCAACTGATTCAACCATGGACGCCAAAACACCGGCTAAGATACCGAAAACGCTAGCTGTGCTGACTGTTGGAGTTCCCCATTGTCCTGAAGAATAACAATGTATTGATTGTGTATTTTTACGCCACACTAGAAATTTGAAAAACATCAAAATAGAAAAATCTTTGTTATTCATTATCTATTTGTCGGAATTCTAGCTAAGAAGTGTTCATAAGAGTTGCTGTTGTGACGACAAAAAGATATCCTTCTTAGACATTTATGGATCATTTCTCTATCAAAACCGGAAAGTTTTGTCAAATAATTCAAGAAAAATACAAAGGAAATCTTAACGGCAGACGTATACCTGGGTAAGGAAACCGAAACCACTTAGACTCTGTTAAGACGCTGCTTTTGTCCGTACGTGCGTAGTAGCCCCACTCCTCTGGGTCGTTAGGCAAAGCATCAGTTGCGGTTAATATTGCACAAATAACCCAGGCAATAATCATGGCAAACAATACCTGTAAATAACATGCAAGCAACATGTATTGCAAGTTTAATTGAATTTCAATGATAATTACTATATGGCAACGAGCTTACGTCCGAAATACATTCCAAATTACGGAAAAGACAGGGTATTTTTCCGAATGTACTTCGGACGTATGAACATTGGACGTAAGTGTAGTATTTTTTTGTCATTGTAAGAGTTCCAATAGTTATTGAGATATTGTTAGCATGTAATAATATGAAAACAAACGCACTAAACCACTGCGTTTTGTTATCAAATTATAAAATGTCCAATTCTAACATTTCGTTGATTTTGAGGTTTTTTTCTTTTTTGCAACGTCATCTTCAGTCACGTTTGTAACGTCATAACAACCCACATGCGAAGTGACGAGCTTTCGTGGCTACGCACTTATTATTCCCGATGCCGATCCGTAGAACCGACGAGGGTTCCTGATTGGATAACGGCATAAGAGGGGCATTTACGAGAAACAGGTCTTTCATAATCGTTTACATGGGAATACGTACTCACAGGAAAGAGACTGAAGATGGGGAATCTCTGTACTTTACAGCCTCGCCCCTTTAAAATTGTCACACAGGGTATCGGTACATTTCGTAGATATTGACTGAAAATGGCAATCAAAGCTATCGTCCTGAAATCAAGGGGAATCACTTTCAACTTCAAGGAAGAAAAACATGGTTGTGAAGATTTATTCTCCTTGCAATCCATCTTGAAAGAGCTGATAAATTATCGTGGTTTCCTTATGATTTAGATGAAGAGTGCGTTCTAATTCATTAATATATTAAGATATCATCTGTTTTTTTTAATTTGATTATTACGGGTAACCATGTATTTTTCAATTTACTGCTTTCCGGTCGATCGATAAAGAACCATCTAGGAACTCCTTGATACCGTCTTTTGAAAATCGCGTCATCACATGCTTTATGACTTCTTTTCGAGATAACTTAATATCGTTGTTATTCGCTTTGGGATTGCTTGAAAAAGTATACCGATAGCTTAATAAGGACTATGTAAAGCTCATCATTAATAAATCAGGATGTTTGCTTATGCAATGATCCAGTCCCGATTATTTTTCTTAAAACGCCCAACAAACGTGGATTGCTGACGAAAAAATAGGTTATATCATGAATACTTGTAGTACCATTTATTGACCACTGAAACATTTAATTCGTAAATAAAAACCTTGCGTTCAGGATGACAAATCGAACAGCACGCACGGGATATAATTGGCAAACTGTTTGCTCTGTTTTGTCATCCTGAACGCAGGGAAGGTTGATGGCATTCTAAGTTGATACATAATTGTCAAGTCATAACTATATACCAAACATTGAAACAATACTAGAAGCCGGTGGAAGAATAAGTCAGTTCTACCGCTACTGGGTCTTAAAACAAACACACGGAAATCATACTTACATCAAAGCGATCCACCATTGCTTTGAAGCCATGTCTGATCCAGAGTCAAACAAGGATAGCCCAATCAAGGAAATGGTCGGGGCAATCGACAATGGACCTATGAACCTTAGTACGAGTCCCATTATTCCGCTGAATCCAATCACCACTTGGAAAATCGATGCTACCATGATTGCACCCTGAATCTGGAGATTGAATCAAACATATTTGAAAACTTTGAAAACGCTTATTTATTCTTATCAGTTTAGGATACAAACATCATGGTGTAATTTGACGACGTTCTACTAAGATCATCTTCGCAAGCCAAGGGTTCTAACTCCACTATGTTCCTTGCGAAGATGTACTATGATAGAGAGAGGGCATGTTTAATGTTTAAAAACAAAGGGAAGTTCGTTTATCTTAAAATCTCATTTAATCAATGCATCTTTTCATTAACATTTTCGGAGGAGCGTGAAAAAGTTAAACGCACTGTGGTACAGTTAAATATAACTTGGGAGAATTAAGCAAAATTGTAAATGATTTGTGTGGGTTTCTATGATGCTTGGTGGCTATGATTTTGCATTCAAGAATTCTACCCGTGCTCTCATGCGATCTGTTACGCAAAAAGACACCACTTCGAAAATCTTAGAGACCTATTGATTAACTCTTAACTGTCGTCATTTGATTTACAGGATTTTTTAAAAAAAAATTGTTGTAAGTCTAACAACATCATCAAAAGTATTGCAGTTACATCGCAGCGGTAGATGTACTTAAGCGTGGCTTCCAGTTGTTTCTGAAACCAGCACAACCGCAATATTTCATCTGAGCCAACAGCTGCCAATCCTATTTGAGCCTAAGCGTGACATTTCCAACAATTTGAAATGTGTATGAGGGACAAATCTTGAGCAATGAAAACAGTCACATACTGTAAATGTAAGGTTACTGGATGTTTTACACATGCTGTGAGACCTTATCTATCTATAAAACCTAAAGTGAAAACTCTGGTAAGACTGTGCGGATGAAAAGACTGGCCAGGAAGGGTCTTTGCTTTGCTGTTTTTTTAAATTGTTGGAAATCTCATGCACAGGCTCATTTACGGATAGGGATGCTTTTCATTTACCCAGTGGTGGAAGACAACTATTACAATACATTTTGTCAATTGTCGGAAGGAATCGAATTCCCGACTCTAGGGTGTAATTTGACGTTCAACTATGATAGACAGAGGGCATGTTTAATGTTTTAAAACAACGGTAAGTTGTTTTAACTTAAAAATCTCATTTAATCATTACATTTTTTCAAAAACATTTTTGGAGGAGCGTGAAAAAGTGAAACACACAGTGGTACAGCAAAATATAACTTGGGAGAATTTAGCAAAATTGTAAATGATTTGTGTGGGTTTCTATGACGCTTGGTGGCTATGATTTTGCATTCAAGAATTCCACCCTTGCTCTCATGCGATATGTTACGCAAAAAGACACCACTTCGAAAAATCTTAAAGACTTATTGATTAACTCTTAACTGCCGTCATTTAATTTACAGGACTTTTAGCTCACCTTGCCAAAAAGGCAATTTTCGTGTTAACGCTATAGAGGCCACAAATATAGTAAAATCATCATGAATTTTGGTCAGAATGTTTTTCAGGTCACAAGGATGAATCCTATCTAAAATGGGAATGATCCATGCCATATCACGGGAAAGGGGTACTAGACGACAATTTTCTTGTTTACACTCTAGAGGCCACAAATATGGTCCAATCATCATGAAACTTGGTCAGAATATATTCCAGGTCACAAGGATAAACCCTATTGAAAATGAGAAGGATACATGCCATATCATGGGAAAAGGGGCCTTTATCGCAATTTTCTTGTTTACGCTTTAACAAATCATAAATTATGACTTTAACTGGAAAATTTGATAATTATCAATTATGACTAAGAAACGAAGGTGAGCGATAAAGGACCATCATGGTCCTGTTGTTTTAAATTGGTTGTAAAAAGTCGAACGCCATCATCAATCTATTGCAGTTACATCGCTGCGGAAGAAGTACTTTAGCATGGCTTCCTTTTGTTTCTGAAACCAGCACAACCGCAATATTTCATCAGAGCCAACAGCTGCCAATCCTATTTGAGCCTTAGCGAGACATTTCTATTAATTTGAAATGTGTATGAGGGACAAACCTTTAGCAATGAAAACAGTCACATACTGTAAATGTAAGGTTACTGGATGTTTTACACATGCTGTGAGACCTTATCTATCTATAAAATTTAAAGTGAAAACTCTGGTAAGACTGTGCGGATGAACAGACTGGCCAGGAATGGTCTTTGCTTTGCTGTTTTTTTTTAAATTGTTGAAAATCTCACGCACAGGCTCATTTACGGATAGGAATGCTTTTCATTTGCCCAATGGAGGAAGACAAATATTACAATGTATTTTATCAATTGTCGGAAGTTGGCCAAGGGAATCGAATTTCCGTCTGTAGGATAAGGCACCAAACGTTTTACTAACAGAGCTAACCAAAACATCTTTAAGAGAGATTTTATTTCTTAATAATTGCAATCCAACAAAATAAAGAATTCTGATTGGTTGAAATCGCATCACGTGGGGAAATCCATTGCACTTTATTTCTGTATAAAATGCAATAGGTCTTTCGGGCAACCCCCGATCTTCGATCTGCAAGTCCTGTGTTGTAGGAACTCGAATTAACACAGTTCCCGATCATCAACGCAATATTATTATTTAATCTATTATAAATTAAGATATTTTCGAAAGAAATTACGATTACAAGAATGCAGTTCTGATTCTGAGCCCACGTAGACGAGGAAAACAGCGGGTCGACGAAGACCATCAAGCAACCCTCTCAACTAAGACCGACCACGCCGTTTTCGTTTAAATATACAGATTTACTTGGCAGAGACAAGTTTTGTCATAAGTACCTCTACGAATTTCAAAGTTGTCGTTTAATTGTGTATTATTTGTTTTACTTTATAGTCTGTTTGACTTCTATATGGACCAACATTTCGCCGAAAATCTCAGAATCGAATTAATGAAGCGTATTTTTTTCTTGTCATATCATATTCTCCATCTAATACAATGAAGAATTTTGTTTTTCAGAATTTTTGAAGGTGTAATAGTGATTTTGTCCGTCCGTCTATATGTTAGCTTTCTGCCTTTCATACCTACTCGTGTCTGTAATAAACGGAACAGCGAATTGTCTATCCAAAAATAGCTCTGATTTGCATAGGGACAGAGTCAAAAGTGTATGAATTTAGGCAAGTCGTTTTAGTATAAAATCGAGTATTTTTGTGAAATTAGTTTTGGAGGGTTTTTTTTACTTCCTTGGGATATCAAATCTTAGTGTATTCTGTATTAGTTAAAAAACTATTTGACCAGATAATTGATGATAGTTTTCATCCATTCTGAGATGAACCCCAGATTCCTATATTTAGACCAATCAAAAGGGATTATTTTACGAAGTCGTTGGGATTTTCACGAGAAAAACTAGATAAGCAGACGAGTAATAACAGTACAAATCACGGGATATTTAAGTTTAAGATGTTCTGGCCGTCGATATGCTAATAAGCTTTTCCAAATATGGAATAATGGACAATTCTTCTGTCAAATGTTTAGTGTAAAACCACGTGTTTGTACTATTTGTTTACATTCATTTACAACTAAACAGCCTTTACCACCCCTCGTGTTTTAGAGCAGAAAAGGCGAAAATATTATCATTAACTAAATAGACAAAATCTTTATTTTAAAATCATTTTGTTACCAAAAACTATTTTTTCGAATGGTATTAGGCTGAAATTAATATCTAACCACATAGAGATCCTTCATATAAGCACAATTACATGTAATTGATGAAAATTGGTTGGTCCATAATGAAGTCAAACGGACTATATGATATTTCACTTCGATAGCGAGAAAAAAAATATACGATCTAAAAATATATTGTGTAATCTATACGCGCACAAAGTAGACTTGAAGCTTTAATGTTTGTCCGAGTACTTTAATAGTTACTTCGATCTAGAGGACTGCAATTATAAGGGACGAGTGTCTTTTTCACTGCGTTTATTTGGGTATAAAGTGCAATTGCCTTAGCACATAGCTTAAACATAACGCCCGTAGGCGTTATTTGCCATGTGCTAAGGCAATTGTACTTTATACCCAAATAAACGCAGTGAAAAAGACACTCATCCCTATAATGCTTGTAGATGATAGTCATTATCGAGTGACGCATTAAAACATTGTACTTCTCTAATACGCATCATCCATAAATCTTTATGTCCATCCCTTCCTATCTCGGGTAAACCATAGGCTGTAAAATTTGACGTGACACCTGAAATAATAAACGACGTTATATGCAATTTTTGAGGAGACAATAAAGTCTTCAAAAGATACCTAAAAAAATACATGTATATAAAAAATGCTTTTATAGAAAACGTGTTACGATGATTATAGATACATCACCAAGACTCAGGCGTTTTCAAAGTGTTTTACTTGCTAATCTACCATTATCATTATAATAATTTTAAGATTAGTTTTATAGATATGTTTGCTTCTTTACAATAAGTTTTATTTAACTGAAAGGTGGGCACTCACTACAAATTGGTGTATTTATCAGTAGACAGGTTGATTAATCAAAATTGAGATCGAATGAAACAAGTTTGATTGATCCGATTTAGTGAAGATCTACCAAAAGCTTTAGATTTTGCCCTAGCTCAGCCTTAAGAGTCAGCACAGTCTGAAAGGGATTTACACATTTGCAATACTGTCCCCTATCAACGTTCAGAGGCCCACAATTACTGTATAGTATATCAAATACAATTTACCTTGATCTCTGAGTTCCGTATATTCACATTTCCATTTATCTTGAAGCATGATTGCTATGGTGGGGGTTACGAAGGAAAACGTCCCACCTTGTACGATAGGCAATCTGAAACAGAGTTTATGGATTCGGCTCTGTGTTCAGGATGACAAGACAGTGCTAACTGTTTGCAAATTATACCCCGCTTTGCAAGCAGGTTTTCTCGCAAAGCGGGGTATAATTTGCCAACAGTTTGTTCTGTTTTGTTTTTCTGAACGGATGGCTGATAAAAGTGTGTCATTTGTTATGTTTGTTTTTTTCTAAAATTGACAAATATCCGTTATGAATAAAATAAAAGTGAGATTTTTTTTAAATAGCAGAAATTTTAAGTTGATTATCCGACATTATCCCCCATCTTTGTCAACCATCTTCGAAAATATAAGTTGTATGCCTAGACTTAAGCCGACTTTTAAACGGTTCCTCAAATAAAACTCGAAAAGTATTGCTTTAGGTAGCAATGGGCACATAGTGTCATTTTTCCCGCCCAATTTTTTTCTTGTTCACATAAAGTGTAGATTAATATTGTATAGTCATTATATCAAATTTGAAGGGACCTTTCCATGCTCGTTTTCATGCTAGAGTTATCTGTCATTGAGTGGTACTTGCCATGTTTCAGTAAAACGTTTATATTCTTTATATGTTTAGCATAATCTAGCTATGAAACACATAAATGCTGATAGACCTTATACATGTGAACAATGTCTGTTGCCAAGGAAATTTCTCTTTGATCAATTGCATTTGCATAATGTGCCTTCAAAAGTTAAAAATGCACTGATTTTTGTAATTTTAAGGGAGAAAATACCACAAAAACATAATTTTTGAAGAAATTACCCGATGAATTTTTCTTTTTTTCCCGACATGTTTAAAAACCATATGTTTCCTTTATTTGGTAAAAAATTAAGCATACCTTTCCGTGCAAATAAGAAAGTTTTTCGTTATTTTATAGTGATCCCACCTATACTTTTGAAGCATTTATATTGTTAAATTCAATGATCCATTCATTTAATTGATATCAAAGGTTGAAAAGAAGCTAAGCTATGAAAATTTTCCATCATCATTCTTTGCTATTTCCATAAGCAGAATATTATGAAAACCGGTCTTTTTAAAAAAAACGCGCGCGCAAAAAAAAAAAAAAAAAAAAAAAAAACAAAACCGTAAAATAAACGAAAATCCACTTCCGGTTAATAAGGTCGGGAGGCCACTGTCCATTGCCACCTTAATTATTTTACAGATGCAAGTTTTTGTTGAGTCCTGGTAGCCGTTCACTTGGATGAAACCACATGTCATCAAAAAATTCCCCGGAAAAGCAATTTTCCTTGCATGAGAACATTTGTATCCCGAATTTCAAAATGAACATTTGTGGATGAGGTAAATTTATCAATTTAACCTCATTTACGCAAATGAACGTCTGTGATACAGTTTTCCTTACTTATTTATCATCAACTACTAAACGATAGATATTTTCAACAACATAACAGTATTTACTCGACTGAAAATTTTGAAATTCCCTGTATTTGGCAGGTTTTGTGTCTTTTTCAAAGTAGAATTGGTGTCGTCTTTTGTCTGCTATAATCGTAATGTCTTTTTACACAAATCTTTTACCAAAATCCTTGCGATTGATTTGTCTTTTCGGGAAAGTTATGTTCTATTAAATTCTTTTCTTGTTAATGTAATTGTAAAAATAAAGAAACGTGAAGTGTCCGATTAGAAGTTGGTTTCAGTCTACTTGAATCGCTTAAATCGGCACCAAATACTCAACATATAATACAAACTGTTTTAAACAGCAAAACAAATTACTGACACAACCACCTAAAACAATTAGTTACTTCGAATTTTTTCTGCTAAGCTAATGGTCTTTCACTCGTAGCATTGTGCTTTACAAGGTGGATAATAACGAAACACTTACCTGACACCAAAGGTAGTTTGTAATAGTGTACAAATCCCCGACACAAAGAATATTGTAGAAATAAGCTCACTTATCCCAACATAATCTTGATCCATACAGAAAAACTGGCTCAGAAGTAGAGGTATTGAGATGAGACCGCCTACAGCCGTCAGGTAATGCTGAAATTATAATAAAAGTAACAGAGATATTACTCGACAATAACCTATGTGTGTACAGATACATTTGTTTAATTGAATGTGGGCTTAACGCCGCTTTTAACAATCTTTTAATATCGAGCTGGAGCGCCTAACAATAAATTCATGTTATTTCCCACACCAGTACTACCATCACATCTTTTCTTAGCCTCCAACTGCTATCCAACAAAGATCTATTATAAACAAATAGTCTGAAAAGATGAGTGTCGCAGTAGGGGGAAATAAGATACAGGCCTTTATTAGAATTATAAAATGTCAACAAAAAAAATTAATTAACATGTAACAAATGGATTGATGCGCAAGCTTGCACTGAATAAGTTCTTCTTCGGCTTCCAGTCAACATTTTGATGTCTATTTCATATATCTGCAATTTACATGCTTTTTCAACAACCTGAGCAATATCGACATCCCGAGATCAATAAGTGCCTATGATCAGTGTTGATTGGTATTTCTGTTTCTGACATGAAGAGATTTTGGTGAAAAGGCTTATAACGTTTACGAGAAACAAGAAGAAATTCTGACTTCGAAGGGTTAATTTTAACCAAACATGTCTTTGCCCATTGATTAAATTTGTCTATATCGGACTGCAGTATAGTACATGAAATCAAAGGGTCGTCAACTACCATTGATAGACTAGTATCGTGTGCGAATAAATTAGTATTTGCTAGAATGATTTCAACTATGTCATTAATATGGATTAAAAATAATAGAGGACATAAAAAAAGGTCCCTGTGGTACACCTGCACGTATTTGACTTGGAGCAGAAACCCCAACTGGAATTATTGCTCTTTGCACACGAATAGATAAGTAGTTTGCAAACCATTTAATAAGTTTACCTCTGTTTCCCGTCTTTTTCATTTTAAAGAATAATTCCGTATGCCAAACCTTATCGAAAGCCTTGCTTTTTATCGAAAAATACATCTCTAATTTCTTAGCCATAGTCAGTCGTTTAACTAACGGAAATATAGATCGTAATGTTCGTCTTAAAAATGCCCCACTTGTGCGTTTTTTCGACGTTTGAACGGTCAATTTATAAATATTGTCAAAATATTTCTCGTTCACAGAACTAGACAAATCTTGTGTAAAAGTTTAATTTCCATCCATTTAACCTTAATAAGTTTTAACACAGTGGTTTTTTTGAAACTTTAATGTTTTTAATTCGAATCCAATTCAGTTTCTTTTCGATTCGGATTTTGCTTTCAAAAGTTTCCGTCGTACTGCTCTCGCAAGTTTATTGCATATTGAAGGTGATGTAAATCATATTTCTGTAATAGTATCCCTGACTTAAGTTTTGTGGCTTATCCCTCAAAATGGTGCTCCCTACTTTTTCGGATCAGTGAAATTTTTTTTATTTCTCATAGAGCGAAACTTTGACCAGTGATTAACTTTTTGTTTGTTTGGCTTTTCGATAAGCTCTTTTCCGGATACGAATTAGTTTTTTTTTCTATATCATATCAGTAAACCAATACGCTTAAGGAAAAGAAAACTTCTTCGGTGCTTTCCAATCGTTTATTGATATCATTTGAGCATTTAATGATTTGAAAGCAGTCAGTTTTGATAACAAATTATATTTTGATATGCCGAGCTGTACTCCTTCGTTCATTTTGTTTTACTTGCGACGTCATATAAACCTCAATGCGAAATGACGCACCGACAAATAAAGCGATGCATTCCCGTAAGCTTTCTGAAACTGCTATTACCACTCTTTAAAATTAAATCCCTTAATAATGTGACTAATGCCACAAGAATGAAATAACTAATGCATGATACAATGTAATTATGATACTTTTTTGGAGTGAAAATGAAGTCATAATAGACGTTTTGGCGTCATTTAACAAGCGTCTTTATATGTTGGAGGGATAAATCATAATCGATGAATTAAAACGAACTTTGCCGATTCATAAAAAAGGGTCAAATGTATAACAAAAATAAACCTTTATTACGTTTATAACTTTAGAAAGGTAAGTGATAGGGCCATATATTCCAAACAAAATTTTTTAATGAAAAAATCAAGTCCCATTATATCATTAGCACCTTGGTTTAATTCGCTTTGGTTTTATGTTAGTGTTGGCGTAGGCATGACAAACTTTAACCTTGGTGATAACTCTGTTTTTATTGAAAATATCTTCATGAAACTTGGCATGTGTGTTCGCCATCACAGGAGCTATCTAGACTATCAATGGGGGATAACTGTTGGAGGATTGTTGTTAGAGTTATGCCCCTTTTTTACTTTATTATTGATATTTTTTTTTTTGCATTAACCATTACCTGCAACTGAGCGTTGCATGCATAGGCGGTGCTCTTGTTTCGTTATGTCCTAATGGACCTATGATTGACGTAAGCATAAAGCGTTAATCAGTAATCGGGAATTTGGTCATTGTCCCACAAAGTGCTAAGCAACGTGTTGTATTGACTACGTGGTAAGGATATACATTACAATTAGAATTGAAAACTTAATATATTTTTCTAGGAATAGGAAAAAAATATAAAACAAATATTGGTATTGTCAAATGCTCCTTTATTCACCAAATACGTAGAATTATCCATCTCCTTGATAAGACTAGGTCTAATTTAGCTACTCGGGCGGACACATTGAAATGCGATAGACTACCTCACAATAATATGTCCACTCTTCCTAACTACGTAAATATTTTCGTGTAAACTGAAACAGTGTACAATAGAGTAGATGATATCCTTACCTTATGTCAAAGTCAATGTGATCTTTTTTTTAAAAAAAATCAAATACATGTACCAGCATTTCTTCAATTTTATGCAGAGATATTCCGTCATATGCATTTTATTTATATTGTCCATTCCTTTGACGAACTCCGAAAATATAGTTTAAAACAACGTGTAATTGACACACATTCCGATCAAAATCTTTTTAAAATGGTTCAATCAGCGCTCCATTCATTCAATCCAAACACTCTCTCAAGTCATTCAATACGCTAAAAAATCACTTAATATAATATGATCAACAACTAGATTCAAAATCAAAACAGGTACATAAAATCCACGATTCCCTGACATTATTAAATTTTGTAAGCGTATGATTGATTCTGATTCGCGAAGGCATAGAAAGCTATTCATAAAATTTTAAGTAAAGTAGCTATTGCTACACAGATTTTACAGTGTCTAAAATCATTTATGGGTGGTGTCTTGCCTGGTTATTTCATTCAACATATTTTCTTATGCATATACACATTATGTCCAAATGATATTTCGGAAAGAAAACAAAATAACACTGAAAGAACCTTCTAGAAAGTAACTTGAGTTTTATTGAAACCATAGTATAGGATTTGGAATTTCAAGAAGCAAGGTAAAGTATACAGGTATAAAAAGTACAGCTTTTTATTCGGCTTACAATCATTTACATAATCGGTGGGCGACTGGTAAATCTTAACGACATAAATCCACTATGATAATACTCACATCGAATTTATACCCGAGTGCGAAAAAAATCGGCCTAGCGGAATCCAGGAATCTTTAAAAATCGAAGCTAGCATATAATGTTTATAAGAAAGTTTCATTTTTAGTCAGACTATTCATACAAACCGCTATATACATGTAAGTAGTCTATGCTGGAATTTTTCAAAACAAGTATTTTAAAAAAAAAGATAAAAAAAAAAGAAATTTGATTCAGCAATGAAAGAAACTTCAGAAAGATGAAAAAAAAAAACCCCACCAATAACCAGTCATTCTATGCCATAGTGTACTAAAAAAGTGTCTCAACCTTTGTTAAAGGGCGTTAATTGGGATTTCTCACCAGAGTCTATAGATGCATTTGCAAGTTACCTTGAATGGCCCTTTTCGGTTTTTGAACCACGGTCGTTATGCCTCTTCGCTGAATGGTCTCTTGCATATTTTAGAACATCCCGAAATTGACAAGCTAAATAATATTGGACTATTTCTAACTGGAAATTGATGAGCGAGATAAGCGTGTTTTAACGAAAATAAAGGGAGGCAAGGCAATATCACTAATTTCGTTCAAGTGAACGAAATTAATGGTTTTTAATTACGTCCCTATAGTAAAATTATACACATCTTTTCATTATAAAGACTAAAGAATGTGCCCTTGCGGACTAATCAGACGTTTACAATTTTACACAAGCTCCTATAATCACGGAATGTATTGTTTGGAGTAATGTAGATCTGAACGATATCGGAGCGTTTCGAGGGATTTTAATGAGTGGTTTTTCTTTAATGCTTTTCGGTGGTTTATCGAGAAATAACGGTAGATTATCACTTGATAATCTCACCGCAAAAGCAGTGAAATTATCAAAAACTTAAACCCTGCTTTGGCGCATTTCATCCTATCTGACGTCATCTATGCGGGGCGAAATAAGTGACGTCACAATTAACGTTGCATAGCAATCACACGCAAAATGACGCGCTTACTGTCCTAGAAATTTCACATTTTGTCTCATTTTTGCATTAAAGAAATATAATAATCGTTTGTTTTTCGTGTAAGATCGACAAATATTTCATTTCGTGGAAAAAAAACAAAAGCTATATTTTCAGAGCCACTTGTGAAAAATATAGCTTTTGTTGTTCACTCAATGAAATATAAACCGATCTTACACTGAAACAAACGATTATCCTCTATGTATTGTATGAGTTGAGCGTCGAGCAAGTAATTAAGAATTATTTATAGTGTATCGGAGTAGGAGTAAACTTCACGATGAATTTAACTTTAACAGTAGGAGTCTAAAATAGTAAATAAGCTAAGGTTCGAACCTGAAACCCAAGCAGTATGCACAAATACCAAGGTGGCACATCTTCCACTGTGTATAACATTCCCTTGTTTATTAACCCCGTTGTTTCATCCGGTTTTTCTTTCTTAGTCTCTTTGTTTTCAGTCTTTTCGTCCATTATCCTTTGTCACAGTTTTCACTTTGTTATCAACTTTACTTTCATTTCGACAATGTGGGGCGGTAGATATAGGAAGCGGTCTTGTTATCTCGTCGTTCAAGATGTACTTTATTTTATGGGTAGTTTTATGTCTAGGACACGTCATGCAAAACGGGACAATGTAGTAATTCTACATCAAGAGGCCAAAAGGGGCCTGTATCGCCCTACTGGCTTTATAATATATAGAGCAATGAGAAACTCAGTAAGATACGAACGTTTACAAGGAAATTTGTGAAGAGACCAAAAGATGGACAGAAAGTGTAGGCTAAACATAATATGGAAAATCGATTTTCAATTCAACAACAATACTTTATAAATCATGGGAAAATGACAAACAATTTTGTGAACATATGCCCCGCTAGGCCACACCGTGTTAAGGGCCAATCAAAATATTCTGCTATGAAGAGATTTACCAAAGAAACATTATCCTGTAAATTTTGGTTGAAATTGGTTTAAAGGTTTGGTAGAAGAACATCTTTAAAGTGAAAATAAGCCCCGCCATGCTACGAAAATATTTATCTGTCGATCAAGAATTTTCTTGAACAACTTCAGTGAGGAATACGCAAGAAACACTGACGCCTTGTTTCATTTATAATGGCGCAATGACTTGAGAGAAAAGATTTTTTGAAGATTTACTATTGGAAATAAGCCCCCGCCCTGCCACGCCCATATTTGAAGGTCAACCAAAATATCTTGACCAATAGTCTTTCAAAGAACATAAAGGCCAAGATTCGTTGAAAGAAAACAAAAGGTAAAGAACAAAAATAATTTTAAAGATTGAATAAATAATAATAGAATATGCCCCGTCCTGCCATGCCCATATTCGGGGGTAATTCCAAATTTCTTGAACTATTTAAGAAGAGGGTCACTCAAGAAACATTAATGCCAACGGTTTGGGAGGAGAAAATTCGAAATAATTTTATAGTGAAAATTTAGCCCCGCCCTGCCTGGCCATTTTTTTCACCCCAGGATCATTCATTTCAATTTTCATTGAAATCGAGCCAATGGTTTTGAAGAAGATTTTTAAAGATTTTTATAGTGAAAAAAAGTCCCGCCCGGCTTTTGTAATCAAAACGTGTACTAAGCGACCATCCTCTTTAACGATCGCTTTTTGGTGGTCCGTTACTGGTCGCTTAATACAAACTCTACCCGAAAGTTCAGATATTTTGAGGAAGTCTTTAAAGGTAAAATCCAATTCATAAAATATATTGCACTGCCGATATGCGGTAATTTGCGAAAGATGCAGGAGCGAGGAAAAAGGGGGCGGAGCTAAGTTACCGCCATATATTGTTTTTAATTATAGACCACCGAAATTGACAAGGGACAGATTAATTTTCGTTGATAATTACTTTCGTTAGGTGAGCGGCTTAAGGCAATATCCAAGAAGCGGGGTCATTATAGACCGAGTTACTGCCCCTCGATCCCTCAGACAGCGGGCTACCAGTTAAGGGTCATTGCATATGCAAGTTTGGTGTACTATACATGACAATTATTTTGATTATTCCACCACCTTAATCTATATATTAATTTTTCATTATTTAAAATTGATCTTTATTATTCATGGTCAACTTCTTTTTTATGTCTACCCACATTGTATGCTATTCGTTTGCCTTTTACACATGTACGCACAGTGTCAGACAAAGCAAAATCAGTAAACGCATACATAAGAGCAAGAATTTTATATAAAAAATGAAATGAAATTGATGAAAAAAGGAAGAGTATTGTTTTAAGCTTCGTTTTTACATCACACCACACGCTGTTTTTGATCATGTAAGCATGTAGTTTTCTTTTTATACATTGACATACACTTTGTTAAATTTATGACTACTTATTATTGTATACCCCGCTTTATCTAAGATTAACCAACCTACAGTACTAAAACAAAAGTAATGAAAACTAACTTGAGGTTATGAAAACAAAGGACAGTCATAAAATTTAGGTGATGAAATTATCTTTTTGGCTTTTTTTTTAAATGAGGTATGAAATTTAACGTTTAACAATAATTTGGCAGGAAGATGTTGATCAATTTTGTCGACATCCCTATGATAAAGTCTTTGTTTAATGAACGGTTTTCTTAAAAAAATGTTATCTTTAAAATGTAGAATGTGTGGATTGCCTATATCTATAACATCAAATTGAGTTTGGGTGTACTCTTTTCATAGATAGATATCGACCCTCTTTAATCAACATCAGCCGCTTCATTCATTCAGGACCTCTAAATTACAGTGCTTATTCAAAATTTAAAATTCGTTCAAAGTTTTTTTAACCACAGTTGTAGAGTCATTAGTTTACTCTCTGTATAAGGAAATTACATTTAATGAAAAAAATGGTACAGAGACTGTAATACGAAAAAAAGGTATTCAATGGTCACCATACAAAAGCCGTAACACATATCGGGTGTGACTGTGAAAATTGGCCCACTGACACAGTTGAGTTCGAAAGATAACATTTGCTGTATTACGAATGTTTACGACTGTTTATTACATCTTACCTCGGTCGGTTATAATACAAAAAAGAAGACAAAAAATATACGTCGATTCTTATTCGAATATGAAAAGAGACTGATGCTATATCACTTATGTCGTTGTAGTGCACCGAAAACATCGTATTTAAAAGGAAAAAAAATCTTTTCTCTCCTTAACACGTTCAGTACATTTTAAAGGTATTTTAAAGTAAACCGTAAACAAGAATCCTACATGTAATGGTTTGGAGCATTACGAGATCATAGAGGATTTAGTTTAGTTTAAACATATTTTATTGTCATCATTACAACAATGTTGTTATACATAATATTTCATATTACACAAATGCTCTTGACAAAAGGGTCTGGCCACAAGTTTTTACAACTTAGTAGACGGCCATTCCCTCAATAATATTTACAAAAGATATGTGTCTTTTATCATTTTACAAATTTATTGTGTATGTATACGCATACATATACGAATATTGGAGAGTATCCGTATATACACGCACATACACACGCACATATTTATGTGATAACCGGTGACATCGACATGCACATACAGAAATTTTGCACGCTTACACACTCATAAATACAAATTGTGAATATGGATGCATGTCATGTTCAGCACTGTATGAAAAGACAATTCTGTTTCAGTAATGAAATCTAGACTCATATATGATGAATAAAACGTGTTTTTAGAAAAAAGTAATTTTGGTAGACCCCGTTTATAGCTGAGACAAAAAAGAAATATGTATTGACAAAGTATTTGACAAGTGGTCTAGCTAGGCTGCGCTTGTTGACTAAACCTTCCCGATTCACTTATACATGCTTGAACAACAACAAAAATTGAACAATTATCCTCATATGTAAGATTTTCAGATCCGAACAGTAGTAAAGTTTTACCGAGAGGATGGAATCGACGAAGTTTTCGGAACATTTTGAGCCTGCATCCTGCATAAAGAGGACAGTTAAGTAAGTAGTGATCAGCATCTTCAGTGGGATATCCACAATTGCAAGTGGAATCAGTGGTAATGTAATTTAAGAAAAGGTCATGCTTGAGATCACTACATTTATTGCGGATTCTTGTGTGTAATACAGATAATTTACGCTCACCAACCGTGTAGTATTTGGGTACCACAGAAACGGGAAACGTTTGAAGGACTCGTGATTTAAATATCGATAAAGATTGCTCGGATTTCAAACTTTCTGGGAGCTCATTCCAGAGAGTGACTGCAGATGGCATGAAGGACCTTGCAAATAATTCAGTTCGACATGGAACTAAATCAATTTGTTCAGAATTTCGTAGTCTGTAATGAGTTCGCGAATTCACATTTCTAGGGAAAATATCATTAAGATATTCGGGGCTTAAGCCGTTCATGATTTTGAATATGAGAATGAGTTTTTGATATTTTCTCCTATGCTCTAATGTTAGAGGATTTAACTCGTATATTTTCTATGCTTTAGGGGTGGGAGAGGGGAGGGTGTGTGGATGTTGTGGGATCACAAAATGTCTAATTTACGACTAACAAAAGATATTTTTACAATGATTTGGACGCCAACATACACATTTGTAAATATGTTTTTTTTCTTAGAGAACACAGACGTGCTTGTTTAAAATTGGTCATGTAACGCACTGATAGAGATTTCAGGGAGAATGTTTTAACGTTAGACCGTCGCCAAGATCAAGTTAAGTGGAGTACTTGTATCACAGATGAGGTAATCTATATTGGCAAAGTGTTCTTTTCACAGCGTTCGATGGTGGGAGTATAACGGCATTTCATGGAGACATAAAGAAATCGTTTTGATCGATGGTAGTTTAAAACAAAACGTTATGTTGACAACATCTTGAGACCATTTGTTTGTCCGTTCCAAATATAATAGTTTAAAATGAACGTTTACCAACATATCAACGCTGGGCCTAATTCTGCAAGAATGATTTAGTATTTCTTAGAGTTTAGGGTCAATTGTATCAATCCATTTCCTTTTATTGCCCCCTCTCTCGATCGCAGTCATGCAGAGCAAGTGAGGTCCAAATAGGACGTACGATGTTTGTCGGTTGACGTCACATCGGTAACCAACAGCAGCTCATTTAGGCTCTCACGGTCGAGCAATGTAAACAGTGTTTGATAAGGATTTTGCTACACAAAATCACAACAGTTCTCCATAAAAAAAGATGTCATACCCTATATTAATTTTAATGACTTCAAAATTTTAGATAAGTTTCTTCAAGCCAGAAAAAGAAGACGTTTACGCTTAGCCAGTGATTAAAAGTCAAATTGTTTATGTTTTTCCAGGACCTCATCGTCAATGAATTAAACAACTTTTTTTAACACAAATAAAATGTCCAATAATTGTTGGGTGTTACTGAGTATATAACCAACAAAGAAAATTTACATATTTCAAAATCGAAAGTATGCATAGCCTTTTTTCGAAACCAAACCTAGAATAAAGAGGCATAGATCAAAATAAAGTTGTGCGCGGTCTTCTTTATAAAGTGGTTCTATGACCAGGTTTTGAAAACATTTTCCTTAATTTCACCTAAAATGTCTACATAAATTAGAATACACACAATTAAAAAAGTATTGCACTCCCTGTATGCCTCATTAGAGTTATAGACGGAAGTATATGGAAAATGTTAAAACAACGTTGATGGGCATTCATAAATCAAGTCATAAAGCGCACCAACATTTAATGCCGAGTACATAGTATCACGAAGGAATCTGCTTTTATTGGACCCGGAGATAATTTTTCTTTTGCCTCGAAATCTTACATGCTATGGTGAAACAGTTTATGGTAATTCGTAGGCCTATTGCGCTTAATGACCTTTTCTAGCCTGAAATGAGTTGACCAATCATTGCGCATGCAACGGTGACTTAACTGCAGGCCTAACATTTACTGTGTTTCAAGCTGCATGTGCCTGGAGCAAATTCTTGATTTGAACGAATGAATACAATTTTTTCAATGCATTTCGGTGGATTATCGAGATATAACGGTATATTGTCATTTGATAAACTCAACGCCTAACAAGTGAAATTATCAACAAATTCAATCCAGCTTTCGTTCATTTCACCCTGTCTGTCGTCATCTTATCGGATCCAGATAAGTGACGTGACCATAAACTTTGCATAGTAATCCCGTGCCCAATTTCGCAATGTAAGAAGAAAATGTCTAAAAAAGTTCACATTATGTCTCATTTTTACATGAAAGTAACGGAGAAATGGTTTGTTTTTCGAGTAAAATCGATTGACATTTCATTTCGTGAACAGCAAGGCTATGTTTTCACTCTTGGCACCGCCAAGTTTTTATTGTTCACTCAATGTAATATAAATAGATTTTACACTAAAACAAATGATTATCCTGTATATTTTGCCTAATTGCCTATAACGTAGTCTTCCTTGTATTCTCCTCGAAAGCCTTTAGTACCTGACACTTCTTGTGTCATCAAACATATTAACAAATAATCAAGAGTGGATTACGTCAAGGCTGTGGGTTATCTCCCCTGCTTTTCAACCTCTACATCAATGATTTAGCATTACTTTTAAAGTCCCTCGATATCGGAGTGTCATGTGGTGGCACTACGATATCAATACTTTTGTATGCAGACGACATTGTTCTTCTTGCGGAAAACGAGAAGGACTTACAAAGTCTTTTAACTACTTTACATGGTTGGTGTGGCTCAAATTAAATGAGAATTAACCTTGATAAAAGCCAAGTAGTGCATTTTCGTCCTGTATCAGTTCCTAGTACTAACTTCCCCTTTTATATTGGTGAAAATCGAATAGAAAGAGTTGATAGATATATATAACTAGGTCTTGTTTTAAACGAGCATTTAGATTTAGAAGTGACAGCCAAAGCAGTCGCCCAAAGTGCGAGTCGTGCGCTTGGTTTACTCATTGCTCATTTCAAATCAATGGGTAGTGTGCCTTATGATTTTTTTAGTCGTTTATATGATTCTGTTGTCTGGCCAATTATATCTTATGGAGCAGCGATTTGGGGATATAAGTCATTTTCTTGGTTAAATGCCGTCCAAAATCTTGCTATGCGCTTCTTTCTTGGAGTTGGAAAATATACGCCAAATGCGGCAGTCATTGGGGATATGGGTTGGACTCCTCCATTTGTTAGGCAGTGGAGGTCTATAAGTTTATATTTGTCAAAACTGTCATGTATGCCTGTTACGCGTATTAATAAACGTCTGGTTCAATGGTGTAATTCGGTTGCCGGCGTTACCTGCAAAAACTGGTTCTTCAATATTTCAAGGACGTTACGCACATGTAATTTGAATAACTTTTTAAACATAAACGAGCCATAGTCAAAATATTACCTTACAAAAAATATCGAAAACGAATTGAAATCAAGTTTCGTTACAGATTGGAGACAATCTATACAACGTGAAACTAGCATCACAGGTAATGGTTCAAATAAATTACGCACTTACAAGCTATTTAAAAGTGATTTTGGTGTTGAAGACTATTGTAAAGTTATTTTACCAACGAGGCACAGGGCTGCATTTTCAAAATTTAGATGTGGTGTTGCACCTTTAAAAATAGAAACTGGTCGGTACGAAAGGTTACCCATTGCTGAACGTTTGTGTCCATTCTGTTTTAATATTGAGGACGAAATTCATGTTATCCTTCATTGTCACCTTTATACTGATTGAAGAGAAAACCTTATTGAAACTGCTAAACTTATTGATCCTATTTTTGAAAATAGATCAAATGAGGATAAAATTAAAACACTATTTTGTCACTCGCGTTTGATAAGCACTTGTGCCAAAACCTGCCATGACGTTTTAAAGCGTCGTAATTTGTTTCTTAATAAATAATTGACAAATTGTTCTTTAAAAAAAAGTTAAGTCTCAAAAGTTTTTAAAACTGTGTATTTCTATTTTACTAAATCTAAGCATGCGGATGTCGCCAATTAAGTCTTCTTTAATCTGTTTTTAGAGTGTGTGGGTTTCTTATACACCTTCTAAATGTGCACCTATGTGCCTTATTAAAGAAAAAAAATCTGAAATTCCAAACAGGTCCTCAAGAGCCTATTGGCGATGTCTACATGTTTTTTTTTGTTGTTTTTTTTTTTGCTTTTGCAAATTGAATCTTTTTATTGTATTGAATAATTGTCATGTAATAATGTGAAGAATTTGATTGGGTGAAAGAGTGAGTGTGTATGGGTGTTTGTGTGTGTGTGCGTGCGGACGTGCGGGATTGCTTGCTTGCGTGCGTGTGTGTGTGTTTTGAGAATGAGTGAAAGAGAGAGAGAGAGAGAGAGAGAGAGAGAGAGAGAGAGAGAGAGAGAGAGAGAGAGAGAGAGAGAGAGAGAGAGAGAGAGACAGAGAGACAGAGAGACAGAGAGACAGAGACAGAGAGAGAGACAGAGAGAAGGGATTGGTTCTCTTAATGGAAGTGTTACCAAATAGTCTCTTATAATTATAAATAAGAATGGTCACATATATTCTTTTATGTTGTAGTTTTATCCATTTGTACATTTGTAAAAATGCATATATATATGTGAATGGGACTTTTATAACTTTAATAATCTATTAACATAACATAGATTTTCGTGGAATTATCACACACAATTCTTCTTACAACCTCTCTAAAGAATTGGTATACCATATAAGGCGAGTAATAATTCATTTCTAATCTATTGGTGTATTGGTATCAAACTCGGTTTATTTAAAGAAATACAAGTCAATAACAACAATCTAAATTTGTTTTGTTTAGCTTTTTAGAAAACCGTATTTTTTAGAAGTCATTGCAGAAGACCTTTGGGTGCTACCTCAGGATCTTTTCACTTTCCTTTCTATCTTAAAACATATTCTAATTTAAACCAAAGGATCGCGGATTGTGCATTTTTAATCTTTTTATTGGAGAGTTTCTATGTCCTTTACCAGAGAATATTTGTTACAGTTGTGACATTTTTTCAATTCATGATTATGTATTTTTAAATGTACAGCGAACCAAACACAGTCATTGTTTATTAAAATGAGGGCAAGTTTCTTCTCACGGCCCCTCACTTTTTTGATCATTTTTTATCATTGAAAACAGTTTTGAGTATATAATCTTTATACGCTTTTTCAAGAAATAGCCATATAAGAAATCTGGTGATTATTGACATTTCTTTTTACATTTTTGCTTCGTGATACAAAATTATGAGATGTGAAGAGATCATTTGTTAATTTCATGGAGATATGAAACTAAGCCCTAATCACATTCACAAATGAACCTACTTCGCATATCCATATAATGTGATTATAGGTTTTTAGTTTTGTTATCCATAAAATAAACAAATATTCTCTTCATCTTCAAAGTGAAATATATTAAAGATATCACATATAAAACTGCGAAAAATCCCCTACACGTTCAGTATTTTTGTTGATCTCAAAGTTTGACAAAAGCCTTTGGAAGAATAATAATCATTGTAGGGCAATTTGACAAAATACTTTAGCACGTGCTTTTGGCATGTGATCCACACGTTTAACCTCTAATCCAATCATTTGGTAAAGTTCCTTTGGACTACAAATAGCCATTAGCCAAAGTTTAATGAACAGTGTTGTTTTATGACTCATAAAATAGGATAATGTCAAAGTAACATATTGAATGGATAAACAGGAGGTTACATACAAATAGTATCACGAGAAAAGCTTGTCCAGTGACTTTACCTCACCCTGCTCCAGTATTCTGATCAAAGTTTAGATTTTTCCTTCAGATCAATCAAAACAAGGAGACAAGCAATTTCTTCTTTTTCCACACTATTTTCTACCCTACTGAATGTTTATTTTTTAAATTCAATCCACTTTAAATTTTCGTTTGCAAAACCTTTGAATTTGGACAGGTCCAAAATTTTGTAAAACAGGAAAGGGATAAGAAAGCATCAAGAGACAATGTCATTATAAGTGCTAAAGTCCCGGGTAATTCATTCTGGGCTATACCCTCGCGAATTCTATTCTATAAATAAACATCTGAAAGGGAACTAATCACTTCCAGAAGCTAGCTTTAGTAAATACATCATTTAGATTTTGCGTCAAATTTCTTATAAATTTCACCTCTTCGCAAGACACTTATATTAAGATTATATTAAGTAGCCAAGATGAAGATGCAAATAAATGATAATATTTGCTGATTGTAGAGGTTTGAAGACCTCATCTTAGATATTATCTACAGAGCTCACAGTAAGGACTCTGGTCGGACTGTGCGGGTGCAAAGGCTGACCAGGGGCCTTGCTTCGCACAGACGAGAAGTTGTCTTTGATGAAAGACACTTATTGTTTAATCTTGGTCGAAGGACTTTTTCGTTAGACTACAAAAAGTCCAATGAAAATATGACAAACAGCCTAATGTTTGTGGAAATTGTAGTAAATTCATTTCATTACCAATGTTTTTGGAAAAACCTCACTCGTGAATGACAGTGAGAAAATGTGGTATTTCCTTACAGTACTTCTGATTCTATTTCAAATGATTTCGCATTGGTTGCATAAGGTACATATACCCTCGACAATCTCTAAACAGTAGGGTACATTTATTCGCGGATCATAACTATTCATATTTAAGAATGACCGATTATGCGGAAAGGCATTTGTAAGTCAAAACTGCAAGAACCATGTGGATTAGAAATATCATTGTTGTTTTTCTTGTTTTGCTTTTATGTGCTAGCTTGATAGAGTGTGGACGAGCGAGAAAGTGTCCAAAGAAAATTCGAAAACTGTGAGTTTAACCAATATGCCTAATTTTAACTTAGGGACCCAGATTTCCAAAATTTAATATCTAATATTAAGGATATAGACAAACTTCCAAAAAATCTCGGAGCCCAACCCCAAACCTAGGAACCATGGGCGGCTAGGCACCTGCTAGTCATTTTCCCTTAAAAAAGGTTCTTTTCAAGGCATGTATAATTCCTTATCGTATCATTGAGATATTTTGTATTAGAAATAAAAAAGATACATCATTCTTTATTAATCTTTTTATAGAGAAATAGAGGACTATCACTTTATTTTTTAAGATTATATTTGACTTTATTGACAGTTTTCAAAACAATGATAGAAGTTACTTCGTTTGCCGTAAACATCGAAGACCGCATTGAGAGAATCTCTGTTTGCCAAAATTTCAGTGCCTAGTGAAAGACGTATCGTTTAATATAGAAGGACGTCACTCTCCGTGACATATAAGTCAACTCAAATAGGGTTAAAAATGAAAATCTTTCTTGTCTTCTATGAAAAACACTCTCTTTATGTATCTTATAGAATTGAAAGACTTCTAAAAAATGTTCGTTTGGAGACCATTCTGCTAGACGTCCATTCAATTTCAACATTTTAACAGATCGATCTCTGTTTCGCTGTCGGGTATTGGCATTCTCGTTGGCGATTGTTTTGTTACATATGTAGGTCCATGTACTATTCTCCATATCAGTTACAAATTATGAATTAAATTATATTTTTGACTTCGCAGTTTATATTTCTTTAATTTCTACCCCTTTTCCACTTTTTAATTCATTATGATCGCTTTCTATCAAATATTTGGGTAAGTTTAGTCTGTTAAATCGCGATATTTTCAGTTGAGATTTATATTCCTGAAAAAGGCTCTTTATATAAAATTGTTCAAGTTGTGTATCAGTTGATTTCAAGACTGATTCAAAGGCTTTCTCACCAGCACTTAGACTAAACAATTGATTAACTACCGCCTTACCAGTGAAACGATCAAAACTGATACGCCGGATTCATTTAGATCAGCATAGAACTGACGTTATCTAAGCGGAGCCCAATAAGAGACGTCATCACGTACGTTACATTGCAATTACGTGCACATACAACTGTAAGATCTTTTGATTTCATATCTTATTGAAAAAATATATGGGCTTCATTTCTTATAATGTAAATAACATTGAGCGAAAAAATCAAACCCTTTTTAAATTCGAGACTTTTAAAGGAACTCTTTTAAAGGATTACAAAATATTTGTGTATTTTTGCTTTATAATTGTATGAATGCACCTTTTTCGAAGAAGGAGTGTTTTCAATGTAGATTTTATGGTAGTGTATCCGTAATTGTTCCGCAACGTTTTGGAGATAATGGACTTTAACTGAGTTAATCGAGGTCTCCCAATTATTCATGATTTTCATTTTGAAACCTTGGTTACATGTAACAAGGATAAAGTTCATTACTTCCGAAACGTTGCTCAACTATTACGCTCTACTACTTGTACCCCTAGCTTTCTATGAGGGTTATCACGGGTATAATTTTTTCTACCACGGATAGATGCATGACTACGACTAAATTTGCATTTGAGCTGAAACAAATAACTCAATGAGAAAACTGAACGTACAAATACAACCCGTACTTAGTATTATGCATGAAAGAAAGAAATATCTAACGAGGTTGGTATTTGATTGCCGAGACAATTATCAATTCCAACAATCAGGTTAGATATATTTTCATTCAATACACTTAGTACGTAATATATTTATCTTTTAATCTCTATTTCCTTTGTTTTCGTCGATGTTTCTAGCAGAAATGCAAGTTTCTAAAAAATAAACTCACTATGCCATTGTTCTAAAAAAATTTCATGCTATATTATAGAAAATATCATATGGGATGTTATAACACGGATATGTGTATAGTTATAAGATAAAATGACATAATCAATAACGAAAATCACGACATGCTATTATCTTCCGCTAGCAATCTTAAAGGAAAAAGACATCACCCGAACGATCACGAGTCATGGCGATTTGAAATCTGTATTTTTCTTAACAGTTAAGAACATCGTGAAATTGACAAAGTTAATGATTTTGGAATGATATTGGAATGAAACTGAATGAGTGTGTGAAGCGAGCTTGAGTGGAATTAGTTGGAGGTAATCTTATATCGCAAATTGTGTTCAGGATGAACAAAATTGGCGATATTGATTACCTCCCTTTAATAAAATATGCATACAAGTTCTATACATAGCATCCTATTTCTTGAAAAACCTATGAGACGCTAACAATTATAATTATGTCAGTGAAATCGCGATTTTTTTCTATCAAAATTTTTTTGAATGACCTTTATTATCCTTTATTTTTCCATGGGTTTGGGCGTTTTTGAGTGGTGTGAGTGAGTGTTTGGAATGAATGAATGGAGCGCTGAGTGAGCGATTTAGGATGGTTTTGATTGAGGTGAATGTCAATTTCACGATTTTACTATCTGTACTGGCGTAGATTTCCTTGTAGTTTGGGTATCTGTCATGAAGAATCTCGTTTCTTTAATGCTTTTCGGTGGTTTATCGAGAAATAACGGTAGATTATCACTTGATAAACTCACCGCAAAAGCAGTGAAATTATCAAAAACTTATACCCTGCTTTTGTGCATTTCATCCTATCTGACGTCATCTATGCGGGGCGAAATAAGTGACGTCACAATGAACGTTGCATAGCAATCTCGCGCAAAATGACGCGCTTTACGAAAATATGTCTTAGAAATTTCACATTTTGTCTCATTTTTGCAATAAAGAAATAGAATAATCGTTTGTTTTTCGAGTAAGATCGATTAATATTTCATTTCGTGAAAAACAAAAGCTATATTTTCACTCGTGGCTCTGCCACTCGTGAAAATATAGCTTTTGTTGTTCACTCAATGAAATATAAATCGATCTTACACTTAAACAAACGATTATCCTCTATATGCTTTCTGTCAAATTTTGGGAAAGTTTTTAACAATTACAGTTAATAAGATCGTGAAAATGGTTTGATTTGATTTGAATTGGGGTTTTACGTCGCTTTCAACAATCTCACAGTTATATCGCGACGACTTGAGCACTAACGATGGATTCCTGGTATTTTCTCACACCAGTACTACCACCAAATCCCTTTCCTAGCCTCCAGTTGCTATTCCACATAGGTTTACGATCATCTACCCATTGGTGGAAGACAAATGTCGGAAAAGATAAGTGCCGCGGCCGGGTATCGAACCCGTGTGAATATAGACCCCTGGATTTGAAGTCCGGCGCGCTACCAACTGCGCTATTGCCGCGGCTCGTGAAAATGGTAGAGAGAACGTTGTTGTCGGAATGATTTTGGAATGAAATTGATTGATTGTTCGGAGCGAGTTTTGAGTGAAATTCCGGGGAGGTAACCCATTATTCCTTATTATCGATATTTATTACAAACCTTTAATAAAATATGCAAGTAAGTTCTAAAAACAGCATCCTTTTTTATCAAGAACACCTCAAACGCTCATACTTTCAATTACGTTAGCTAACTCGCATTTTTTTCTAGGCATATTCATTTTGAATATATTTGTTGATTCTTTCTTTTTTAGTGGATTATGGGCGTTTTTTAATGATTTGAGTGAGTGTATGGGATTAATGAATGAAGCGCTGAGTGAGCGGCTTAGAATGATTTTGATTGTGATGAATGTCAATTTCACTAAATGTAACCAAGTATATAATGTACTCTAAAGCAGCGCCACTCATTCTTTCCGACTATTTGTCTCTCACTAATGGGTTGATAATCGTAGAGCTATGTGAGATAGCAGCTGGAGGCTAGGAAAGGATGTGGTGGTTGTACTGGTGAGCACAGGGACTCTGCACATGAAAAAGGACTTATACAATGATTTGGCTAAAAAAATGGTATATAAATATAGTCTATATTTATATTCCATTTTTTTTAGCCAAATCAATGTATAAGGCTTATTTATCATGTGCAGAGTCCCTGTGCTGGTGAGAGAACAACCAGGAAACCATTGTAAGGTGCTCCGGTCGCCGCGATATAACTGTAAAAAAAGTTGAAAGCGGCGTAAAACTCTATTCATTCATTCATTCATTCATTCATTCATTTATTCATTCATTCATTCATTCATTCATTCATTCATTCATTCATTCATTCATTCATTCATTCATTCATTCATTCATTCATTCATTACTCTAATGCAGAAAGAAATACGGTGACTGTTGTGAAAACCGCCTACCTTATTACTGGGTACGTAAAGTGAGAAAACAGTGGAAGATTGGTACACGTTATAGACGAAGATATAGCTGCATACCAGGTAATCTGAGCATTTTCTGTAATCTTTTTAATAAAAAGTCATTCTTGATCAAGCGACCAAGTCTATTTAGCGACCATTTTTATTCAGCGACCTTTTTAAAAATCCCCTTTTCAAAGTCAAAATATCTGGAATAAATCAGCTATCACTGGTACAAAAATGATTTTAACTGTATCCTTTGTTTCTAAAACTCACCAAACGATATTTGTGAATTTTGCAATAAATCAATTCAATTTGCAAACAAAACGTGTATAGAGCGACCATTTTCTTGAAAGACCGCTTTATATACATACCACTTTCCCACCCCACCACCCCTACCCCCAATATCTTTTAAAACTCGTTAATTCCCAAAAAATTAACCTTGAAAAAATTATGAGTTGTTTCAAACAATATATATCTTCAATAGTTCTTGATGCTTGCTTAGATCAGAAAAAAATCTGAAAATCTGCATTCAATAAGACCATAGGTCAATCATTATTTATTAGAAATTATCAGCGGTGAGCCAAACTCTTCGAACAAGATGTATAGATCGGGATTACGTATGTCATAACCATTTCCCAAAATGAATTAATTCTAAAAGCGACATGTAATTTACCTCTGTTGGATCAAACTTGTTATTCAAACATTTGGTTCACGGGGAATAATTATTTTCTTAAAGCGGCTCTTGCTCAGAATTTTAACAAAAAATACAAATTCGGTTGTAAAATGCGTAAATATGTGTATCTTTATAGGCTAAAGAATAGTAACGGAGCTTTAGCACTAACTGCTACTCATTTCGTCAAATAACATGTCGAAAGTTTCGAAGCGACGAAGTCCATGGGGTATCCCTTCTATTAATAGCGCGTCTATAAATTGCAACATGAACACACCTCCACGTGACAGTGTCACATGACTTACTAAAATGAAAACAAACGAGCATGGCGGACAAGTAAATTTGGGTCACGAAACGCAGGTAAAAATCGCTGAGTTCATTAAGAACAAACTGATCGGGAGATTATTTAGTGTGAGGAAGAAACGAATGGTGAAAACGGCATCATTATATGTCTTTAAATCATGAATATTAACTTCAGTTGGCATAAATGGCCGATAGCAACGGAACATTTCAAGATTGGTGATACCCGGACCTATCTTGGTATTACCAAATTATTCGATGATTACCAAATTAAACCAAACTATTACCCAATTCATCCTAATCATAATTCGTGTTAATTATTGGGTTTAAAAAAATTTAATTCTTTTTGAATTAAGTATGCAAAATTACCAGATGAACGATTTTTTGTAGATTGTTATTGTATGTTTACAACATATTTGGTAATTCTAGGTAGCTATACCAATTTAAAGAGTAATCCGGTAATGGGTTGATTCTCACAATAATTTGGTAATTTCCTCACTCAGCTGAATGTAGTTCATGGTTTTTCATAATGAATAATCCGGTATACCAAATTAATGAGAAATGTTTGAATATGATTAAACAATAATTTGGTAGATCTAATTGTCTCACTTTGCTAATGCAGAATGCATAGTACAGTATACCAAATTAATGAGAAATCTTGGAATGATCGAGTTGATTTTCACAATAATTTGGTAATTGTCATCATGGATTATCAGACGGTAAGATGTGTACATTACAGAGGGAAATTAGACAAAAATTTATTTTAAAGTAAATATTTCAGTTAAATAATAATCATACATCCAATTTTACGGCCCAAAGATAAAGGTATAAAGGAATATATTATCAAATAATTTAAAAAAAAACAAACAAAAAAACCCCACACCTTTAAACCTTACAGTAATCATGATCAAAAAGTTAATTTTGGTAATAGTTTGGTTTAATTTGGTAATCATTGAATTATTTGGTAATTCCATGCACCCATCCTTCAACAATGTTTGCATATTGATTTCTAATTTGGGGTGATAAATTCACAGTGTGGACATGTTACTGACATCGATTGTAAGCTTTTGTGATATGTTTTATTGGTAACGGGTGTAATGGAGCTGTTTAAAAGGTGACCGGCCAACTCTGCCCATCAGTAAATCGGTCCAACGTATAACTCGGCCAAAAATCATTTTATACGGTCCAGGGGTCGACACTAACACAAGTCCTGGGGCCCTAGACCTGTGTGTTTTAGGGAGGACTGGTAGATGTTTTAATGCTGCAGGTCTTCAGGTCCATTGTGAAAAGAAGAACTAAGAATTTAAATCCATCCATTTTTGAAAAATAATTGCCTTTTGCAAATTTGCATTATCATTCGGAAAACATTGTGGAAAAAGAAGAAATTGCTTGTCAAAAGCATTTTCTTCTTTAACAACAATGTTTTAGGGTGTTGGGGTCGAAACGTCTATGTACTCTTATTCTTTTATTTTCATGTTGAATTTCAAAATTGTGTAATAGTGGTCTAAACCATATTTGAAAACTTAAACCCCTTAAATAACAGAAATCCTAGATCCATCTGATCATGATCAGAAATAGGTCCCTATTTTCCCTATGTGGCAAGGGTTATCAAAAGAATTATTTGATCAGGGAAAGGAAAAGCTTTGAATTGCTCTATCAACTGTAATTTTGGCACTTTATCCCTTTGTTCTGCCAACTTTTCATCTAACATAAATTAAATGTCTCCACCAAAATTATATGAATGTGGTAGATGTATGTCTAAGTAGCTGCTTGCTTGGAAGGAACATTGTGTTACTATATGGATTTACTGGTGTGAGAAACAATAGGAGACCATGAGTAGATATCCGCCCCCCAACCCACCACCACCACCAAATAACACGCTGCTACAATTTGGAAAGGAAAAATTTTCATTGTTGCAGAGTGAAATTCTATTGTATTGTGGTTGGGTTGATTATTTATTCTTTTTGGGGGAAGTTTACATAATCATGACTTTCTTCTGAATGAATTTTGATGATTTTGTGGCCAATTTAGGGTGAAAAAAGGCACAGGATTTTGTAACCATGTGTTTTTGGTGTTGGGTCAAAAAGGCCCAGTGTCAGAAAGGCCCGGGTCAGAAAGGCCCGGGTCAAAAAGGCCCACTATCAGAGTTGACCAAAAAGGCCCTGTCCAAAAAGGCTAACTCTTGAACCCGACAAGAAAAGCTGATTTCAACTGACCTGCCTGCAAGTTGTTAATTGGTATACATGTTTCTCATAAACATTATTTTTTAATTATCCTATATGTTCAGACTAAAAAATCATTTTATTTATCATTTTAATTTCACCTTGTTCAATAGATGTATAAAATAATTTTACAATTGTCAATGAGGAATTGATGTTATCATATTCAGACCAATGAGAGTAATTTTTAGTATCATAAGTTCAAATATCTTAGCGTATAAATGCAGTTTGATGTATGCCTCAAAAGATTAAGTTGTTGATTAAATTGTATGATTCTTCTAAGAAGAGGACATGCCGCCCCAGCCTGAAATGAAATAGTACAGCATCATTTCATAATACTTGTAGCTATAACACCTGTTATTTGAGCAAAGTCAAGTTGATTCTCTTTGACTCACATAATGACTCCCTTAGTGTTACATTTTGATAGTGGGCCTTTTTGGTCATTTTTCATAGTGGGCCTTTTTGGACTGGGCCTTTTTGACCCGGACCTTTTTGTCACTGGGTCTTTTTGTACACTGGGCCTTTTTGTCATTGGGCCTTTTTGACCATAAGCCGTGTTTTTTGGAGTATTTTACAGATTGTATAAATTTTTTATTTAATGTGTCTTTCGAAAAGATGCTGAATGGAAAATTTGATCTTGTTAGGTTGAAAAGAGTTACAAATCAGTTCCAAAGTATCTATCATGTACAGAGCCCAAGATTCCTTACCAAACAGTAGCACATTTCCTTTCTAGCATTTGTTCCCATCCAATGAGTAGATAATCATAACTTTTGATAGGTAACAGCTGGGGGCTAGAAGGCTAGGTTTTGAAGGGATGAAATGGTAGTACTTGTTTGACAAATATCAAGGCTACTTTGTTAGATGATCAAGATACTAGTACACCGATGTGACTGAAGGATTGTTAAAATTGGGGAAAACCCCATTCAAACAGATAAACCTTGTGTTATATTTCATAAGCTGGTGCACCTACAATGGCTAACAGTGACCCCTACTACCTTTTATTTACTCTTTGGTGAATGTGTTTCATGTCAAAAAAAATGCAGTAAAATTCAATCAAAATTGATTTACTACATGTACATCTTGTTTTTTTCAGAATTGATATGCAGCTCTTTTGACTTATGGACAGTAGCAATCAATACAACACAAGAATGACAGAGGAATTTCTGAAAGCAGTAATTCAATGGGCATGGAAGTTATATATAACCAATATTGAATATTCCTTAAGACCCATGGAACAGTTTATAATTTAATCCTATTTACTATCTTCTCTCCACATAAATTCAACTCCAGCAAATAATTGTTTGGTATCATAAGCATCAAATTACAGCTTGCAAGCCCAGGACATACTCAAACGTGCACAGAAAAGAAAGCATTTATGGGTTGACTATCTAACAAGATGATGTACCAAATCAATGTAAAAATAAATAGATGTAGACCAAACCATATGATGTAGTTCAGAAGCCACAGAAAGAAACTTTTGTCCCTTTATCAAGCCAAGTTCTACAGTTCACATGCATCATCCAAGTTAACAACTTGTCATACACATCAGATCTCAACAAGATACCAGTACTTTGAAATTCAAAATTCAAGGATAAATGTGTTTATTTGCTGAGAATCCTCAACATAGCAGTGTCGGAAGACAATGGAAAAAATGTCAATTGACCTTTCTTATGCAATAATTAGTCATATTTTTATATCCACTGGCTGAAAGCCACTGAGGATACTATCATGGTGCTTTGTCCATCATGTGTCCGTGTGTCCGGCAAATGCTGTCATAAACATTTTCTTTGAAAAATTTCTTATCAGAAACAAATGAATGAATTTCACTTAAATTTCACAGAAATGATCGTTTTTTGACTTTGAATCAAGATTGTTCAAGAAATTGATTCAATGAATGACACATCTTACTTTGGAAGGTCATATGATAAGAAGCAATTTTTCTCTGGGATTAAGATATGGAATTTCTCTAATTTCTACTTAAAACTTCAGAAATTAATTTTCATTAGATGAAAAATACACACATGTATTACTTTTGGATGGAGGAGGTGTTTTCTATATGTTATGTAATTGTATGTAAGCTTTTAAAAACATTTTCTCAGAAACTAAAGAATGAAATTCAACTAAATTACATATGAATTGCCCTAAGAAAACCCTTTATAACAGTTCTTAAGCACTGCACTTCTCCTCATGAGATCTATCCGCCCATAAAGTTCAATGACTGGATACATGTACATACTTTAAGAGAAAAGCTAAGGACAAAAATCACAATATAAATTGAACAAAGTGCAAGTACAAAATATGAAGAGTAGAGTTATGGTCCTTGTGCACTGCACTTCTCCTCAATGAGATCTGTGTACCTGCAAAGTTTCATGGCTCTTGCTTGCATACTGTAACAGAAATGCTCCTTACCAAAGGTTAGTTAAAATTTAACAAAGGGCTATCATTCTAGATATATGGTGAGTGGAGTAATGGTTTTTAAGCACTTCACTTTTCCTGCAACCTGTAATATTTCATAATTCTGGCTTGCTTACTTTCAGAGAAAGGCATTTGATAAAAATCAAGTTATACATATATATAAAAGGGCAATAACCAAAATGATATGAAGAGAAGAGTAATGGTTCTTGTGCACTGCACTTCAAATCAATGAGATCTATTCACCTGTGAATTTTACTTTACTAACTTTCAAACTTTTGGAGACAAAAATCAAGTTATATATTTAGCAAAGGGAATTAACTTAAGTTATTGTCCAAAAGGTCTTGAGTTTGATTCTTGGGAGCAGCTCTAAAATTTTGGTTCTTTCTTTGTCCAACACATTTGGGGCAGGTACTTGTGCATGTCCATGAAGCAAAATCAGAAGTGATAAATCAAAGCTGTAAGAACTTGTATCCCAATCAAGGTAATTAATAGGTTTGAGGGAACAATAACTCAAAATATGAAGAATAGATTAACAGTTCTTTCTTGTGCACTATACTTTTTCTCAAGGAGTCTGGATATCTATCAGATTATCCACATTTTATTTTCGTGACTCTAGTTTACTTACTTTCTGAGATATGCTCTGAACAAATTAGTCTATGGAGGAATAGACTGACCATCAGAGGATTGCAAAGCAATAAAACCCTCTTCTTTTAAGCGAGCATGAATTTATAGTGAAAACCTTGAAAATCATTTTCTCCATAACTGAATGATGGATTTCAACCAAAATGAAAATGTGCAGAAATAATCATTACCAGAGAAATTCCAAAAGGAAATTGCTTCAATCAGATTGAAACAGGTCTTTTAAAGTTGAAATTTGTGAAAGTCACCAGGAAGTTTACATTTGATTTCAATTCAATTTCTAATGAATGTTCTTGGGTGTACAGGTATTTCTAAATAATGTTGCAGTTTATTTTGCATGGGAGATGCTTCCTTTGTTTTAAAATAAAAGCCTTATTATCCTGAAAATCAGATCAGAAGATTCAGGCATGTGGAGCTAATCAGGCGCTCAAGCACGTCTAGTCAATTGTGCCTATAGATTATCATATCTACAAAAAGTATTTTTGATTTATCAAATTGTTTCATTGCTATAAATTTGGTTTGGTAAAAATTAATAAATATTTTCAACTATTTGTTTTCTACATTTTTCTTTTTTTTTCTTACTGTCTAGACAATCTGTCTAAAGTACCAAATAACATAGAAACAAATACAGTAAAAACGTGTTTTAATAGACCACTTACAGGACCACCAAAAAAAACGGTTGTTATAGAGAAAAGTCGCTTGGTACACTTTTTGTTTACAAATTCAAAGCATAATTTTGTTTGAATATGTATGTTATTGAGAATTTACAAATATCCTATATTGATATAATCATCTCATTGAGTTTAAACAAGATATAATTTATTTCCAATAATTTGTTACGATATTTATATTAGATCAAGAAGATTTTGAAAACTATTGCTTAATGAAAATGGTTGTTTAATAGACATGGTCGCTAGAGCAAGATGGACTGTATTTGAATATTACTCAAGTTCAAGGGCAGAATTTAACTATAGAGCAAATTTTGCCTAAAATTGTATTACATCCCTTGAATTTCACTTAAAACTTACTCATTGCACTTAATTGAATTTCATTCCAATTTCATTTCAAAATCATTCACTGTCAATTTCACGATGTTCCTAACTACACTGATTGAGAAATAGGCCTTCAGCACAAAGTGTTAGCAATTAGCACGTACGGTCAATCATTGTGACCAGTATCTGCTTTTTTCGTCTTTCCATCAATCATTACATAAGTGTGTTTATTCCTGGGACTTTGTAACTTTTCGTTGTAAATAAGTTACAAATTGGAGTCTTGATCACCTTTACATTGCTCTCTGATTTTATACCCCCCCCCCACCTATGAAGTGGGGGTATATTGGTTTCACCATGTCTGTCTGTCTGTCCATCCATCCATCAGTCTGTCCGTCCATTCGTAGGCCTTTTCGTTTCAGGACTCTTACTCAAGAACCAAGTGACCTACAATCATGAAACTTTATGCAAATGTTGCTTATGGCACAAGGAAGTGCTCTATCATTTTTGGATCACATAGCTCAAAGGTCAAGGTCACAGTCAGACTTTTTTAATTTTCGTTCTGGATTCCAAATCGGAAACCAAGCCACCTACAGTCATGAAACTTTATGCAAATTTTGCTTATGACTCAAGGAAGTGCCCTTTTGTGTTTGGGTCACATAGGTCAAAGGTCAAGGTCACAGTCAATTTTTGTTCAATTTTCGTTTCCAGACTCTAACTTAAGAACCAACAACAACCTAGAATCATGAAACTTCGTGGAAATGCTGAAGATTACCTCAATATTTGTTACAAATACATCCTGCACAATAGCACATGCATTTTGATAAAGTGCTTGTGGGGTGTACAAGTCCGCTCTGTGACAGTTCTAGTTTTTAGACACATAAAACAAAAGTCCATCTAAGGAACAAGTCATTCTGCATACTTGGGCTGTTCTTGAGTTATAAAGGCGTAATAATTATCTTAGTCTTTTATTTATTTTCAAAACCTCATGCTGTGTGAATCCATACATATTTTTAGCTCAACTGAGCACAACATGCTCAAGTTGGGCTTTTATGATCACCTTTTGTCTGTTGTGCTTCGTCCGTCGGAAGTTGTCGCAATCTCCTCAGTAACCATTGGGCTGATTTCAACCTAACTTGGCAGAAATATTCCTTGGGTGACCCTTCTCAAAACTTGTTTTTTAAAATTGATTGACCCCCAAATATTGGTGTGGCAGGGCGGGGCAGTTTTTGACCCTGATATCGTTAAACATCTTCTCAGTAACCATTGGGCTGGTTTCAACCAAACTTGGCAGGAACATTCCTTTAGAAACCCTTCCCAAAACATTGTGCGTGAAATTTTGATTGACCCCAGGATGTGTTTGTCACATTTCTGCCAAGTTTGGTTGAAATCAGCCCAATGGTTACTAAGGAGAAGATGTTTGAAGATTTAAGGGTCGAAAGCTGCCCGGCCCTGCCACGCCCATATATGGGAGTAAATCAAACTTTCACAAACAGGTTTTGAGAAGGGTTACCCAATAAACTTTTCTGCCAAGTTTGGTTGAAATCAGCCGAATGGTAACTGAGAAGAAGATGATTAAACATTTTAGGGTAAAATCTGCCTGACCCATATTTGGGGGTCAATCAACCTTTCCAAAACAAGTTTTGAGAAGGGTAACCCAAGAAACATTTCTTCCAAGTTTGGTTAAAATCGGCCCAATGGTTTCTGAGGAGAAGATATTTAAAGAATTGTTGACTTCCGACGCACGACGGAGGACGCTCATCAGATAAAAGGTGATCACATAAGTTCACCTTGAGCACTTTGTGCTCAGGTGAGCTGAAAATATCTCTTTTATGGACAAAAGTCATTTCCCTATTTGTTACTGTAAAAATTCTTAAGAACCACAGGTTGTAATAGAATTATTCTATTCCCATCAGAAAGGGAGGAGCTTTGATTACAGGCCACCCTACATATGAATTGCTCAGTGCAAAATGATTGTAACTGAATATAAACATATTTGCAGTTGCAGCAGTTTTGCAATAAACCATCAATATTTGTTATGACGGTGGAGAAATTGTCAAATAATAAACATAATCCACACAAAATACTAACATTTGATAGGGGAAAAGGACCGTAAAACCTCTGTTGAATTTGTAGTGATATTGATTTTGTGGGTATGGGCATTTATTACAGGCTTCAATTGATGGTAAAGTCACATCAAAGATGGTCAATTTGAACCTTGGAAAAGGGGGATGGGGTAAAAAAATGCTTTTCCCATATTTTGGGGTCAATAAAAATTTCTCAAACAAGTTTTGAGCAGGGTCTCCTTATGAACATTCCTCTCAAATTTGGTTGACATCAGCTCATAGTTTACTGAGGAGAAGATGTTAGAACAATTATTGACCACTTGCAATGACTGATACACACACACGACAGACAAGAGGTGATCTCAAAAGCTCACATTTTGCATGGTGTGCTCAGTTGAGCTAAAACCCTTAAATCTTTTACTCATAATATCAGTAAATTCAGGCTTCTCAGGTGGCTCTTATTGCAGTTATATATCGGATACTGGTGCACCTACACATGGCTTTCTGTTGTTTCTCACACCATTATAACCTCAACATTTCATCCCAGCCACCAGCTATCTATCCCTTTCCAAGCCGGAATTCATACTCCTGATCCCAGGATTGACTGCCAAACAGTAACCAACTTAGCTAGCCAGGCTAGGCCCCTACTTGGAGCTCTGTTTATACCCCCCCCCCCCCCCCCCGACCTACAAAGTAGAGGGGGTGGATTATTGGTTTCACCATGTCTTTCGGTCCCATCAGATTATGCTGTTGTCTTTCCACCTATTCCAATACTCTGACTCAAGAATGAAGTGACTTAGAATCAAAGAACTTTATACAATGGCTGCCCATGAACCTAGAAAGTTCCCTTCTTATTAGTGGTGAAGAAGGTCTTTTAATCCTATTTGTTTTACATCGATTGGGAAACAAGTTATAACAACTTAGATTGATCTGTTTTGATTCTGCTTACTGGAAAGTTCACCAGTATATGTGCTGAATGAATATGCCATTGAAATATTCAAGATTGATAGCCGATCCCGGGAATGGTTTGTGAGTACAAATGTATTAGGTTAGCCACTTTCAACAGTTTTTAGCTCCACTGGCTGAAAGCCACTGGGGCTATTGTCATGGCGTTGTGTCCGTCGTGCGTGCGTCCGTCCGTGCGTCCGTCCGTCCGTAAACTTTTCTTTAAAAATCTTCTACTATCCATACTTTCCACTATTTAACATAGACAGAAATGACCTCTGCCCATAAAATACATTTTTTTCATCCGATCACAAAATCTTTTGGTAGACTGAAAAAGGGTCACTCAAGAATCATTTCAGTGAAATTTGGTTTAAACCAATCACTTACATTCAGAGAAAATGATTTTTGAAGATTCCACTATTTAACATAAAGAAAAATGACCTCCGCCAAAAAATACATTTTTTTCATCCGATCACAAATTATTTTTTTGTAAACTGATAAAGGGACACCAAAGGGTCATTCATGTAAAATTGAATTGGAATCCATCAATTAGAATCTGACAAAACTTCCTTTTTACCATATTTGGAATTTAGCAATGCCCATAATCCTTGTTTTCATTGGATCAAAATTTCTTTAACAACTTTGAAAGGTGGTCACCCAAGGATTATTCCTGTTAAGTTTGGTTGAAATTCATCCAGTAGTTTCTGAGGAGAAGGTTTTTAAAGAAAAAGTTTACAACCGGACACACGGATGCACATACGGATGGACGGACACACAATGGACACAACGCCATGACAATAGCGCCAGTAGCCTTCGGCTGGTGGAGCAAAAATTGCTGTTTTTGATTTTCCATGGAAGACAGATTTGACTCGTGATTCAGTTGGTGTTGTTTAATTCTATACATCTAAATGCATAAGATTGTGTTTTATCTAGATGCTAAAATGTATCTATAGTTTGCTGCCATTTTATCATCTTTATGCTGAAAGTCTTTTGAGTAAGAGTAAGGTCCACTAGCTGTCACACAAGTTCACCACAATCTGAAAGAAAACAAGATATGTTTGTGAAACATGAATGCCCCCCCCCAAACAGCAACTTTTAGGGAACTTTGACCTTGTCACTTGTTGGTAGGGGCACATGTGTATCAACAAGATCTATCATAATGCCCATTATGAAGGATGGAATGATTGCCACTTAAAAGCTTTTTTGTTCAGTTTTTCAGCGCCCTTAGCCAAATTTTGACACCCCATTTGACCCAATTTCAAACTTGACATTCTGACCAAGTTTCAAGTCATTTGGGCCAAAAATGTAGCCTCTACAGTGCACAATAGGCTTTTAAAAGAGTTGACCCCTTGACCCCATTTTTGAACCCGCATGACCCAATGTCAACTTGACCGAGAATTGAGACAAACATTCCAACCAAGTTTCAAGACATTTGGGGCAAAAATGTAGTGTTTTTTTTATTATACTTTCTTAGATATGCTCCAGACAAGAATGTTCTACAGATGACCTGACTGACAGACCTACTGACCGACAGACTGATTGACAAGTGCAGAGCTATATACCCCCACTTCTTTCAAGGGTGGGGGCATAATCATTTCACAAACTTCATTTCAAATACTAGTTGCTTTGATTTTCAGCTGGACAGCTTATATTCTATTTGCTAAATTGGTATATCCACTCATTTTAATCACAAGGCTAAATGGCTACCTTCAACCTGGACTTTTACTATTTGTGTTTATTTTGGTAAGTTCTCTGTTAAGTAATAACAGATGTTTGGATCCCGAATCAATTCTCTCTGACATTTCCAATTGAAGAAATAGTCTTGTTTTTATAATTTTATTTGGACAACCAAATGTATTTACCTTTATCATACTGAACACTATAAAAAAAACATTATTGCGTAGAATGGAAGTATAGTCAAAGATCAGTCTGAACATATCTGCAGGCTGAATAAAATCTATACCACCCGATACATCTTAAATCCGATATTTATAAGGATACATTTCCAAAATAAATAATGACTCATGGTAAAAGCATTCAGTACTTTCAGTACTTTGATTTCAATGCAACTTTGCTAATGATTCTATTCAGTATGACAAGGGTTATATACAACTGTAGTTACAACATTTCCAGGGATCAGCTCAACACTATTGTTAGTGCCAATAAATATATAGGCACTTACAAAAGTGTTGCACTGACCCCTAGATATGTTTGTCTGGTGATCAAATGATATCCAGTGTTTTTCAGGAAGAGGGTCTGGATCTCCTATCCCCACCCGTAGACCTATGCATTATTCTATTTCCCTGCAAACACATAAATTCATAGCAGAGCACAGCATGTTACTTTTCAATATCAAAGCCCAAATGGTGGTGCTTGCTAGTGGATATGCTAAGTCAAACAAGAGCACTGCATCCAGATGTAATTGCAAGGGCTTTATAGCCCAAAAAGTTCAAGTTGTAAAGAGGCAACAATTCTTGCAAAACTACTTTCACAGTTACTTCCCTTTAGATGTCTATAGAGAAGGGGGTCCATGTAACTAAGACACAAAAATATTACCAATATTTCTGATAAACCTATGTTGTTGCCACACACTTTGTCTCAACACATGATCTCTGTATCTTTTATCTGAAAATTGAAATAAAATCAAATATACATGTAGCACATATTTGAGATGATGAGAATATAGGTTGTTCTTCTCCCTTACAGAAATTAAGTTTGCTGCAAATTTACCACTAACTAATCTGTTTGCATGAAGAGTAAGCAGCAACTAAACTTGTGTTTGAGAACATCCATTTACTGCAAACATCCTGCAAACTCCTTGAATTAAAAAAGATGTGTAACATGTACAGCAGACTATTTGCAAACAGGTTCCTGTTTGCGGTAAGTTTGCAAGAACACATTTTTTATTAGTTAGATCATGCACTTAGCCGGAAGTTTGCAAGAAGATGAATTTTGGAAAAAAAATTAGTTTCATTCAAACTACAAACAGCTATTTTTTGTAATTATTAATCCTTCCCATGCTGATCAAAGTATGTCCTGCTGTAGGCCTACACGAGGCTTCAGCAAACAGTATAGACTAAGCTCAGCCTGAAAATATGTGCATTCTGATCTTAACATGCACTGTACAATGTTTATAAGTGTGAAATACTAGTGGAAGAAATACAAAGAATTTATTCTCATATGATCCAGTCACTGTATTATTACTGAAATAGTGATTACAGCAGTGGAATGCTTGTCTCAAACTAATATATCAATTTCATTAAACTAATTAAAGATATATAATTTTTTAAAACACAGGCTCAAGGAATCTTACTTTACATAATTCATATGCCATTCCCAACATGAAAATTTGCTATCTTGGTACAGTATAAAGTGAATATTTAAACAAGAGGGTCAGAATTGCCCTAAAACCCTCTCCTGAATTTCATTGGTCCAGTGGATCTCATCCAAGTAACTTTCTGGCAAAGTTTAATTCACATTTGCCTAATTTTTGAAGAGGAGTTGTTATTCAAAGAATTGAAAGTGATAATTGACCCTTCCCACACATTCATTACTGAGGAGGCTCAAAATAAGCTCCCCCTACCACGCCCAAATTTATGGGTTGATCAAAATTTCACAAATTTGAGAAGGGCCACCCAAGGAGCATTCTGGTAAAGTTTCATTGAAAGCAGCCCAGTAGTTTAGGAGGAGATGTCGTTCAAAGATTTTGAGCTCAAAATAAGCCCCACCCTGCCAGGCCCATATTTATGGAAAAATCAAAATTTTGCTAACAATTTTCGAAAGGGGTCACTCATGGAACATTCAAGCAAAGTTTCATTGAAATCAGCTGAGTGTTTCAGGAGATGTCATTCAATGATTTCAGACTTAAAATAAACGTCAACCTGCCACGCTCATATTTATGGGTCAATGAAATTTTGCAAACAATTTTTGAAAAGGGTCACCCAAGGAATATTCTGGTAGAGTTTCATTGAAATCATCCAAGTGGTTCAGGAAGACATGAAAAGATTTCAAAGTGAAAAAAGTGCTACATTGAAATTTCAATTATATTTTGCTGACAATTTTTGAAGAGGGTCACCCAATGAACATTCTGGCAAAGTTTCATTGAAATTGGTCCAGTGGTTGAGGAGATGAAGAATTTTTTAGATTGTTTACGATGCATGACAGACTCTGGATGATCCTAAAATTTCCCATTGAGGATATTGTGCTCAGATGAGCTAAAATGGCAAAGGCAAACATTCTTTCATGCCAGCCTGCCATGCCTACTTTTATGCCTACACTTATGAATATAGATTGATGACAGTAGATCTTATCTGGGGCATTTCTTTTTCAAAACATAAAAAAACAAAAACAAAAAAAATAAAAGTCTAAAGTTTGTCAGGACAACAAAGCTGACTGCCTAGGTGATAGCAACGGCTACAGGTTTTGTTAAAAAATTCCTTAGAAGCTTAAATGCGTGTTGAATGTCTTTTTTTTTCCCCTGTCAATTTTTTCCCACTTAATTTAAAAAGGCAATTACCATTGATTTCTGGTATTCAGTGTCCCGTCATGTAACTCTTCTTCTGTCAGTCTTCAACATGTTGCATAAGCAAAACAAATCAAGCCTAAGTGTGTCTCAAATCTATTTACTGCTGTCTTCACTGTTGAACTAACCATGGATCTTCCCAATTAGTGTTTGTGACCTATAAAACAAAAAAATCTAAAAAAAACTTGCCTCCATGCATAAGTTATCAAATTACATACTACTGTTGAAGAGCCTTGGTGGCTTCTTGGAGTGATAGCATCCCCATGAATAATTTCACAGGAATAGATATAAATTAATTACTGGAAATTTTGTTGTATTTTACTCAAGGATATTTAATATGATAAAGGGTCAGAAGATTCTTATTCAATGAAGGTCCGAACCCATACCAGATTTTATCATGCATACCGGTATGTAATAGAGAGGCAATTGATTCTACCCACTGCTACCCATATTTTACAGCTGTGTCAACTGTGGCTCCTTCAGTAAAGTGTCATGCCCAAATAAACTACCTGCCTCTGGTGGGGCTCGAACATGCAGCAACCAGATAACAAGTTGAGCACACTTACCACTTGCGAAAAAAGCCAGACAAGTCTTCAAGAATACCCTGAGTGAAGAAATTCCAACAGACCCATCCATGTATTACAATATTTGGATTACTTTCAGTTTCATGGTGTCTGGTCACCAAAATTTATCCTTTATTACAGTGTCATTCAGATGTGTAAAGAATTTTGTCCATTTGAATATATTTGCTCAAACCCTACAAAATGAATTGTCTTAGGACAACAAAACTGTAATTTACACAATTAATGGTTTAGTATAGGGTAAGTACTCCCTTACAGGTGTTTGACTCTGATTTTATTTTTCATCTAGGTCCCTAAACTGGCTCTATTCAGTGTTTTACTCTGATATTTTATGTTTTTTCGACTAGTCTTGATTGAGACTAGGCGAAACAAAAAATAACATCCAGATAGAGGGCAGTGTCAAATGACTAGCATACCAGTGGCCAATCCAAAGGGGGGGTTGGGGGGGTTCAATGAACCCCCTCTGTATCCAAATTATTTTCATTGTAGTGGAAAAATTCAATCAAAACTTTGCAACACAAGAAAATAACTCTTTCTGTAGTGTTCGAATCACAGGCACTTGAAATTTTAAGAATAAAATATATTAGAAATGTACATGTTTGAGCATAGGGATACTATGGGCAAATTACTCAAATGCTACACCGACACCGAACCTCCTATATAGAAACCCTGGGTCCGCCACTGCATACAGACCCCATATCTCATGTTCAAACATTCATTTTAGAGATACCCAAACAAATTTCAACGTGTATAATTACACCAAATAATAAACTACAAAATTAAAACATCGGTTGGGTATGAATTGAGAAGAGTACGAAATAAAAAGTGAATCTATGAGACCATGACTCGTGGGTTATAGCAATTATCATATTAAGTAAAGGTAAAACAGATTGATATATTCGAAAATCGAGCATTATCACTCTAAAAACTAACGGTATTTACTCGTTATTGATCGGTTTTTGATCTCGCTTAAGTGCGGATTGACAAACGCCTCGACAGTCTGAATATCTAGATAGATCTACGTAATTAACAATTTACCTGCTGTCCCCATTTCGATCCATACGCAGTAGGCCTACCACATTCGACTGATTTATCCATCTATTTCGTGCTTCGATCATTTTGAAATCGTTTTATTTTTCATGGCGTGTTTCAATCTACGAGGTCCCTCAGCTGTCAAAATTAATCGACCTTGACATTCTTAGACAAATGTAATACGCATGCGTGAAATACTTGGCTCGAAATTTAAAATAGTTTTTTTCGACGTTAGGAGACACTGTATTTTTTCGGAGGGAATTCCTCTTAATTCAGGATTATATGTCTCTATTCCGATATAATACCAGATCAAATCTATTTTTTTTGAAGTCATTTAAGCGACGAAGTCATGACTTGCAATAATTTTACAAAAAGTTTTAAATTTCGCATTTTCCCGTTCTGTGAAGGAGCCGCTTTAAGCAGGTCACAGATTCAAATAAAAAAAAGAAGAAGGAACGCATTTGAGCCTGTGCGTGAGATTTCCATTAATTCCAAATATCCATGAAGCAAAGACTCTGACCAGCCTGTGCATCCGCACAGTCAGGCCAGAGTCTTCACTATGCACTAAGTAGATAGATAATGTCTTAAAGTATCTATAGGCTATCAGGTTACTTAATATTTACATTATGTGACTGTCATCGCTCTCCAATATTTGCATCTCACGAAAGTTTCGAATTGTTGGAAATGTCACGCACAGGCTCATTTCATCTTTTTGTCTTTAAGGTTGTAGATTTTACTCAACAGTGAATGGCAGAAAGAGGGTAGTGTTTATACCGGCAAATGAACGTGTCAGAATCGGTTGCTTCGATATTGTTTGTGTACCGACTATGTCGTACGGCGGGGTAAGTTTGAACGTAGGACCAGTGAAAACACACTAACTTGAAGTAAGTTCTATCGTGAAATAGGCATTCATCGCAATCCAAACCATTCTAAATCGCTCAGTCAGCGCCTAAATCATTCATTACAAACACTCACTCAAACCATTCCAAAACGCTCAAAAATGATTAAAAAGATGAGATCAACAAGTACCTTCTAGAATAAGATAAGATCAACAACTACATTCTAAATAAATATAGATAAAAAAAACGTGATTTCATTGACTAAATTGAATTAGCAAACGGCTGATTGGTTCTTGGGGAAATAGAAGGCTATTTTTGGAACTCGTATGCATAATTTATAAAAGGGAGGTGATAAATATCGCTATTTTAGTCAAAATGGACAAAATTAGCGACATTGTACTACCTCCCTTGAATTTCAATCAAACTTCGCTCCCCACACACATCCAATTTCATTACAAAATCATTCCAAAATCAATCAACTTGGCAATTCACGATAATCTTAACTATTCATGCAATTTAGCATTAATTGACCTTACCGATCGCACTATTTTTCCTCCAATGAGAGGCCGCTTTTCCGTTTGAAATTCAAATTATATATCCCATAACCTGACTACATGTATCTGCTCGAATAGTTGAGCTACGTGACTTTAGGTCAAACGTTGGTAGGTGGTTTAATTTTAGAAACAATGTGTGAATTAATCTTACTCGAAATGACTTTTGCCGGTGTTTTTTTTTTTTTAATTTTAAAGATTCGTGAAAGTTTAAGCACTGAAAATTAGTTGCATGGTAACTTGAATGATGTGTTAGCATCTTAAATTAGAAATGTTATATGGATACATGGTTTGAAAAATACGTGAAGAACACTGCCTTTAATTAATTTATGCAAATTTCAGGAAGTGCTGATGCCCCTGGCTAATTATTTTAATTAATCAAGGTGTAAATACCGTATTCAGTAGTTCTATAAACCGTAGAAATAGGTTTAAGAAAAACAGTATAATTCCTTTAAAGTTTGCATTTACATTGAAACTTCCCGAACTTGTGTCGAAATGTTTTACATTCATCAAATTTATGCATGTGTAGTTTCCTGTTTCGTCTTGTTCATTTTACAATTATACCACCAGAATCGTCAACCTTCAGTTCTTTCAGTGCTTTGATTTGTATTCATTTATTTTTCTAATAAATGACATTCAATGTCCGAGGCGTTGTGTTGCGATGTTTGTTTTGGAGCGGAATAAACCTCGGGAATATTAAGGATGCGGCCATGAAAGCGTGTCTTTTCGAAATTGAAAGACTGCGTTTTGTTTCAAAATTATAATATGTCCAAAAGTTCCCAAAAGACGACCAGAAAGAACTTTTAAAAAAGTGATTTTCTTCAAGCGTATTAAATAACCGAAATACCACCAGAAGCCGAAATTACCTGAGATATGATCTAAAATTACTACAATTACGTCCGAGGTACTTTCCAGTTTACGGAAATGTCCGAGCGATGGTCCGAATGGGAGCGGGGTTAGCGATCTGCCAATTGTCGGACCGAATGTTCTTTAGTCGCATTAATGTGTCACAATTTATATGTTTCAGGATCGGATATCACGATGTGAGACCCGAAAAAGACAGTGGACGGCTGTGTGCTTCGGTATCTTCGGTCGCTGAATTACCAATTTTCACTTTTAAACGAGGGGCGTTCAATAAATAAGTAGACAAAACATATTTATAATAATAATAATAATAATATACAGTGAAACCTGTCTTAAGCAGGCAGTCAAGGGACATTCAAAAAGTGCTTGCTTTAGACAGGTGGTTGCTTAATACAGGTCAATTTAAGTGCAATAGGTTCATTTGGGAAATTGGTGGCTGCTTGTTTAAGACAGACTGCTTGCTGAATAAAGGTGGCCGCTAAGACAGGTTTGACTGTATTGAACTTCAGGTCTTGAATCTATATCTTTGTGTACAGTTAGCTACATTCTGAAATTGACAATCGCCTCAGTCGCCTTAATTGCTCACTCAGCGCTCCATTCATTCATTCGAAGCACTCACTCAAACCATTTAAAACGCTCCAAACCCATTGTAAAATATAGAATCAACAACGTCACTAAAACAATTGGATAGAGAAAATAACATAACTAACATAATTCAAACTGTACGGGTCTAATAGTTTTTTTAAGAACCTGGAAAATATCTTTAGAATTCATATGCATATTTTATTAAAGGGAGGTAATCAATGTCACTAATTTTGTTCTTTATGAACAAAATTTGCGATACTGGATTACCTCCCAATAAATTCACTCAAAATTCGCACCACACACTCATTCCTAAATCATTCCAAAATCATTCACATTGTCAATTTCAAGTTGTTGTTAACTGTACATTATTTTACATCTTCGTGGCCAGGTTCTTAAATTTCTATGCATAAATTTCGCAAGTCAACGACAATGAAGAAAAGAATAATTTTAATTTTCTAATTATTTATTAACGCTCCTCGTTTCTTATCATTTTGTATTTCGAATCCACACCATGGAAGGGATTTGCGCATTTTCACCATCCTGTTATTAAAGTTCATAATAAAGTCTATTCATGACTGTGTTTATCAAGGATATTTAATTAAGAGACGAATAGAATATTTGTTGATTTCATAGAGGTATGAAACTAAAAAATCTAATCACACTTTATGAATACGCAAAACCGATTCATACATGAGTGTGATAAGGTTTTTTGTTTCATATCTCTATGAAATCAACAAATTTTGTTTTTATATCTTATAATTTAATATCATGAAACAAAATGTCAAGATTTGTCAGTTAAGAAACAGATTTCATACGGGACCATTTTTTTGAAAGCTTACAAAACAACTGCGAACTCATAGTTGTTTTCATTGGGGAATAAAAACAAATTTTCAGCCATTTACATTCAAAATATATACACAACTAAAATTAAAAAAATACCAATTGGTTGAATCCTTTGTTTCGTCGCCTGAATAAAATTTGGCTTCATTACCTAAATGCAAATGCATGTACAGTATTTTGCATATCTGTGCAATGTTGTTGATGGACAATCTAATGACGTATCTACATATCTACTAAAGCTGTAACTGCGTCATTTTGATATCCCAATGGCTCTGATGTGATGGTATCCAATCATAAATTATGAAGAGATTTTGCTTTGTGTGAATCTAAAGATCAATTACTCTTCTTTGTCATTCCTACCCGTGTCACCGTGGCTGCATATAGTTAGTACATGTATTATCGAGAAATTGACATTCACCCTGATGAAAACAATTCTAAATCGCTAGCCAAACGAAGACAATCGAACAGAAAAATACGAAGATATTTCTAAAGGGGGGGGGGGGGCAAGATTGGGGGTGGGGGGTAGGGGGTGGGGGTGGTAAACAGTATCGCTTAGTTTGTCCAATCGGGCAAAATGGCCCAATGGTTTTGATCTAGTTGAAGATCGATTTTACCAACTATACTAACTGTAATGCGTCTGTAGTAGATTAATCTTAGATCGCCTTGTTGCACTGCAAAAACTGAATCATATTCATATTTAATTCATTTCGAAAGAGGGGGAGGGGGCATTTAAAGAATTTCTTGAAAGTTGGATTATCTGCTTTAAACACCAATCAACCGGGTTTTAAGTCATATCATGGAAACCTACTTATTCTATTTAAGATTTTCCAAAATATATGTGCATGTTCATGTTTAGAATCGTTTGAAATAAAGCTAGAACCATTTTTAGAACTGTCTTTGAATGTTTTCTTTTCTTTTTTTTAATTTTCGTGACATATTTTTTGGACCATTCTCCGTTAACACTTTGAATTGTAATTCTAACTAAAATTGTCGCTGAGTACTGACCCAAAGTTGAATAAGTCATATCATAGCGATATACTTTCCAACCCTTCAAAAAAGCAACCAAGCGAATTTGAGTGTTGATGAGCAGACCAATCGAAATTGAGTTTCGACCGAGAATTATAATTCCGACTAAATAAGTTCAGAAATATTATTTCAACTATCACAGGTTATTGTGGAGGACAAATTTACAAATTATATTAGATCCGTTCTACAGAAAAACCCTCAAGGAAAACTCATGATAAATTTGTGAATTCAATTCTTAGAAAATAAAGACATATTTGTTAATCGTAATCGTAAAAAAGAAAAATGAGCCTGTGTGAAACATTTCCAAAAAATTCAAATGTGCACAAAGCAAAGATTCTGACCAGCCTGTGTACCTTCGAAAATACATTAAATCTCATAGTGTCTTACGACATTCCGGCATCTTCTGTTTGCACTATGTGGCTTTCTATGATGCTTAATGTTGCCATTCACGCACATGTCAAGTTGTTGGAAATGTCATGCAGGTGCTCAAATGTGTTATTCATCCTTTTTTTGAAAAAGATATTTTGTATCTGTGTTACCACTATCGCACAAACCGAAATTAATTAATTGGGAAAACGTTGAGAAAAAAGGAGAAAATGCCTGTTTCAGAAAAGTTTTCTCATTTTCTCAATGTTTTCTTAAATATTATTAAGTCTATTTAAATGTCAATACACTTTGAATTAATGTCAACAAGTTCTTGAAATTAGACTAGTCTAAAATTGTTTTGTTTTTAGAATCTGGGAAAAGGGCTGTCACACCACAGCGTATGAGAGTAACGTATACTCTGCGTAAAAGAAATATAAGAAGCAACCCGTTTTATACTCACAATTTTTCAGCGTATAACCGGCTGACTCGTGGAATAATCATCTGTAACGTATGACCAGCGTATACGCAGCGAACACAAAATATACATGGACTTTTGCTGGCGTATTTCACCGTTAATGTAACGTGTATAGACGCGTGAGTAGCGTAATGCAAGCGAACAAATAACGTTTGAATAACGAATGTAAGCATATGAATAACGTATACAGAGCTTATGGCTGACATCTTTCTAAGTTCCTACAGTGTACCAGAAGAAATCGAGTCGATAAGATTCCAAGAAAGAAACAAAAGGCACATGACTTTGGACTGAGACGCTCTATTAACTCACTTACGGCATATGACATGAAAAGTCTGTACAAGATATGATTACATTATATTTGTGACCCGTCACGCGAAAAGGGACCATCTAGGTAGTGCGTAAAGTATCGATCTTAGTCAGACTGCACAGACTGACTAGGTTCGAAACTAATCGCGCTTTGCTTATTTTCTGAATCTTGAATGATCAATCTATCTTCTCGTGAAAAAAAGAAAAAAAATAGAAATCCGACCTCTGGGGTCGTATTCACCAACCTATTCTAAATTTTGGAATTTAGTCTAGGCTAAATTGCCAAGTCTGGACTTTCCCAAGAATGGACTAAAGTGCGTATTCACCAACGCAATTTAGAATAGACTTCATTTAGAACGGTTTGTACAGAACTTAAGCGGCCACAGACTTACCATGGTTCCCCATTTCGAACAAGACGCAAATAAAAACAGCAACCATAGAATTCTGCCCTTCACTCTCCATTTCCCTCCTTCCTATCAATTGTTATTTCGATATATTTTTAGCAGTCGGGATAAATTGCTACATTCTATTATTTAAAATAATCAATATTCTATTGAGGGATTCTTGATTGAACGCGATTAAATTAGCAATAATAACTTCAATCAATTACAGTTGTCAAAAATAAATGTGTAAAATTAACAGTCGAAAAACGTAAAATTATTCGCTGTAGTTACGGGATTTCGGTTTTTGAGAAACTCTTTATTTGATAGAGTAAATACGATGATTATTTAAAAGTAGTAACACATGATGTGCGCCAGTATGGTTGTTCAGATACCAAAATTTGACTTGAGCAATAAGAAATAAAACGTTGAACAAGAAAAAAATAATAAAAAAAGGAACAAAGCAAGAACTACAAACTTGGCAACGAGGTCAACATTGTGCCTACCTAATTCTTTCACCGAGAGAGCTTTCCAACTTTTCAATAGCATCATGTAACTTTCGAAGATGTGAGATGCTCCTTTACTGTGACTTGTACCATGTTTATAATGTTCAGTTGCTTTGCAGAAAGTATCGGCACCCAAACAAATAGAATCTTGAGTTAAAATGCACCAAGCTTTCCATTGCTCGAGTTTAAATGACAATCTGCCTTCGTCTTCTTTCCTCCATCTGTCTTGTTCCTATGCATACACCACCACCCCTGAAAACTTCACTTCGCTTAAAATATATGACTCCTTAACCATCCTCCTCCCTTGTAAATGTAAATCCATCGTTAAATCCCTGAAAACTCGCCGAGAATATTGTAAAATTTAAGATTCTGTCGATATGTAAACAAACACTTCAAGGTTAGATTGCGTCACAAATGTGTTTGACGTCATTCGATAAATAATTCGACCGAAAACATAAAATATGTGCCAGAAAGGAAAATTAATGGGACATTCTTTCGATTTTGATATTTTATATGTCATTACTTTGATTTAAAACCATGTTTTCCATCCGAAGCGAGGCGGACAGTCGCCATTTTATCACATTTAGCACGGTAGGTATTAGACTTGGAAAAACGACTTTATTCTTAAGAATTTAGTCCATTCCGTAATTTAGAATGGGTTGGTGAATACGTACTAAATTCTTTATTCTTTATTCTTGGGATTTAGTGTGCTAAATTGATGCAAAATGTGTTGGTGAATACGGCCCCTGGTTTATCTGTGCTGGACCCAATCTCTTTTTCAAATATCTCTTCTACTGAGTTCCCAGATGGTCCCTTTTCGTGTGATAGGTCATATATTTAACCATTAACGAAAAGACAATCTCTGTGCAAAGGCTTTTAAAATTAAAGTATTTAAATCATTTTATAAGTCCCTGTTCCGGTAATATTTGACTAACCCGAAGCATCTGCACAAGAAACGATCCTTTGATGTTTCGGGTACGTGCAAGTGTGAAGAAAATCCATATGACATTTTTACTCTTTATGATGTCGATGATAATCAAATTCTCTATAAGGCATTTATTAACAAGATACGTGGGGCCTGCTTTTTTTGCCTCACCATTTTACGAAAGGTTAAAGAAAATCCATTGGAAATTGTAGAAGTTGTTGAGATAAGGAATTTAGTTTGATTGTATTTTAAAAAAGCCTCGTTTTCCCGTGAGACTTGAAGGACCTAACCATATAGTGAAAGAAATTATCCTTCTGATGGTTCGATCATTCTTTATATATAAGAGAAGAACCCAGATATTTGTTCAAAGTTATATATACCCCTTTACCCCTTTTCCCGTGACTCTTAACCCTTTGCTGTTTAATCCCTGCTTTTTACGTGCCTGTGATTTTATGATTAAGAAAACATTGTGAAAAAGAAGAAATTCATCAGCGTATTCGAGGGTATAAGCATACGTTCCCATACGGCGGTGCCATATGCTGTGGTGCGACACCCTTCTTAAACAGCTGATCTTACAAAATGATGTCATTTAGGCAGGCTCTCGTGCCTTGCGTTCAGGATCACAAAACGGAAAACAGTTTTCCAATTAAACCCCGCTTTGCACGTATACTTGCGTGCAAAGCGGCGTATAATTGGAAAACTGTTTTTACCGTTTTGTGATCCTGAACGCAGGAATGGATAATGGATAATGCAAATTCCGTGAATAAAATGTTACAGAGGAAAAGGAACCATTTTAGTATTTCGAAAAGTGCCGAGACTAGTAATACTGCGCGAACTGCGCAGCCTAACTAGGGTCGAAACCTTTCGCAATTGGTTGATGTTTTGTATTTATAATCATTATTCTACACTCATAATTGAAAAAGTGTGAAATGCGACCTCCGACCCGATTGAACTGCAATGGAATTAAATTTTTTTATTGCCAAATATTTTATAAATTTAAGGTGGCCCAAGTTTTAATTGGTTTGTTTACATTCAGGTGCATGCGATTTATCCGTAAAGATGCGTAAATCATTTTATGGACAAGAGAACCATTTTTGTCCATTTTTGCTCTCCTGAGTACCCATGAAAAACAACAACAACAAACACCCCCCCAACACACACACACACACGCACACACGCACGCACGCACGCACGCACGCGCGCGCGCGCGCACACACACACACACACACACACACACACACACACACACACACACACACACACACACACACACACACACACACACACACACACACACACACACACACTCACACGCACGCACGCACACACACACACACACCAAAATAATTTTGATTATTAGAAAGAATTTTGTGGAACGAAATCCGTCCATTTTGAACGAAATTAGCGATTTCATATTATATTCATTTAGTTTGATTCTTAACTCGCCAATTCCACTAATTTACATCGAATTTCTTCATAACTGTGGTCACATTTTGGAAACGTGACATGCCGTTTCTGTGGGAGTTATTTGTTATTAAGTGTTTTTAGTGTTTGCGGCTAACGTAATAAATTCTCGTTCAATAAAGCTTTATTTGGCTTGCCTTACGCATTCCATGAAGCAATAAAAATGAACATATGGTATAACGATGTTTATGGGCATCATTCTAAATAACGTAAATATAGCTTAAATGAATAATTGTTAGACGGTTTTAGAAGTAATCTGAGGCAAGTACTTAAAAACATACAGAGGTCAATGTATCAAATTGACCGACATTCGGGGCTAATTTTGCTCATGGTACTGGCAAGAATGATCCATTCATTCTAAATCGTAGATTCAGTCATCTCACATCGACACTTAAATAAACCGTGAATTTATCGCTCATTCTGATCAAAATCATTATAAATCATTCACTCAGTGCTCCGTTCATGTATTCCAAACACTCACTCAACTCGCCAAAATTATTAGAAAACATTTCGAAATTGTTCAAGACGATCAATAGTTAATTCAAATCGGTCAAATAATTCCATGATTTTATTGGCTAGTCATGATGGATTTTTAAGTATCTGGTTGGTCCAAGAAGACACATAAACATAAAAGAACGTATATATTATTAGAGAGAGGTAATAGATAGATATCGCTAATTTTGTTCGTCTTGAACAAAATTTACGATACCAGATTACCTCCCTTTAAATTCACTCAAAACTTGCTCCACACACTTATTCAATTTCGTTCCAAATCATTCAAAACGCAGTAACCTTGTCAATTACACGATGTTCTTCGGAATTGTAACAGAACCAAGTTACTTTAACAAACTAGTTTGAACAAGATTTGAAATAAAATAGTCGTAATACAAGCATAGGTACAGAAGTTATGTACTTGTAACGCTTACAGTTATCATAACCATTCTAAATCGGTCACTCAGCGCTCCAATTATCCATTCCAAACACTCACTCAAACCACTCAAAAACGCTCAAACCCATTGCAAAACATAGAACCAACAACGTCATTCAAAATAAATTTTGAAAGAGAAAAATCGCGATTTCTCTGACATAATTCAAATTGTTAGCCTCCCATAGGTTCTTGAAGAAATAGGAAGCTATGTATAAAACTTGTATGCATGTTTTATTAAAGGGAGGTAATCAATATAGCTAATTTTGTTCAAACTGAACAAAATTTGCTATATAGGATTACCTCCCATTAAATTCACTCAAAACCCGCTCAACACACTCATTCAATTTCATTCCTAAATCATTCCAAAATCATTCTCCTTGTTAATTTCACGATGCTGTAAACTGTAACTCATAAAAAAAATACTTTTTGACCTTGACACGTGACCGTGGAATTGAATATTTTTCATCTTTTCAAATCACTCTGAAAGACAATTTTTAAATGTAGAAGAAATGCTTGAAGCCACATTGACTGGTGACCATTGTAAACCATAAAAAGTATATCTGTTTTTATCAATTTTATCTGCACTGCATATTAAACGCTACAACTTTTAACAGCACATTACTATCTTTTTCACATCCCCACATTACTTTTCATTCACTTTTCCCATCTTTTAACAACTTGCACTGACGCGCAGACCTGCACAAAATCTCCGCGAGGGGGTGTTGCAGTACTAATAGATAGATAGATAGACTGAAGGTTGTATCCTATCAGTTCCGATGGGATAAAGTGCAAATCAAAATGCACGCAAGGTGCCGAAAGTATCTTCAGGAAGCCCTTAGTACCGACGGGGGAGGATAAGGGATGTTTAAACTTATTTGCTAAACGTTGTACCCTCCTGATACATTTAGAAACATCGTGAAATTTAAAAGTTGAATGATTTTGGCATGGATTTCGAATGAAATTGAATGAATGACATTTAAGGGGGTTAATGGGATATCGCTTATTTCGTCCAACTTGGGACGAACTTAGCTCTCAAACTCAAACTCTTAAATTTGGCAAATCGGCAAATTAGCATTATTCATTACCTCCCTTTAATAAAATCTAGGTACTCTTTCTTATATTGTGTCATCACGGACAAATCGCTATTAAAAATTTACACCGGGAAACGAAATCTTGCAATTATATGATCGATTTGATTGAACTGTCGGTCATTTTTGAACGATTTCGAAGCGTCTTTGAGCACTCTCAAAGCGTTTTTGAGTGATTTCGAGTGAATGTTTAGGATGAATGAACGGAGCGCTGAGTTAGCGATTCAGAATGGTTTTAATCGAGGTAAATGTCAATTTCACGATGTTACTAACTGTATGCTGAAATACACTCCATCAGCTGATCAGGACTACGGGATGGCAGCTAGGGAAATCCCCTACAGCAAGTGAGATTTAAGTTTACAGTTTTATGATTCTGGGTAACTTCATTCTTGAGTAAGATGTAAATTCATTACAAAACCAAGTTACTATTAAATTGACAAGAGGAATGATTTTGGAATGATTTTGGAATGAAATTGAATGTGGAGCGAGTTTTGGGTGAAATTAAAGGGAGGTAATCAAATATCGCTAATTTTGTTCATGATGAACAAAATTAACGATTCATTACCACCCTTTGATAAAATATGCATAAAAGTTCTGGAAATTGGTTCCTATTTCTTCAAGAACCAATCGGACGCTTATAATTCAATTATGTCAGTGAACTCGCGATTTTCCCATTTATGTTTATTTTGAATGTAGCTGTTGATTGTATACTTTTTAGCCATTTGGAGCGTTTTTGATCGATTTGAGTGAATGTTTGGAATGAGTAAATGGGTCGCTTAGTGAGTGATTTAGAATGATTTTGATTGAGATTAATGTCAATTTCACAATGTTACTAACTCTATCCCCATTTACCACGTAGATTGGGGGTTTAATGACGGACACCCTCCGAATACGGTTACTTGTATCGTGGGGTCCAATTACAAAGGACGATTTGTTTGTTTGTTTGAATGGGTTTAACGCGGCTTTCAACAATCTCGCAGTTATATCGCGGCGGCCGGAGCACCTAACAATGGATTCCTGGTATTTCTTTCACCTGTACTACCATTACCACCTTTCCTAGCCTCCGACTGCTATTTCACATAGGTTTACGATTATCTACCCATTGGTGAAAGACAAACGTCGGAAAGGATATTTGCCGCCACCGGGGATCGAACCCACGACTTCCGGATTGGAAGTCTTATGCCTAACCAACTGCGCTATGGTACAAAGGACAAAGCAAATGTCGCACACACCAAAAGATTTAAATGGGGTTTAACGCCATTTTTAACAATGTTGGTGGGTTGCATATTCATATTGTTATTATGTACAATGTTAAAAGTAAGACTGAAATTAGATTACGTTCAGCAACCGAGCCGTGAATATCTGGAACTCTCTCTCAGATGATATAGTTTTTACACCCTCAGCCAACAGTCTTTAGAAGCAACCCAACAACTACTGCAAAAACAACCCATCAAATTTCAAGCCTAACTAATAAGTTCCCGGCCACAGAAGAAATATATGTAACCCGTCACGTGAAAAGGAACCATCTTGAAACTGCAAAAAGTGTTGACCCTGGTCAGACTGCGCAATTTGTGCAGGCTGACTAGGGTCGAAATTCTTTGCAATTAATTCCCTTTCTGAACCATGAGTAACATTAGATATATTCCCGTGTATTCATTTACGTGATCTTCCACCTGGTTGACCTTTGCTAATTACAATCCTTTTTTAAAATATTCATTTCATGGAGTTCCCAGATGGTCTCTTTTCGTTTCACAGGTCATAGTATAAAAATGACGTCGAAAAACATCAACAAAGCAATCATTGCCAACCCTGCGATGTCTAGGGTGGTAGGAAATAGTAAGAAATGATTAATCAAAATCATGTTTATGTATGTGATTTAATAATTCACTTGTTATGCAATCCTCGTAGGCGATTCAAACAGCAACTTGAGGAAGCCGAGCTAGTAACAACACAAGACCAAAAACAACCATCTGCTTTAATGTGGGTTGATTTGATTTTCAATGTTTTTTTTCCGTTGATTATTTTTTTGCCAACTTCTGTCATTCATATCAAATACAAACTACCTTGTCATAGTCAAGTTTACTCGGCCGCGATTATGTCTTTTGTAATCGCTGGATTTTTTACACATAAACTAAACTAGTATATTTTAAACTAGTTCGTACAAATGTTTCATAAGTTTGAGTATTTGGGTTTCGTAATAATGAGATGAACCTTTTTTAAGACGATTCACATATGAAAAAATCACTTTTTAGCATAAAATCCATTAAAAACCATTCACAATGTACAATTTTCTCATGTGTATAAATCGTTCATAGTCGTCTGTTGTAGCTCAGGCGAATTTTGAGATCGCGTCCTCTAGGAGAGTCATCTCGGCTGAAAACAAATATAAAAAATACAGTTTACCCCTGCACACAAAATTCTAATTTATTTGTTTACTCGCAAAAATGAAATTGACAAACGAGGTGAAAAAAACCAAGATGGCCATAAGGGACCTTAATCGCTCACTTGAATTGTATTGGTCCGGTGGATGTGGTTAAGAAGATGTTTTACAATTCAAAATTTAAAAAAAGGCACACCCATATTTATGGGCCAACAAAAATTCGCGAACAATTTTTGGAAAGGTCGCCAAGGTAACATTCTGGAAAAGTTACATTAAAATAAGTCCAGTGATTAAGAAAGACATGTTCAAAAAGATGAAAAAATGTAACACCTTGCCAAGCCCATATTTAAAAGCCAATCAGAATAACGCCAACGAATTTGGAAGAGGGTCACCCAATAAACATTCTGACAAAATTTCATTGAAATCAGCAAAGTGGTTAAGGAGCAGATGTCATTTAAAGATTCCGTAGTGAAAACAACATATTCTGCTTCACCCATATCTATGGGCCATACAGAATGTAGCGATCGATTTTTGAAGAGGATCACCCAAGTAACATTTTGACAAAATTTCATTGAAATCTGCCCAGTGATTAAGGGGATGATGTCAGTCAAAGATTTAAAGTGAATAAATACCACGCCCTGCCATACAAATATGGAGGGCTAATCAAATTTTGCAAAAAAAAAAAAAAAAAAAAAAAAAAAAAAAAAAAAATGAAAGAGCCCAAGGAACATCTGGACAGAATTAAATTGAAATCGGCCCCATGGTTTAGGCGGAGATGTCGTTCAAAGATTTCAAAGTGAAAAGATGCCCCGCCCTGCCACGGTTATATTTATGTGCCAATCAGAATTTCGCAAACAATTTTGGAAGCCGGTCACCCAAGAAACATCTTAACAAAATCAGCCAAGTGATTCAGGAGGAGATTTCATTGATAAAATAGTCACGTTCTGCCACGCCCATATTTATAGGCCAATCAGAATTTCGCGAACAATTTTGGAAGCCGGTCACCCAAGAAACATCTTAACAAAATCAGCCAAGTGATTCAGGGGGAGATTTCATTGATAAAACAGTCACGTTCTGCCACGCCCATATTTATAGGCCAATCAGAATTTCGCTAACAATTTTGGAAGCCGGTCACCCAAGAAACATCTTAAAACAAAATCAGCCAAGTGATTCAGGAGGAGATTTCATAGATAAAATAGTCACGTTCTGTCACGCCCATATCTATGGACCAATCAGAATTTCGCGGACAATTTTGGAAAAGGGTCACCCAAGGATCATTTTGGGCAAATTTCATTGAAATGGGCCCAACGGTTCAAAAGGGGAAGCAGTTTCAAGAAAGTTGACGACACACGACGCAAGGCGGACGACGAACAACTCAGGGTGATCCTAAAAGCACCAATTGAACACGTTGTACTCAGGTGAGCTAAAATTGGATATTTCAAACAATTCCGTGGGAAAAACTGCTTTTCTCATAAGCTTTTGAATCAAGTCGTCTGCCTTTTTTTTATGTTGAACCCCATAAATTCTTGTAGTCTGAAACTATCTCAAAATCAGTGGTTTCAAACTTTACTTGAGATTTCATACGATATAGAGAATAATATGTCAGTGTCTTAAAATGTCAATGATATCTGGTCGAGTTTGGGAGAATTTATCATGACGAGGCTGTGCAGAGTCATGATAATTTCTCACAGCCGAGACCAGAAAAACATTGATATTTTAAGACATTGACATGTTATTCTATATATCATGCAACCATTTTACACCGCTTAATCACAGTAATACCTTACAAATCAATGAAGTCCATGTGAAAGGTTATGCAAATTGTTTCTAAAAATAGACTGCCTGATAACATGTCATGTTATCAGACAGGCGATATCAGGTCAATACAGGCTTCGTTGCATGATAAAAATGTATTCAATGCTTAATTCGTCTAAATTCAAAAGGCCAATTCTTGTAAAACGTCGCAGTGATGACGCGTTTAGTTATCATTTTACAATATACAGTTTATTACATCGCGAAATTGACATTTAACTCAATCAAAACCATTCTTAATCGCTCACTCAGCGCTCTATCCATTCATTCCAGACACTCGATCAAACCATTGAAATACGCTCCAAACTCACCGAAAAATAATAACAACAACTTAGTTCAAAATAAAAATAGCTGGAAAAAATTGGGATTTCACTTATCTAATTGAAATTGAAAGCGTCTGATAGGTTCTTGAAGAAATAGGTACTATCTATGGAAATTGTATGCATATTTTATTAAAGGGAGGTTATCAATATTCAACCTGAACAAAATTTGCAATACTGGATTACATCCCATTAAATTAACTCAAAAGTCGATCCACACATTCATTCAATTTCATTCCTAAATCATTCACCTTGTCAATTTCACGATGTTGTTAACTGTACCAAATTTTAATCTAGATTTCGTCGATTTTGTTTTAATCAGCGTCATCTTGATTCTTTGACGTCATATTAATCCATGCGCAAAACCACGCGCTTCCAAGGATGCGCCCTTTTTATTTTCCCTGTGGTTGATTCCGAAGAATCGCCAAAGGTCACCGATTGATCCTGAAACGGTCTGCAATGATGAGAATCAAGAGGCGGGACCAACACTCCTTGAATAAATATTTCTACATCGAATCTTGTTTAAGAGCCAAGATATTTTACTAAATGCCAATAAAATGTAAGGTTTTACCTAAAGGGTTATATGAGGCAAATAAAGGAGTTTATTTTTACCGGTTTCTTTGAGTAAAAAAGTAACAAATACAACAAGAGGACCAAGATGGTCCTAGATCGCTCACCTGAGTCTCTTTGACCCCTGGGACATCACATTAATCAGATAGGCAGATGTCAAACAGAAGATAATTGCCTAAGATCACTACCTTGGAACGTTTTCAGCAAAGGGCAAGACAGATATGCCTTTTTGCTCTTTGATTCTATGTAAAAAGGGATGCACCAGGGTGGACCCCAAATGTGACCCCAGGGTCTTGATATGAACAAACTTGGAAAAGGTCCATAAGATGATGCTACAAACTAAATATGAAAGCTGTCTGCATACTGGTTTCAAAAAAGAAGATTTTTGAAGGTTTTCCTATTTTCATCCTTCGTGCTCAGATGAGCTGAAAGGGATGCGCCCGGGTGGAGCCCAAATATGACCCAAGGGTCTTGATATGAACAAACTTGGTAGGGGCCCACAAGATGATACTACATACCAAAAGTGAATGCAGTGTGCCCTCTGGTTTCGATTAAAGAAGATTTTAAAAGGGTTGCGCCCGGGTGGAGCCCAAATATGATCCTAGGGTCTTGATATGAACAAACTTGGTAGAGGTCTACTAGATGATGCTACATACCAAATATGCAAGCTGTCTGCCTTCTGGTTTCATAGAAGAAGATATTTGAAGATTTTCATTTTTTTACCTTTCGTGCTCATAAGAGATAAAGGGATGCACCCGTGCAAAGCCCAAATATGACCCAAGGGTCTTGATATGAACAAACCTGGTTGAGGCCCACTAGGTGATGCTACATACCAAATATGAAAGTTGTCTGCCATCTGGTTTCAGAGATGAAGATTTTAAAGATTTTCGCTCTTTGATTCTTTGTAAAAAGGGTTGCGACCGGGCAAAGCCCAAATATGACCCCAGGGTCTTGATATGAACAAACTTGGTAGAGGTCCACTAGATGATGCTACATACCAAATATGAAAGCTGTCTGCCTTCTGGTTTCAGAGAAGAAGATTTTGAAAGATTTTCAAATTTCCACTCTTTTTGTTAAGGGTAAAGGGAAAGTTTAGGGTGGATTTCATTTATTTGAACAACTTTGGTAGAGCTTGACCCAAGGAACATCCCTGCCAAGTTTCATCAAGATTGGCCCCTTGGTTTAGGAGGAGAAGATGTTTAAAGAAATTGTGGACGACGGACGACGGACGACGCACGTCGCACGACGCACGACTGACGACGGACGACGGACATTCAACGATCACAATAGCTCACCTTGAGCACTTCGTGCTCACTGGGTGAGCTAAAAAACTTATAGGAGAAATACGTTGGATTAAATGCTTACTATGGATTCTTGGTATCTTAAATGAAATGTTTCTCACAAAACCAAGGACTTTTAAAGGTTTTTCAAACGAAATAGTTTTTTTGAATAAAGAAAGATACGTGTACTTACATTTGATGTTCCTGGTGAGACCCAGTATCTGTTCCTTAGACTCGATCACTTCAACAGCCTGGGTATATGGGTTATATTTAACAGAAAACGGTCGTGGAATGGTAGCTGCGAAATCCCTGTGAATAACACAAACTACTATCAGAGAAGCCTTTTAAACAAGAATACAGTAAAAATAATGAAACAGTAGGCTTTTTATTTATTTTGTACGATAAAGGCCCTTGTGTGGCATTGTAAAAGGAATGAAACAGACGGTGATAGCGTAAGAAGAGACAACAAAGAGCTCAAGCTGATATCAATCTTTTAGCTTTTTTACTTGGATAATTCATTAGTTCTTAAATGTGTCAGTTGTAAATCGCCAACACAAACGAAGCTACCCTTGAGTTTCTTAACGGAACATAATTCCTAGTTTGGCTGAAAAAGGTTCTCCTGATACAGTTAAGGACATAGTGAACGTGAGTGTTTTTAGGAATGGAGCTGAGTGAGAGAATAAAAGTGATTTTGATTGAGATGAATGTCAATTTCACAATGTTTTAAATTCTATTCTCAAGGTTCGAACAGTTGACTGAATAATTGGAAGTCACGATTTATCCAATTGTCTTTTAATCCATACCAAAAAAGTTAGGTTTCTCTGCTTTTTTCATATATTTCGCTTTCCGCAAGTTAAAAGCTGTATTCGACTGGTATTGACATGTGTGTCAGTTGAAAAAAAACTTTATCGGTTAATTACTTGTTAACATAAAAGCTCTACTTGAACCTCAGGGAATCTTTAAGAATTATCGTATTTCAATTAAAAGGGCTGTGCTTGTATTAGAGGCTACTATGCATATCGATGGCTCAGTGCGTAACAGTTGTAACTGCCTATAAATATATAGGCAGTTACAACTGTTTTCGCGCTGAGCCATTGATATTTTGAAGACGGCGAAGAAAAAAGCTAAGAATAAACATAATCCGCGCAAAATAATAACATTTGATGGGAGAAAAGGAGCATAAAAAATCTGGTGAATTTAAAGCGACCCCCGTTTCGCGGCCATGGGCCTTTATTAGAGGCTTCATGATTTTGTCAAATCAAATCAAAATAATCGATTTTAACCTCCGAAAGGGGGGTATGGTTTATAAGAGCATGGGGCTCCATAAGATATATTAGTGTACATTCGAAAATATTATACCTCATTTTCTGTTTGGCAGATTCAAAACTTTCCGCCACAAAATAGATTGGTTGGAACTCAGTGATTGGATAGGACTGCTCGGCAGTTTTCGCAGGCTCGAAGGGTCGAACGTCGGGTTTGTCTGACAAACAGTACTGGAATAATAAAATTCACATACCACTTAAACGACATTTTTATAGAAATTTGAATTACAAATGTAACTTGGAGTTCCGAGATACCTATTTGTATACCTATTTTCACCGAATTATATAAACAAACTTACGCAGAAAAATCAATTATGTGACTTGATTTATTCCATTACAAGTAAGCCATTTTGAAAGGCAATAAGTTTCATCGGAAAGTAACGTGAGGCTTTTCTGAACGGTGGATTGAACTAGTCAATATCGACATTTGGTAACATTCATTTGATTAATAAAAAAAGATTGGATACATTATAAACGACAGTTGCAAGTAAAGGTTCAATATTGTAAGTTTTTTTAAATTCAACTTAAACAAATCTTTATCTAGGGTCGGAAATTATGATCAGAAAACATGTACAATGTTTCAGAGCAATGTACAGAGATGTATGGCAGTTGCACGAAAAGGTTTCACAAAGAGTTTTTAAGTCCAAAGAGGTAAAAAGCTTTCCTTAGAATAAATCATAGAGAATCAAATCTTGACCTAGAGGCTGATACCATTTTCTCAAAACATTGTATGATGTTTCTGAGCAAGACATGTTCATAAATATTCATATATCATAAAAAATCGTGTTAAAACAACATGTACCTCACTGCATCAACATAATTCTAGAATAGTGTTTCAACATCATATATCGTGGGGTAAGAGTTTTAAACAAATGCTATGATTTTGCACATAGCCATTTACATGTAGCTTTAATGCATAAGATTTCTGTAATATGGTCAATGTATGTGAGTAATACTCACCTCCAGTTCACCAAACGAAGACAGCAGTCCAGCCCCGTAAGCCTTCACATCACCGTCTTGACGACACAAACCGAACTCGATTGTAAACCAGTACAGCTGTAAATAGTAAATATCGCCATTGATTTCAGTGACCAAAGAACATTTTGATTCTTATTTAGAAAACTCCACATACAGAAAGCAAAACCAAATGTTTCTGTAGTGTTGAAAAACAACTCTGCGTTCAGGATGACAAAACGTCACAAACTGTTTGCAAATTATACCCCGCTTTGCACGTGCACTTACGTGCAAAGTGGGGTATAATTTTCAAACAACTTGCACAGTTTCGTCATCCTAAAAGTAGGACATGTTATATGCAAATATACAAGAAAGACATAAAGGAAGTAAAAAGAAAGATAGCAACCATAAACGATGAGTTTTCAAGATGAATGTACATGTACTTTTACCACCTCATTATTTAATATTCTGGACGAAATTATCGAACGTGTTTCACTTCTCTTAATAACCATTAAAAACTCGATCATAACGCTCATTCAACTCCAATCAAAAATCATTCAAAAACCATTCACATTGTCAATTTCACCATGTTGTTAACTGTTCAACCGAGAATAAGTCTCAAATTGCCTCCTCATAGGCTTCTGAAAAAATGTTATCCAAGAGTTTTCAACTCGAATGCGACTTACTGTTGCAAGCTTTTGAATGTACTCGTCAGGTGCACCAAGAGAGGCCAAGCCGATCTCTTGTGAAAACTGTGCAAATTCAGGGTCAGCGAACAAGGGAACGTGTCCTAGCAGCTCATGACACACATCTCTGAAATTGAAAACACGCGTATTTTGTACAAGACAAAATCGTAAAAGGTGGCGGTCAAATTTCCAGTTTAGACTATAAGTCTCATGTCTCTTTTTTCCACCAAAACCTTATGTTGTTGGTAGTCATTTGAATCGTCTAGATACTCAAAATGTAGGGTTTACGTAAATATAATTAAAATATTTGACTTCAAAATCCAAAAAGCCCCTCTTTCCAATACTGTGAATATTGGCTAAATCATTAAAAATGTTTCAGGCAAGAATTTCTACCTCAGTCGAAATCTTTGAAGGATTGTTTAATATTAATTCTTTTCAATCATCGGATGGATCATTAAAATGCAGTTCAAATTTGGCGCTCGACAAAATATCTTGAACACCAATTTGTGACTTTAAAGACGTTGACACAATCAAAACTAGACTGTCGCAAAGCGGAAAATATGCCTCTATAAGTGCTTGACCATATATGAAAAGCTATTCCATCAAAGAGCCATAACTCTATCAAACAACAATGGATCGTAATCAAAATAGGACACGCACATCTCTGCTTGATACAGAACACATGGATTGTGTAAAGTTTTAATGAAATCCGCCCTTTAGCTACTAAGAAATTGAGCGGACGTGAAAAAGCTACAGACTGACGGACCGACAGACCGACCGACAGACGGACGGACCGACAAGCTGAGTTCTATATTACCCTCAAACAAAGTTTTTCTTTTGGGTATAATTACGCCTAATGCTGACTCTGTAACATGTGGTTAGCAGGAGGCACAAGCGTTCGGGTAGTGAAAAGATTATCAACGAGTCAATATACTGAAAATAATTTGAGACATAGAATCTTATTGAATATTTATACTTACGGTTCTGGGGTATACATAGGTCGAGATCCATGTCGAATATACTGTGTGGAATGAAAAACTCGGAAGGCCAGTCCAGCCAGAAAGTCACGTGATGATAGTAATCCGGCAACGGGTCGTAGCCGGAAACCAGTGCAGTCTGAAAACATAATGTGAAATACAAATACTCCCGAAAAAGCATTTCCCCCCAAGTTTTGACCTTGGAAGATGAGCTTGACCTTGTCACATGACATTGGCTTTAAATCATCAGCAGATGCGTATCGATGGGATCTATCATCATGCTAGTTTTTGATTATTCTTCAATAGACTTTAAAAAAATGACAATGTTTAGTTTCTTTGTTAGTTAATAGAAAAATTTGACCTTGACAGATGACCTTGTCATGTGATCCTATTATTTGTTTATGAAGATGCGTAACAATGTGCTCAATCATCAACAGATCAAACTATTCATGATTTTAGGTAGTTTGATGAAACGAAACTTTCACGAAAATACAATTGATTAAAACACTTAGGGTAGTAGACCGGTTATGTAGTTCCGCAACATCTCTGAACTTACGGTCTTTAACACTAATGACCGAGGTTTCCTAATGGAAATTATTCGGAAACCTCGTTCAACACTGTTAAAATTCATTACATGTACTTTATAAAAGTTGCTGAATTATTACGGGTCCACTACCTTACATACCGAATGTTTACAAGTCTTACCCTGAAGGAATCTTGAGACCTCTTCCAGCTGTGGAATGTTATCAGGTCTGTACCCACAATTATCTTGTAATAACGGAAACACGTGGTTAAACTGTCGACATGCGTGGGTGGGGTACAGTTTCGTCAACTCACGAAATATGGTGCCCCTGTAAACGATGGTAATTTTAATAATATTATGTTCCTCACTTTGAGTCCATGAATTTTAGCATTTTTAGATTCTTGAAATACAGCGAGTGGTGTATTTTGTTTATAATAATAATAATAATAATAATATCTTTATTTTGAGAAGGTAAAACATAAAGACATCAAATTCAACCAACAATGAGATAGAAAAGTGTCTTTTTTACAATGTTGCCTTCTTTCAATCCCAAACTCCCACCCTTTCCTTTACTCAAGCACACCCATCGACCCCTTCTCACATTCTCGATCACTTAATCGCTCACTCATTCACTCACTCGCTTACTCACTTAATCACTATCATTATAATAAAACAATAAACATGGAATTTTTCAAACAGTAAATAGAGTATGATATACTATTGATACAATAAAATTTGGATGCACCTATTGCTGGACGGTTCAATAACGATATAATTATATATTTTGTTGGTCAAGTAAATAACTCTTTATTCTCTTTTTGAAACTGTAAATTGTCTTCGCTTCTCTAATGAAAATAGGAATTTTATTCCATACTTCCATACTGGCATAAGAGAACGCTTTTTTCTTAAAGGATGTCTTATACCTTGTGTTTGTAATATCATGACGGGTTGCAGACCTTAAGTTATAGGCAGAATTACTGGAGAAAGATATTATGTCTGTGATGTATTTAGGCGTTAGATTATTTAGAGATTTGAATATTAGTAACGCGGTGTGATAATTGCACCTGTTCTCAAAACTCAACCATTTCAATTTGGTAAAGAGAGTTTTAGATGGCGTTCTTAGTGAAGCCCCGAGAATAATGCGAGCAGTCCTTTTCTGGAGCATGTTAATTTTTGACAAATTTCGTTTGCTGTTCATTCCCCAAACAGGGCAACAGTAATCTAAACACGGGAGTATATAGGTGGAATAAAAGAGTTGTTTCATTTCAAATGTAAGATATATAGAAATTCGTTTTAGCAAAGCAATTTTTCTGTTTACTTTTATATATGTTTTATTAATATGATCCGTCCATGATAAGTGCTTGTCTACACTTACACCTAAAATCTTATGCGACTCAACGTTCTCTATAGGGACATTATTGATACGTAAATCAAGCTTAGAAGATGAACAAATACTTCTAGGTCCTATAAGCATGCATTTTGTTTTATTTGGATTAACGAGCATGTTATTGTTTATGCACCAATCGAGAATACAATTCAAACTGTTCTGAAGATTAGTTTGAACCTCTGACAATTCATTTCCGGAAGTGTGAAGCGTTGAATCATCAGCATAAAGATCAAGATTAGAGTTTTTGATGACTAAGCTTAGATCATTGATATAAATTAAGAATAATATTGGGCCTAAAATAGACCCTTGGGGGACACCGCTTACTAATGTTTTGGGAGATGAAAACATAGTGTTATGTCGTATACACTGTGTTCTTTCATTAAGGTAAGATTTTAAAAGGGCCAATGACGTTTCAGAAAAGTTATGTAATTTTAATTTATGCAATAGAATTTCGTGATCAACCAAGTCGAAAAGAGTCCATGAATTTTAGCATTTTTAGATTCTTGAAATACAGCGAGTGGTGTATTTTGTTTATGTGTGATTGGATTGGTCGCCATGAAAGTTTTAGAATCACCGTTACTTATGTACAGCTAGAAATATTGGTGTTCAATTTAGAGAGATAGTTTTGACTGATTACGAATGAAAAAGGCAACATTCAAAATACGAGCGGCTTGTGATATTTCTGACAAATGCTACACATTTGTCAAACGAAAACCTTGTAAAATACCCACAATTACAGTCAATGACGTCGTGAAATTAACACTTACTCCGATCAAAACCACTCACTAAGCGTTTCATTCATTTATACCAAATTCTTAATCCAATCACTCAAAACTGCGCTTGGAAATCGTTTAAACAATCAAAGTTCCATTGGAATTAAAAAAAAAGATCAAAATTTCATTTAAATCCATCATAAAATTGCACGACTGGTGTTGATTATTTAACGTCTGATTTGTCCGTGAAAACACAGACAAATACGTAGATCTACATTTTATTAAAGGGAGGTAAAAAAATACCGACAATTGCGTCCATTTGATGGAAAATTTCGATAGAGTTTTAACTCGCTTGAAAATCATTCAAAACTCGGTAATCACTATCATTTCATTCCAAAATCATTCCGAAACCACTCACCTTGTCAAATGCACGATGTTTTTAACCGTATTTCTTAATTATTTGAGTTGTTGGACTTGTCATCTTTGTAAGTATTTTACGCTCAAATTGTCTCGAACTGGCATCGTAAACATATTTGGCAATCAAAGATATAAAGCCCAATTTTATAATGCATCTTTGATTTCCATAACATTTGACTTGAATAGCCACCCGAGAGTTAATATCCGCTGAAAGAAACCACTTACAACGAATTTATTTAACATAAAATGAGAAAATAAATATCCGAAAAAACTCACCAGGTCTTTGTTTCTTCCTCGGTGTAATCAACTGTGGGAATTGCTGTGCCGCTAAAAAATGAGAAAAAGAATTATTTATAAAAAGTAGGGATCGAAACAAATTTAATCCAAAATGTCTTGAATGTTGATTTTTTGATTGAAGTTATAACAACTGAATTTCAAAAATAAAAAAAAAAAAAAAATACCAGGCAATTGCAAACTTTCGCCAACGCTAGGACATTGTGCCAGGTAAAAATAAGCTGTCGTCTTACTAACGTTTTCAAACATTTCTCGACAATATTGCTGTCATCTATAAAAGAAATTAAGTCTAATACACACATATGCATATTATTACACTATTTCAACTCAGATTGACATTTTCACTTCTACAATTACATACTGTTTATAGTTAAAGGCAATGTCGGCAAACTCCTTTCTCCTAGCTCTATATACAGCGTCTGTAAACCCAGGATGGTCGGCATCAAGCTCGGAACCATAGCTCAGAATCTGGTTCGCAAATCGGTCCAAGTCAGCAATTTTTACCGGAAACCAGGGGACTTGAAAAGAGAAAGGGATCATGATTAGAAGGCACCATTTATAGTTATGTTAAACGTTTCATTTAGTGGTAATCCAATTAATAACAAGAAATTCATTTTCACCTTTAAAAATCATGGGGTTTTGCTACACACGTACTAGGATAAAGCAATTTGTATAGAAAATGATTTTGAATCTGATCTAATTAATTAAATGCCTATTTTTACACTGGTTTGTATTCAATCGAGTTTTACAATTACGAATAAGAATGAAAAGTAATATAAGCTGGTTAATTGAAAAAAAACCCGTGCTAATTAAATGTAATTACATATACTTTAAAACGAAATGAATGAATCGAAAGGTTAACCTATCCAAAAAGTTTCGTTCCCATGTCTATTGTTTAAATTTTGCTGAGAAATTGATGAAAAATAAAAGCATAAAGTCAATTCTATAAAAAATAAAAATATAGATGTTTAAGTGACTAGCACCCACACACGACAGTGAAAGCAGTAGACGAAGATTACAATGAAATGTGGACAAATGTCGGTAAATATGTAGCTCAAACGATAATTAAGAATGTAGATAGTATTTCATTTTTTAATTTCATGAAAGTATGAAAATAAACAAGAGGACCATGATGGTCCTAGATCGCTCACCTGAGTCTCTTTGATCCATATGATATCAAATCAATTAAATAGGCAGATGTCTTAAAAAAGATAAATACTACATAAAACCAACTTTCATGAAGTTTGGGCCAAAATTGTAGCCCCTAGAATTATAACAAGAAAAGAATCATAAAGACCCCTTTTCCTGTGATATTGTATGGATCTTTCTCAGTTTCAAAAGGGTTCATCCATGTGACCTAACAAACATTCTGACCAAGTTTCATGAATATTGGGCCATACTCGTGGCCTCTAGATAGTAAACAAGAAAACTGTCAATAAGGTCCCTTTTCCTGTGATATGAACGGATCCTTCTTATTTTCAATAGGGTTCATCCTTGTGACCTTACAAACATTCTGACTAAGAATCAAGAAGATTGGACCATATTTGTGACCTCTAGAGCGTGAACAAGAAAATTGTCAATAAGGCCCCTTTTCCTGTGATATGCACGGATCCTTCTTATCTTCAATAGGGTTCATCCTTGTGACAGGCCAACATTCTGACCAAGTTTCATGAAGATTGGATGATATTTGTGGCCTCTAGAGTGCAAACACTTAAATTGTTGACGACGGACGACGGACGACACACGACGGACGACGCTCGACGTACGACGGACATTCAATGATCACAAAAGCTTACCTTGAGCACGATGTGCACGATCACACTGTATGAGTACGCGAAGCGAATTCAAACGTGAGCATGGTTATGTTTCTTGTGAGGCTACTTTGTGTGCAAACTTAAAAATAGCTGCGTACTCAAAATCAAATGAAATCAATTTTTCAATCAAAATATCTGAAAAATTCATGGAAACAAATACACTTAAATTATTCGCACATCACACAAATTATATTGGAAATCTCCTTAAACTACTGAATTAAAAAAAAGGCTTTCAAACAAGAACAACTATAACAACTTATCGTGTAAATTCTTTTACACTTTTTATCTCTATAAAATTGAAAATTCCGCTTTGCTTCGACATTCTTTACAAAAAGACAGAAAAGGAATGGCTTATGAAACGAACAAGTATTCCTAAAATCTTAATAAAGATATAACATAAACCTTAAACTGTCTTTTAGTTTGGTAGTTCGACGTAAAGAAGACAGTAGAGGGGAAGGAAGCTGGTTGAATCTATTCCACTGGTGTTTGAGTCTTTGATTGCGGTTACGGCTATTTTCTTTTTACATTTAGAGAAATATATATTTTATTCAGAAAGAAATGTCGGCAATATATTTATATGGTAAATGTAATTATCATAAGTAACAAGAGGGACAGAATCGCCCTTAATCGCTGGCCTGAATAACAGGAGATGATTCAGAATAAACTTGCAATCAGAAAAAAATGGCCTGAGGGTTTGGGTGGAGAGTTACGTCGAATAATTTCTATATCCTCTTCTTGCAAAGCCTATATTTTGGCGCAAATCTCTTAACATGTTGTTTAAAGTTTGATTTTGTTTTAGAAAAGTTACACACAAGTTTTGAAAGGGGTCATGTCAGGAAATTTCAGTCCATATTTGTTTGAAATTGACCGAATGAATAAGTAGAAGATACCGAGACGAATATCAATTTCCACAACTAACTTAGATATTTTTCTCATACAATACACTTAGTTCGTATTATATCTATCTTATAATTTTGTAAGCCTTCTTTTCTTCGATGGTTCTAACAAAAATACAATTTTTTTGCAATGTTTCTTTAAATAACCTAATAACGTCATTGTTATAAAAATATCCATGTGATATCATATGACATAATCACATGGGGTGTTTTCATACGGATATTTGTATAGTTATAAAATAATGAGCGTTATCCGTTAATTTAAACACAAAGTGATAGGTTGAAGCAAATGTATATGTTTGGTTGACTGGTGATGAAAATGAATTTTAGCGGAAAGATAGAGGTTGTGTCAAACCAAGATTACCTTCTGAATCGCTCGACTGAGAAAGCCGCGAGCCTACAAATATATATGGTAAATTGAAAACTAATGCGAGTAAATGACAAATAATATCTGTTATTCGAGGTACATGAACTATTCCTTTATTAATTTTCCCTTTCGAAAGTAAGATTCCAATATATCGGTTTGTACAATTGAAAGCTTTTGGAGTACTTTGAAAAATCAGACTGAGTATATACTCGCGAAATCATAAATTACTTTTAAACATGAATGCATTTATTTAAATTGTTACTTGGTTTCTCGACACTTATAACAAATATTGAATACTTGTTCTGCTATTTTCAAATTTTCAATTACGCATTATATAATCAATGTGAAGAATTAATTCGCTACAAAATAAATTGTGTTTTGTTTACGCGGGTAATTTATCATAATTATGGTCATGAGCATATCCAACTGGAGCGTTTTTGTTCGGACTAGCCTCCTAAAATATTAGATTTTTGTATTCAATTTTGTACATGGCGAAGAAACTTTGACTTAATTTCAAAAGGCACAAAAGCTGCACACAATATAGTGATGGATGATCACATTTCATCTAAAAATCTATAAGTAGAATTGACAACTTGAAAACTGAATCTCACTTTTGCATTTATGCATGTACAGTTAAGAATATCGTGAAAATGACAAAACTAATGATTTTGGAATGATCTGTAATGAAATTGAAGGAGTATGACGAGCCAGTTTTCGTTGAAATTCAAGGGAAGTAATCCAATAACGCTAATTTTGTTCAGAATGAACAAAATAGCGATATTATTACCTCTCTTTAATAAAATATGTATACAAGTTCAATAAATAGCCTCATATTTCATCAACAAATAATTAGACTCTTACAATTTCAATTAAGACATTGAAAACGCGATCTAGCTATATTTATTAAGCATGTAATTAATGATATTATCCTTTTTAGTCATTATGGAGCGTTATTGAATGCTTTGAGAGAGCGTTTGAAATGAATAAATGGAGCGCTGAGTGAACGATTTAGAAGGATTTTGATTGAAATGGAAATGTCTATTTCACGATGTAACTAACTGTATGTGATAACGCAAAATTTCAAAATCCTACAAAAAATGAAGACCTAAAATATAACTTACTTGAGTCTCGCTGGTGCTTTCTACTGTAGATATTAAGGCTGCTAGTCCTGTGTTTAAGATCATTAATGGCCTCTTTAAGACCACCAGTCGCGTTGTCACAGTTACAGAAAAACTCGAACTGGCCCTTATTTTTCTTGTCTGGTCGGGACTCAATGTGATGAAGGTTTACACTGTGGTTCTGAAATTGTCAAGTTTTATTTAAGGTAGCGCTTCCATAATGGACAAAAATGTTGAACTCGTGTGTTTACGGAAGACATCTTTTTCTTTTAGATAACTAGCGGAAAATAGCGACGTAAAAAATTTACTCACTGATAACGCCATTGCAGTCCTTAATGTCTTAGGTGCCTATATAGATACATTGCATAGACACTTACATCTTGTCGAACCAAGGGTTACGAACATTTTACTTATCTTACATATTCGAGAAGATCTTATCGATTCGATACCCCTTGACTCGTGAAGATGAGACACTTACAGCAAACCTAAACTGCTGCGACGCTGACATAAAATCGGCATCAATGTTTGATTATATAACGCAATTTATCTTATAACTATAGAAATATCTGGTGATAACATCCCGTATGATATTTTTTATGATATCACATAGTTATTTTTAGAACAATAATATCATGCAGTTAATTTTAGAAACTTGCATTTCAGTAAGAAACATCGACGAAAACAAGACAAAAAGAGGTTATAAGATAAATATAATACGTACTTAGTAAATATTTAATTGAAAATTGTGTGTGGTCCGTTTGACTTCTATATGGACCAACCTTTTCCTCAATTACATAAAATTGCGTTTGAATGGAAATTTTGTATGTGGTAAAATCTTAATTTCAGCTTTATACCATTTCAAAAATTATTTTTTGAAAATGAAAGGATTTCTAAATAATTATTTTATCTATATGATTCATGTAAACATTTTCGCATTTTCCGCTCTTAAACACGAGGGGTGATGCAGGCTTTTTAGTAGTAAGAAAATATAAACATATAGTAAAAACACTTGGTTTTATACTAAACGTTTGACAGAAGAAGTGTCCATTATTATAGCGTAGTTTTATTGATCCGAATCCGTTCCCTGTTATTTGGATGAATAAAAATCTTATTATCCCTATTCGGCTTTGCACGTGCTTTCATATGAATGAAAAACAAACGGTATTGGATGTATTCCTTGGCTAATTTCGCCTGAGACTCTGTTTATTTTCCGTGAGTGAAATCGGAAAATCACCTATGATCGACGAATTCCGCCAATTAGTTTTAAGATTTAACTGTTTACTGGATCTATATATTCTACTCAGACCTGTGGTATAGTGGTTAAGACATCCGCCTCTGATGCAAGAGAACCCAAGTTCAAACCGTGAAAAAGAAAGTATAATTTTTCTTCCTCCATTTCTTCCTCTATTATTTTTTTTGTCTAACAATCACATGAATTATTTTTTAGACGGAGGGTGTATTGGGGTTTATCCACTTTCTTGTAAATTTGAAGACATATTTTTTCATATATTGACTTTACCTTTTATATAGAAAATAACAACAGCAAAGGTTGCTGTGCTGCTACAGGGTGCCTTTGTGGTAACTTTGGCAACGGTTTTTTAGCAGGTTCGAAACTAGGCTTAATCGGAAAATTTGCTGTTTTCTGAAAATTGGGAAACATCTTTTCCTCGTGGTTTTAAGACAAATAAGTGCAGTGTATATATCACTTTTATACAACAATAAAAAATTATTTTCATCTTAGTTGTCGCGATATGAATCAGCAGAAAGTGGTCGTTTAAAAATTCAACAAAAAAAAATATTCCCAAATAGTGAACTTGTAATAGGGACGAAAAAAAATACGAACACTGAGAAAGAAAAACAGCACCTCGGAGACTTGAACCCATAGATGTGTGATTGATAGCGATACACCTTAACCAACTGAGCTATTTTTTCTTGCTCTCACTCGCTGGTTAAATTGCGTATTTACAAACGCGTTTCTAACGGTTTATTGAATGAGAACTCGGAGATCTTCCGAAGATATACGAAATATGCACAGAGTCTCAGGCGAAATTAGCCAAATAATAATTCTTAATTTGTAAATTGATAAAATATGACAGTAATAGCCGAAGAGGTCGAATTCGGGTCAAGTAAACCAAGGTATACTTATTTGGACATGCTAATTAGCATATCGACGGTCATTTCATAGAGAATATACATTCAGATAAGATATCCTAAGGCAGTGAAAATCTTTGATAAAATCAATCTCATGAAAATACTCGATTTGATACTAAAAAGAATCACTTAAAATCATACACTTTTGACTCGGCCCCTATTCAAATCAGAACTATTTTGGATAGACAATTTGTTGTTCCGTTTAATGCGGTCCCGAGTAGGTATGATAGGCTGAAAGTTAACATGTAGACGGACGGACAAAATCGTTATTTTATATTCAAAAAATCTGAAAAAACAAATGTCTTCATGGTATTAGATGGAAAATATGAATCGACAATAAACATTTACGATTTATTGATTCAATTCTGAGATTTTCGGCGAAATGTTGGTCCATATAGAATTTCAAACGGACTATACTCAATTTTATACTGTGATGAGAAGATTCGGATCACTCTGCAAAAACTGAATGTACTTGCCAAACAAAATATATATTCCTATGTAAAACCAAAATCAAATTATTATGCAGACATCTGTCTCAACTAACCTTCAACTTTTACAAGAAATTAACTATCGAAGGGAAAATTTATTATCCAGAAAACTATGAAAAATGCCTTTTTGAAAGTTCCCAACCAAGCAGGTACGGAAGCCAGAACAAAGGATCTACAAAGCAAAGGATCAAAATTTAGACAAATTCAAAAGTGATCCCTTGTGTCTGTCATCGTGTTATAGGGATACGTCGAGGGATCAGCGCAACAATACTGTAAGTGCCTATTAATATATAGACACTTACAGTAGTGCTGCACTTACCCGTTGATATACCCGACAGTTTGTGTATCAAAAGAAAGTATCTTTTACCTGGAACACTTTCAAGGCGTCGGCTAGAGCTCCAACTTTCTCTGGGAGGGAAAACAAGATGGAGACACTCCCCTCTTTATCATCGAAGTCTTGTACATAGTTATGGTGGGGAATATTGGACGGGTCGTCACCATGTCCCTGAAACATTTTAACAAATCGTCAACAAAAAGTAGCTCTGTATTTTAACAAACGTGATGCGTTACGCGAAAAGGGACTATGTGTGTTGTGTGTGTGTTGATCCTAGTCAGAGTGCGCGGTTTGCGCACGCCGCCTAGGATCGAAAATTATCGCACATGCCTGATTTTCTGAACCTAAAAGATCGTTTTAACTTCTTGTATAAGACTTTTGGAAATGCAAACTCTGGCTGACCTATACTGGACACATGCCTGATTTTCAGTGAACCTAGAATGATCGTTTTACCTTCTTGTATAAGACTCTTTGAAATGCAAACTCTGGTTGACCTATACTGGACACAATCTTTCTTTTTTATTTTTCTAATTTATTAAGTTTCCAGATGGTCCTTTATCGCGTGACGGGTCACAATTACAGAACTTTGCACTGTTATTCAAAATGGTCATCTTCATAACACAACGTTAATTGCGACCAAACAGCCGCATCAACAGCATGAATGAACATTTTGGTCGCATACCGTCCATTGATAGTCTCAGAGAGCACATAGGATTTAAGGTTTATCAAATCCTATGTTGTTGATTTTCATCAAAATCCACCTAATCAGACAATTCAAATCATTACTATGCTCTCATTTTTCTAAGTGAAATTGATTGATTTTTTTTTCAATCTTTGAAGAAGGTACGAAAATGAAATTAAATACGGATCAATGTACCAGTAGGTCAATCCATTTAAACTCAATCTTGTATTTCTCCAAAAGTGGCATAATATAACATAAGTTATAAAAGCACTATAAAAAACTTCCGCTAGATATAGTTTTCCTACATAAGTTATAAAAGCACTATTAAAACTTCCGCTAGGTAGAGGTTTCCTACAAAACATGCGAACTGTATAACAGAATCTTCAAAAAAACTGGTAATTTTATACAAACATGTACTTTTTCGAACGGGTTGTTGCATCAGCAAAGAAATTCTATAGACCTGCAATTTCAAGTGAGTGATCAAAGATCAATTTTACATTGAAAATGATAGGAGATAACGGTTTCTCGGACCTCACTCTTTCTTGCGGAACTATACATAAGTAACAATTGGCCAATGATATATGTTTATTGCGGTTCAATGAGCTGTGAAGACTTAAAGTTCTACTACCTTAACAGGATATGGGTTAAAATGTTATATGGACAATGATCAGTCAACTTATTTTTGTCGTACACAAGCAGCTAGACAGTGATGAAAATACATTCCTTATTGCATCACTCTTTGATGTATGTCATGTGCTTTAATGTATACCTAATTTCGTGGTAATTTTATTGCCTTCATAAAAGTACACAATTCGTCAAAATTCAGAATAACACCTTTAATTCTATTATAACGGCTAGGAAAGAATGTAACGGTAGTACTGGCGTGAGAAATACCATGAATCCGTTGTTAGGTGCTCCAGCCGCCGCGATATAACTGAAATAATGTTGAAGGCGGCGTAAAACCCAATTCAATCAATCAATCAATCAATCAATCAATTCGCAATTATTATTACGATCACACGGGGCATAAAGTAGTCCTCTTCAATGATTTGTAAGCTTTTCAACTATTTTCGCAGCTTCACGTGAATATTAAACATCGATTTGTACAGGGTTTCCTGGACGAAATAAAATATTGATACGAATAATCGGTTATGGGTTGAACACAACCATGAAATTACTTATTTGTAACCCGTCACGCGAAAATGGGCCATCTGGGTAATGCGTTAAGTGTCGACACAGTCTGATCGGAGTCTTCGCTATGCCCTCTGTATATAGCTAATGGCTTGAATCTATGTGTACCAACGAGGGATATTGAAAACGAATTGAGTGATTGTCAAGGCTGTTCAATGTTTGCCCTTCAAGTACACGCAAAATTGTTGGAAATGCCATGCCAATGTTCTTACAAATACAGATATTTCAAACCAAAATACAGTTGACTCCATCTATCTGTAGGTCGGACGCAGACTTTCATGAAACAAAATACCAATGTTCTTATGAATATATTTATTTCAAACCATAACAAGTAACTGTTAACTCCAACTATCTGCAGGTCTGGCACTGGTTTTTATGAAACAAAAACTGCTGATAAAGCTTCTGTTTAGTAATGATAGCATAAAACACCCAGCAAACTTCAACACACGCAAATGTCATGGAAAATGTCAGAAAATGTTAATGCAGAAAATTGTTATAAATGACTCGACATGAGCTACATATTATTATCTGACACATTGAGGCAGTGATTTTATTCTAAAAATGTTATTTTCAAAAAAATAATATTTCATATCAATATTTGGAGGGATCGAAGCGATCTACAAATTAAATTCTTTACTCTTCCGGAGATTTCAGTTCTGTAACGCACTTACAAATTGCACTGATTGAAAAACGTGTCGATTGGCGAAATGTCTTTTTTTGGTGGACGTTTACGTTCACCAGTGTTAATACCGTGTTAGTACAATCCTGTCAGATGTTAATAGGTTTTCAAAACAGTAGTGCTCACTTTGATTTAATTCACTCTTTTTCAAGAATTGTGTCCGTCTGACAACTATGCATTTTAAAAATGGAGTGGAACAAGTATTCGACATAACTTGTTGAAACCTCAAAGACATCCTTTAAGTGTGAAGTCATATGCGATTCTGAGATCTGGTGAATGTTTTTCTTGCGCAGAACTACTTTTCAGGCAGAGTGAGTAATTTGCTCATTGTTTCTCAATGGTCTATGGGAGGTCACTCATGAATACTTGGTGAATGGAATTACTGGAATGGTAACCTTCCTTTACACTACTACTAATAAAAGAATAATAATCTAGACCACACACATTAATACGGATACAACGCTAGAAGGGAGTGTAAAGCAGTTAAGTCTTGCGTTAAAAGGTTTTTGCAACAGGGTTTTACACTACTTTTCAACACGTGACATTCAATCTCGAGAGTGTCTGCAATTATTTTACGTGCTTACCCTTTCCTTTTTTTTATTTGAAAATGAAAATCGCGGAACATTAATTGATTATCTCTATATCGAATTTTTCAAGCAGATAACAACAAAATTTTGATTGCGACCACGGAGAATCGATTGGTGTTGCAAAAAATAATGATACCTATATAATCTAATTGTCATTTCTTTCCTTTTATACCCAATGGATCAGACAATCAGTCTTTTAACTACACCCGGCATAATGCCGAAAGTTATCGAAACCTTGGAATTACAGACTTTGGTTGTCGATCGACGATATATGTTGAGACATGTATATCTGAAGCAAGATGCAAACTTGGGTCAGGTCATTTTCCTTTTATCGTAATTTTACATGTAAAATTTATCTTTTGTCAACAAATGGAAGAATCACTCTAGTATGACAACAGAAACGTCCACCATCAGTACTTCAGTGCTTTGATTTAAAAAGAGGGTAACACAAGAAAGGGTTCGGAATGACTCTTATTTCCATCGTGGTCCTAACTCACCCTAGATTATATCCCGCAAATAGAGGCAATGCTTTCTAACCGTTGCTACCCACTTTTACCGCTGGGTGGACTAGGACTCTGTCTGTAAAGTTTACTGTATAAAATACACTACCCGCCTCTGTTGGGGCTCAAACCCGAAAACATCAGGTAACGAGTCAAGCGCGCTAACCACACGGCTGACGAGCCACTCAATACAAATGCTTTGATGTAAAATTGACAACCCCTATTCAGATAAAATATAAAATCAGGTATATTTGCAATCAAACAATACTTTTTATTTGTAACAATGAATGTAAGATACACGTAAAAGTTTTTTTATGTTTTGTTCGGGAAAGGGTTAATTTACGATTCGTTTCAGGACAAAATTGCACTATCATACCACTAACTGTCTATATGAGGTTATGAGGTGGGTCAATGAAAGGTTTTTAGAGAAATCGGTCAGATAAGGATATTGCTTTTTGCGAAAATTCAAAATTGCACATCTAGTTAACTATCTTAAATTTATATTTGTCCAATCAAGAGAATTGATTGATTGAATAGAGTTTGACGTCGCTTTCAACCATTTTTCAGTTATATCGCGGCGGTTGGAGCACCAAACAATAAATTCCTGGTATTTCTCTCACCAGTACAACCATCACATCCTTTCCTAGCCTGCAGCTGCTATCTCACATAGGTCAACGATTATCAAGCCATTGGTGAGCCAATCAAGAGGAGCTGTACAGTTAGTTACAATTAAAATAAATTTCACCTCGAACAAACCATTTTGAATCGCTCGATAAGCGCTCCATTCATTACTTCCAAACACTCCCTCAAACCACTCAAAAACGCTTCAACATCCTTAAAAATGATAAAATTTTAACAACTACACTCAAAATAAAAATCGGTAGATAAAATCCGCGCATTTTATAAACGTATGATGGGTTCGCAAAGGCATTAAAAGCTATTCATAGAACATGTATGCATATTTTATTAAAGGGATGTAATAAATATCGCTAATGTTGTTCATCCTGATTAAAATTAGCGATATTGGATTACCTCCATTGAATTTCACTCAAAATTCGTTCCACAAACTCAATCGATTTCATACCGAAATCTTACCATATCATTCATCTGGTCAATTCCACAATGTTCTCAACTGTACTAGACAAACTGAAATGCTAACCTAAAACTATAAATAAGTGCCGACCTAGGTAGGAAAAGGAAGAAAATGGGAGATTACAAGAGATACATAATTAAAGCTCATTCCAAAAAGGGTTGATTTGTCTCCAACCAATTGGTTAATAATCGTAGTCTATGTGGGATAGCAGCTGGATGCTGGGAAAGGGTGTAATGGTAGTACTGGAGTGAGTAATACCAGGGATCCAATGAAAGGTGCTCCAGTCTTCGCGATATAACCGTTTAAATATTGTTGAAAGCGGTTTAAACCCCCATTCAAACAAACAAACAAAAAAGGGTTTGAAATAAATAGGTTAAAGGGACGTGAACTGCACTAGACTTCTTTGTGTCCATGCAGTCGAGCTTCGATTACAATCTGACAATTATCGTTGTGACCTCGTTATAGTTCGTCTCTTCTTTTCTTACGCCTGGGCTACGGCTGTGGGATCATTTGCTTTTGTGATTAACTGAGAAATTGCAATAAAGATAACAATAGTCTTATATTTTGAACGCTCTTTGGAATCATCTCATCGAGACGATTCCATTGAGTACCCACGACACAGGATTTCGTTGAGAGATGAGTGTACGTGTATCATATTTCAAGTGCTCATGTACCTATACGTGTGTAGGTATTATTTCCGCAAAAAAATATAACGTATTATTGACTTGTGCACATTTTTACGCGCGCATACGTTTGATCCCAAAAATGCGATTTGAGCGTTTATCCAAATTTAATAAAGAGCGCGTCCTTCTGATTCTTATATCCAACCTTAGATGACTTTTGACCCAAAATTACTCTAGGTGCACTTACTTCCTGTGAATGAACGTTGTTTACTGTTATACTCGTATGTACATGTTAATTTTTATTTGACATTTATTGCGTTGTGTGCCGCAGGTGACATAGACCTATGTTTTGAAAGCAGTAAACACTGTTTTAGAGTTAAACGCAGCTGTGATAACGACAACAGCATTAGCAAGATGCATGCAAGCAATGGTTTCGATATTTTCTTTCCAAACTATGATTTCGAATCGAAATCAAAATCAAAACTTATCTTTTCTAATATCGAATTTTCATTCTAAATAATAGACAATTTTTGAAAACGAATGCTAGTAACAATAGAGACTGTGCATTACATTTTTCACGATTTCACATTTTCGCAAGGTTTAGAGTCCGATCACCCCGTGTATCCACAAAGTCTGATCAGAGTCTTCTCTTTGCACTCAATAGATACATGTAGCCACTGATTCAGAGATTTACAATAAGGCTTTCGTCTTAAAAACAATGCAGGGCTGTTCAATTCCTGTTCATCGCGCAAAAAATAGAATTGATGTCAACGCCATGATGTTTGTTTGTATCGGGTTTTACTCTGCTTTAAACAATTTTACAGTCATATCGTGGCGGCTGGAGCACCTTGCAACTAATTCCAGGTATTTTCACACAAAGAATCCCATTACATTATATCCAAGCCTCCATCTGTTATCCAAAATAGGTCTACGAATATCAACCCATTGGTCGGAAACAATTTGTCGGAAAGGATAAGTGTGCCGCCTGGGATCGAACCCGGGGGGACTGTCATGCACTTGCTTAATTATATATTTGAAATCAACAGTATGTAGGACTTTATTGACAGCAAATAAACTTTCAAGAAAACTGTTGATGCAGTTGATTTGTCATCTAAGTAAACGAAGTCATATTATATTGAGGGTAACCTTTCAAATAATTGGACATTTACTAAAACTGCTTATCAAGCAGAGTACAAATGAATTTCAACAGATAGAATACAAAAGCTTTGGCGAACATTAAAAAATGGTTCCCCGCTTTGCACGTGAGTACACGTGCAAAGCGGGGAACCATTTTCAAATGTTTCGTGAACATTCTCATCTTGGACGCGGGGATGGTTTTATTTTGTATAATTTATACCACCAGCTGTTTAAATAATTGATGAATGAAGCTCAATATTTTATCTTGAAAAATCACACAGAAGTTGAACACATACGTAGAGCGGTGTCGGGTATTCTCGGATGGCGTGTATTCTCGGATAGTCACGTGTTTCTCCTATGTGTTGGCCAGATACATAGTTCTTTTGGGCTTTATTTTGTTCTTCAAGTTAGTTGATTTATTTACATATCTGCATATTACATAAAATCTGTGAAAGAGGGATATAACATTTATTACATAAGACACTGTGGGAAAAGCTTTCAATTTAAGATAACTGCTAATTTTTCGTCTAGCTTCATCTTTTTATTTCATCACTTATTATGTGATATAGAAAAGATACAGAGAAACTATTCACATATTAAGATATTTACTACCTAAAACGAACATCTTTTGAGATGAAATTACACTGTAGTTGGACATGATTTGAGTATTCGAAAGACCCTACAAAAATGTTGCTTTCGGGTCTTCCGGATACTATCGAACTACCCATTATTTGCGCATTCTTCTTTTTGTAAAATGCGCATTAAAACTTTTCAAAAAAATAATCCTTCGGTGAAAATCTTGTCAAACGACGAATTCCAACAATATTTTTGTGACAAAATCTATCAGTTTATGAAAACCAAGTTATGGATGCCGTTTTTCCATCGTATATCCCAAAACTAAAAAAATAAGAAAGCGATGTGTGGTGCTTTCATTTGAAATGATTAACGTATTGATGAAAGAAAACCTGAAATGAACGTAACTTTCTACTCTTATGGGTCATAACTAAACGATATTAGTACATAGTTCAACACACATTCATTTATATTGTATGCGAATTCTTAAATTCATTTGGATACGTACGGCTCAGATAATTAATAATTACACGTATGTTTTTAGCTGGTGACTTTTCACCAGTACGGTCCTATTCAGAAAAAGTACAAAATTAATAATTGAAGCATACTCATTGATTTTTTTTTTATAAAATATGCCCACAAGTAACTCATGACTTTTCTTAACACTCATTAAAACGGTGTTGATAGAATGGAATAAGATCAATGTATTTCGGAATAAATCTAGATTCTAAGTGTCTCTGCGTATATTTGCTTGAAAGCGTATCATTATCATCTTGAACTTTTCCCAAAGACACATCTAAATGCTGTATCTATAAAAACATTTCATGTGTTTAATTGTATTTTGTATTTAGATATTAATAAAATATGCTTCATAGTTGTTTGAATCCAATTCAGATATTAATTTATTTCACTTATTTTAAGTATCCGAGATTACCCGCCAGCGACCAAGATCAGATGTCTCAACATGAGTTTCTTTTATCTGTTTTGAACAAATAATTATTTTGCTAGAGTAACTTTTTATTATTTAATCCTGTCAAGAAAAGATAACATCCGCCAATAAACGCCTCAAGATGAAAAGTATAATTGTCCATCTGCATCTTTTTTTTACGAAATGTCTTAGGTATCCGGAAATACCCGACACCGCTCTAGATCAATATAAAATTTCTAAATCAAGCCAATTACCAGATGTAAAAGAGCATTAGTGCGCCCTTACAGCAAATAGCACAGGCAAAGATCAGACACGGATGTTGCATCTTCAAAGTCTGATCTGATTCCTCGCTATGATCTACGAATTGACCCAAAATGTAATTATTTCATAATCCATTTTAAACGACTTTTAATTTTGAAACAATCGCATCTGTTCGACTGAAATTTTGGCAAAATAGGCCTACCCTGCGAAAAATTGGAATGCACTGGCTGCTCTTTGCACATTGAGAGGGAATCGCACATTCATTGTAATTGCCAAAAAATGTATAGGCATTTACGGTACTAATGCGCTGACCCTTCGACATGTATTTTAAACCATTATGTATTTAGGCCAAATAGACATGCACACAGTAAAATCAATACCGTATAATTACGGTAACGTTACAATCAACAATATGAGAACTGTTTTACACAAGAAAATGAAAAAATAAAACGTGATGACTTACCCCATTTTGTGTTCCGTTAGTTATTTTGGCCTTTTTAGCAGCTGACACACCCGCGTCCATATTTGATTTTTGTATTTTTATCGAAAATAACAGAAGAAACAATCTGTCACGTCAAATCACACACAGACGACCTATACTAACAAACAACGCGATTGGTGGAAATTTACACACCTCCAGTTTGACCCGACTTTTTAGACTTAACCTTTTTCTCTTCGGTTAAAACATTTCAAATAAATGCGAGCATCGCAAAGTGTAAATAATCCAATTTGTTTCGAACTGAATTGCAAAATATTCTGCCGACTAAGAACATATTTTTGTTTATATATGTCATTTTTATTTTGAAACCATGTTTTAAGCCAATATTTGAGATTAACCAATTCTTACGTGAGAAGGTGTGAATTAAAGGGCTTCTTTGAAGAATTATTAAGTTCCTTATGTCGTTATGCAAAAACGGCCCGAGCTATACGTAAACATGTCATCCATCTCGCAAATAGAGACATTCTGGGGATAATTTATTTTCAGACATGTCTGTCAAATTTTGTGTAATATGAATAGGTTTTAAAAATTGGTTTTATCATGTCTTAATGAATACAATTTTGATTGATTTTTTAATCATCGATTGGGGTTAAACGTCGCTTTCAACATTTTTACAGCTATATCACGACAGCTTGTGCATCTTCTAATGGCTTCCTGTTGTTTCGCACACCAGTAGAACCACAACATTTAGGCCGAGCCAACAGCTGTCCAATCACAAATCAATAATCAAGCTACAGTAAAACTCATGTTAAGCGACCACTTAAGTGACCACCAAATAGCGGTCGCTTATCGGGATAGTTGCTTGATATAATATTTCATTATGATTAAGACAGTCCTTTTGATGGCAATTATCGATTGTTGTGTAATCTTTGCCGATTCATATGCTGTTCGAACCCTTAGAATCGCCTCATTGTGACGATTCTAATCGGTTCCAACATCATAAAACTCTATTGTAAACACTTTTTCGAGTAATAGTGTCCACTCTTTCAGAGATTTAACTAACGGCTAAAGGACTTTTTTGTGACCGCTTAATAAAGGTGGATGCTTTATAGGGGTGGTCGTTAGAGTAGACTGTATTTTGAAAGCCTGCGCAACAGAGTAGTCCATTGAGAAATCTGTCCCGTTACTGAGAAATCTTAACATTTTCGCTTCACGATATTAAATCATAATATGACAAAATTATTTTATTTATTTTCCGTTTATTTATCGGCGCTACCGAAGCATATGCCCCCACCCCTACAGAATACGGCTAATTGCTATGGGGGATAGTGCAAGGATACATGACGAAACTGCTGCTGAGATACGCCATGGTTTTTTAACGTGCTCGGTGCAAAGCATAGTCTCGCAGGATCTCGTCCGAAAGACAATTAGTTTGTTAGTGTGCCAGCCCGGGAATCGAACCCACGCGATCGAACTTCAATATAGGCTATATAAAATAAAACCTAGTCTCACTTATGTATGAATAAGCAAAGCGGATTCATACAGTGTCATGAGGTCTTTCCATCTCTCTGTTGGTCTAATACAAGGAAACCTCAGCTCACATTGATGATTATCATTACTTTCGAAACGTTGCGGAACTGATTTAGGTCGGTGAAAAATCGTTCTTTAATCAACGATAAATGTCAATTTCACGACGACGACTGTTGGTCAGACAACCTTTATGGTAGGAAAGTCTATTCCGTCGAATCGTATAGGGTTCCCGATTGTGTCCTTGATACAAGACGTCACCTTAACTATTTTGGAGGTGTTATATAAAACGATTTTTTGTCAGATGAAAATCTGCCATTCAAAAATGCCGATTTAAGCATTTTCAGGATAGGATACGCCTAAAATATTGTTATTGAAAAACTGAACATATTTGACTGAAATTAAGATATGAAACACAAATGGAAAATAGTGAAATGCACGATACTCGTACCATACAGGTACTCTCAATACATTATACAGGTAGAAACATCGTGAAATTGCCAAGATGGATGATTTTGGAGTGGTTTTCGGGTGAAATTGAATGAGTGGGATGAGTTTAATTTCAAGGGAGGTAAAACACTATCGTTTATTTCGTCCATGTGCACGAAATTAACGATAGTGTTTTACCTCCCTTTAATAAACTCTGCGTATGTTTATGAAAATTCGTCCTCGCTGACAAATCAGACTTTTGAAAAAAAAAAAAAAAAAAAAAAGAAAAAAAACCCAACAAAACAAATAAAACACACACACACACACACACACACACAAGCCAATAATCTATTGAAAATGTTTCATCGATTTGAATGAAATTTTGATCGGTTATTTCGAAGCGTTTCTGAACAGTTTCGGAGCGTTTTTGAGTGATTTGAATGAGTGTTTTGAAAGCAAGAATGGACCGCTGAGTGATTGGTTTTGAACAGAGAGAATTTCATTTTTACGATGTTATTAACAGTATATATTTACATTTAGGGTTCGTGTACAAAATAATCTTATCAAATTTGTCCAAGATATCCCGAAAAAAAATGAAAAGATAAAACTATAAAATAATTAATAAATAAATAAAGTTTAAAGATATTTAATTATAGACCGTCCATCATTTGAACTTGACGCAAGGCAGACTAAGTCGTTTGATTGTCTTGACTTAACCGTCAAAGGGTAACACACAAATAAAAGATTTGATCAGATTAATCCGATTATTAGAAGCCGTGTTACTGTTTTGTTCTGTCCTTATCACTATATATTATTTGAGTCTGTGCTTGAGATTTCCAACAATTTCAAATATGCGACTCAAACCATACGAACACGGCTGCATGAGCATAACCTGAGGGCAAGAAGATCATGTATGCGTACTCCACTGTCCCGAATTCATTGTCGGCGTCGGTTGACATGGGCATTGGACAACCTTGGCGGGAGCATAATACGCTGGCGCCCGGTTCTATTCACGGTTGAGTCCAGGTATTTCCTGGACTACACTGATAGGCGGGCTAGGGTGTGGAAGGCCGGGGGAAAGGTTTCATGCAGCAAACATTGCTGAGCAAGATCGTTATGGGGGAGGGTCCATCATGGTTTTGGATGGCATCAGCTGGGATGGGCGGACTGATCTTGTTATATTAAAAAGAGGTACACTGACAGTTCGTAGGTACATCGATGAAATCCTCAATACCTACGTACGCTGGTGATATATGGGGATGGATTCATTTTAATAGATGACAGATAATGCCCGTCCACACACGGCCCGTATAGTCCAAGAGTATCGTCAAAAAGAGGGCATTCCACGTCTGGACTGGCCGGCTCGCTCACCGAACTTAAATCCGATAGAGCATATGTGGATTGAGCTTCAGGTCCGAGTTTCGGCTCGCCAGGTCCAGCCAAGGACACTCCAGGAGCCCAACCAGATCCTTATAGAAGAATGGTCTGTTATTCCCCAAAGAGTAATCCAGAACCTAATAAGAGACGCTTTCAGGCTGTTATTGACAGTGCCGGCTCTCATACTCGTTATTGAACGAAATGGAATTGAAAGAACGCCTTTTTGAGTTAAATTCGATTTTTTCAATTTTCCAAGAAAACAGACCAATTTCTAGGGTCTCCCTGTTTGGTTACTTTAAAGTATTCTCATCATTATGAAGCTTTATTTTCTTCTTAGAATTTTATAAAACTGATAACAATCGACCATTTTCCAACATTCTTATTTTCAAATTCCATTTTCACGAAATTATAGTATAAAAAAGTTTTGGTGCTTAGCAAACTTTGCGTAGTATATAAACTTTCACAAAGGGATAAGTTTCAGACTAGCAAAACATAATATAAATCTGCCCTGCGTTCAGGATAACAAACTGTTTTACAAATTAAATCCTACTTTGAAAGTGTACTTACTATCAAAGCGGGGTATAATTTGCAAACAATCTGCACCGTTTTATCATTCTGAACGCAGGGTTGGGTTTTGACATCCGAAAATTCCCATCTATAAAAAAATGTCTGTATGGGGTCATATTTGCTCACGAAATTTGATTGGTGCAAGTTATGCAATATGACAGTTTTTCTTCATTCAATTTTAAGTTATCTGTATAAATGGATCTCCTTCTATAAAAAATTCAGTTTCAGTCCGTAGTAATTTTATTGCTTATATTGATTAACATACATCACATTAAACTGATGTAGACTAATTATTGCTTAGTTTACCAATTTAACCCTTGTCATGCTGAATAAATTTTGGCAAAATTTTTTCATCAAAATCAAAGGGCAAAAAGCACTGAAAGTACAAACTGTAGGTCAATTTTTAAATCGACAAACCAAATCTATTGACACTTCTGGTTTCAAAGTGCGAAACAGGTGGTGTAGACTAACATCAGGCTGCACATTATGTGCAGGCTGATGTTTGTCTATAGCTCCTGCCAAAACAGGAATATTCCGGGTTCAGCATGAAAAGGGTTAAGAACCAATTACGACACAAAAAATTCTATAGTCAAATAGTCAATGATTCTTAAACTTGAAAAGCTAGCGATTCTTATTTTGAATGTTGTTGTTGATCTTATCTTTTGAAGTGATTTTGGAGCGTTTTTCAATGGTCCGAGTGAGTGTATGGAATGAATGAATGGAGCGCTGATTTCGCGATTCTGAATGGTTTTGGTCAGGTGAATCTGGGTTTACGAACTGTCATATTATATATTCACATAAATCGTGCAAGGTTTTGATATAAAGTTGAACAATTACTAAAATCCGGAATGAACTTGCAGTTACTAACCAGTACTTCCTAAAATTCACTGGTCTCGGACCCGAAGGCTATTGTAAGAGTCGATCCCTGCTTTTCAGACTAATCACCGACGTTTAAAGTATTATCCATATGATAACTTATGGTTTCAAAATAATATTCGACTTTAATTTCTTGCATTTGCAAAATGCTGTCCTATGTTATATCTATACACTGCACTTAAGTGAAAAGAATAATTTGCAAATTAATGATACCTTTTGGTTGAAAGCAGAAAATCCGCAGTTATGACAACCGCATTTTGTCAGGACTTTTATTAAGAAAAGCTGCCCAAATGACTGTTTATCTAGCAAGATCAGCCACATCACTTCTACCCTTTTCTTTGACATTTATTTATTATTGACAGGGGAATCAATCCATGTATATCAGGTCTAATGTACTTTACATCAGTGATTCCCCTTATATACATGTAAGAAAAGAGAATTAGGAAGAAAATACTTTTGTTTTCTTCTAGTAAATAAGCCAAAGACTTATTCCAAAACTTTGAACAAGCGAGGGTTTTAGTTTCATAACTTTTTAAAAAGAGACGAAATGAATTCAATTCTAATGCATGATTTATTCACCATTTATTCACGATCGACATTTGTTTCGAAAAATTTCACTTTTTCTATTTTCACCTTGAGATCATATTCGGTAAGACAAATTACGTTTCATCTAACATATAACTGCTGTCAATCAAAAAATCGAGTGACCAATCAAATCATTGGTTTAGACCGGATTGCTTCGTTGACGTGCGTCATTTTCCGCCATTTGATTAAGGTAGTGGACCCGTAATACTTCCGCAACATTTCGGAATTCATGACCTTTTATAATCTTAACCGAGGTTTCCCAATGAAATAATTAGGAAACCTCGGTTAACAATTATCAAGTTCATGACTTCCGAAACGTTGCGGAACTATTTTAAAGCTGCTGAACACCTACTTATAGTTCGCTTTCTGTTCTGTATACCTTATAACGTAACCTCCCTCCCGGAATGACCTTTTAATACATATTTCTATGGGACGTTCCGTAACGGATGTCAATGGGCAGGGTCAGCTATTCGCTTTTAATCATTTGTACAGTTAATAACATCGTGAAATTGACATTCACCTCAATCATAACCATTCTAAATCGCTCACTCAGCGCTCCAATCATTCATTCCAAACACTCACTCAAACCACTCAAAAACGCTCAAACCCATTGCAAAACATAGAACCAACAACGTCATTCAAAGTTAATTTTGAAAGAGAAAAATCGCGATTTCTCTGACATAATTCAAATTGTTAGCCTCCCATAGGTTCTTGAAGAAATATGAAGTTATGTATAGAACTTGTATGCATGTTTTATAAAAGGGGGGTAATCAATATAGCTAATTTTGTTCATACTGAACAAAATTTGCTATATAGGATTACCTCCCATTAAATTCACTCAAAACTCGCTCCACACGCTCATTCAATTTCATTCCTAAATCATTCCAAAATCATTCACCTTGTCAATTTCACGATGTTGTTAACTGTAGTAGAGCAGGAACGATTACTCGAGTACCCGGGGATCGGGGAGAGTAACGGTCCCTCCCGGGTCCTGAATCATTACCCATTACCCGACTATTGTATAAGCACTGTGTACCTTTGTTGATCAAATTCAGAAAAGAATTGAAGACTGCTACAAACAGTCTACAATTCTTTTAATCAGATGATTTCCAGTTAGTTCCTACGACCTTACATCAGATAGTTTTACAACTTTTTTTGCGCCCGGACAACCATGTTGGATTTTGTATGTTCGATCACCTTTTATAGAAATTTTGTATTCGTCCTTGTACTCATTTGATAAAGTAGATATATAAACAGTTATCATCAGGTGCTCGAATACCAGCGGGTAACGATATTTACCGACATTTGTTTTTAAGGTAGTACACCCGTAATAGTTCGGAACATTTCGGAAATCATTGTCTTTCACAATGTGTACCGAGGTTTTCCTAATGAAGTCACTAAAAAGTTAAAGTTCATGACTTCCTAAACGTTGCGTAACTATTTCGGGTCTACTACCTTTAATCATTTTCGTTGACGGGTAATTCCAAACGTCGTAATTAAACTGCAGAACGCCTATCAAGAAATATTTTTTTTATTTTGTGTAACGTATCCCCCACCCCCCTGCATATGACTTTTTTAAATTTTATCTGAGGGACGTCCCGTGATACAGTCAACAACATCGTGAAATTAACAAGGTGAATGATTTCGGAATGATTTAGGAATGAAATTGAATGAGCGTGTGGAGCGAGTTTTGATTGAATTTAATGGGAGGTAATCCTATATAGCAAATTTTGTTCAGTATGAACAAAATTAGCTATATTGATTACCCCCCTTTTATAAAACATGCATACAAGTTCTATACATAGCTTCCTATTTCTCCAAGAAGCTATGGGAGGCTAACAATTTGAATTATGTCAGAGAAATCGCGATTTTTCTCTTTCAAAATTTATTTTGAATGACGTTGTTGGTTCTATGTTTTGCAATGGGTTTGAGCGTTTTTGAGTGGTTTAAGTGAGTGTTTGGAATGAATGATTGGAGCGCTGAGTGCGCGATTTAGAATGGTTATGATTGAGGTGAATGTCAATTTCACGATGTTATTAACTGTAGAGTTGAAAGGTCGGACCAGCTATCCGCTTTGTCGTTATTGGTGGGCACAATTGAAACACAACGTTAAAAAGAAAATCGTAACTATAGCGAAGAACATGGTGCGGTTGACAAGATGAATGATTTGGGAATGATATTGGAGTGATATTGAATGGAGCGAGTTTGAGCAAAATATTAGGGAGGTAATCCAATATCGCTAATTTTCTTTCAGCTGAACAAAATAAGCTATATTTATTACCTCCCCTTTCATAAAATACATTTTCTTTCAGTTTATGTGTCTTCGTGGTCCAGCCAGACTCTTGAACAATCAACACCAGCCAATAAAATCGTAGAATAATTTGATTCAATAATTAATCCTATTGAACGATTTCGAAATTTTTTCTAATAATTTCAGAAAGTTTTTGATCGATTTGAGTGAGTGTTTAGAATTAGGTGATTGAGCGCTGAGTGAATGATTTCGAATAATTTGGATCGGAATGAGTTCCAATTTCACGATTTTTTACTGTTACTAGCCCATGATTATTACATGTAAACGCATTTAATTTATCAACCATTAATATACATGTATATGAAAACCAAACCAGCATTTCAATGTGTCACGTTTATGCAGATTTCGTAATAGAGAGGTAAAACCTTGGAAGGTCGTAATTCTTAATAATGAAAAAAGTTTCCTAATGTGGAAAGTATAAGTAAGTTATTGCCGTCATAAGTTTACGATTTTGTTTATTTTACAGTAACAGCACCATTAATAATAATAAGGAAAAGAAACTTTCTTTACTGTGACACGTATCAAACGTAATCTGCACAACTGGTTGGCAAGATAAAATTGCAATCAGTTACAGTCTAAGTGTCACGAGGATTTTATCAAAAACGGTGCACCGTGTTGATTTATTGGAGACATGGTTTCAAAATGGAATTTCCTGGTTCTGGCAATGTGCATTTTTGTATCTTTAAGAATAGATGGTACAATTATTGGTAAGTGAATTCCTCATAACTTGCATACTGAACCCGGAATATTGCTGCTTTGGCACAAGGTATTCGCAAAGATAAGCCTGATTGTCTGCTCAAACCTGAAAAGTTTTTTTTGTTCTAGAATTGAGCATAAATGCAAATTAGTATACCCAGTGATTACAACTCTCTATTTTAATGTTTTTTGCCAATGTCTTATTCGGAATAACAAGAGTCCGTCCAGCACAGCACCAATGTTGCAATGTTGAGAGACCATTTCGATGCCAACTTAATGGTCAAGCCCCATTCCACTTACGGATGCATTGGGGATGCAAAAAACTATGAAATCTTTTCAACTGCTGAAAAAAACCGCTTTCCAACTGCTCTGCCTTCGAGATGACGAAACGGTGCAACATGTTTGCCAAATTTACCCCTCTTTGCACACAAGTGAACATGTAAAGCTGGGTATAATTGTCAAACATCTTGCACACTTTTGTCATCCTGAACGCAGGGCTGTTTCGTTGCTTGTACATACGTTTTGCATACGTTCTGTCCGTCGGGCGACCGTCCTTTATGATTTCATCCGCGCAGAAAGTTTTGAACTGCAAAAAACTTAGGGCGGTAAAGCTTGCCACTTTGTGTGATTTGTGTGATTTATATCCGAAACATTACGAGGAACAAACGCTACATATTTGATGTCATCCGTCATACTTCCGATGTATCCCCATTCCAAACTCCACTCGGCCAATCTCACGATCAACCTCGGATGTACATAGACGGACTTTTTTTTGAAAACTACGGGAAAACATTGGAAAAACTCGATGACGTCAGACAAGATGGCGTTAGCCCTCGAAACTTTGAGTGAAAATATTCGACGTCACCAATGCTACTCGTTTAAGTCTCTGACGTGAACCATCGAATTCTTATATTTCCTTCACATTCTTAATTAACGGCTGAAAAATCTTAATTTTTGAGAATGATTCGCCACAATGCAAAATGCACAATTTTGTTACATACCCATCCGCCTTAAATACATCCGAGGTCTGTTTCCGGTTACTGAAATGGCCGACTGATGTTCCGAATGGATGTATCCCAACTCATTCCATTGGGTATCCTCGGCACTCTTATCCGTTATGGATGAAAGATGAAGAAATGAATATGAATTTAGGCAAACCCGAGCGAAGAAAAACAAGCTTTTTAGACCTCACCAACTGAACTAGAACCAGTTCAAGCAGATGAGCTTTTTAAGCCACTTTTATCTTTAACCCCCAAATCAAGTTGAGTCTGACAGTCTCTGTACTACGTCCTATGGTGTTCTTGGAATTATACGAATAGCGGCACATCTTTATGGCTGTCATAGACCTTGCCATCTAACTTTGTTTAATTAAAAGTAACTAAGTAACAGCACACAGTCTCAATAGACAAATTGCACTGTAATCATATGGTTAACATTTAACTCGGCCCTTATATGTACTTAGTTCCATAAGAAAGTGTGCACTTCTACTTTTTGATTTTTCTTATTTTCTACGAATTTGAAGGAACGCTTGCTTGTAAAATTATTTTCATATTTTAGGTATGACCCTCCTGAAACGAGGCAAAAAGTCCGATTTCGATAAGTTGCGAAAACTCAAGACTTATGGTCAGCACAAACGGTGTTTAGTTTTGCCAATCTGAAAATTCGTTTCTGTACTAAGAGATTTTTGCACAAATAGCATTTCCGCGTCAGACTAGGGACTCCCTAACTGTTCCAAACATAACTTTGGTTTTACATATATACGTTAGATTACCGTTAACGTTAGAAATCTCCACACTGATTGGCCAGTAACGTCAGATCAAAAAGGGCAATGACGCTCTGCATTATTTATTGGTATTCAAAAGAGTACTGAAAAGTGGATACATAAGATTTCTATTGGAACATAATTGCTTATTTCATTTTTTTGGCAGTTTTCTTCGCGTGGGGGTTTAATTTTACCCAACCAGAAAATTTGCTGGTCAAACTGCGCTGTTGCATGTAGTACGATTGGCATTAATATGTGAATTTATTGCAAGGTAGGACACAAGAGTTGAACTGAATGTGATACCAGAATAATTATTCATCAACTGTAGGATGTACAAGTAAATGGCGTATAAGCATAGGTTCTATTCTAGTCAAAGAGCATTGAGTGTCGTGTGCTTTCTTTTGAGAAGAATCGATGGTCAATAGTTTCGAGACTTGTCATGCAAAATTTTGCGACTGTAAACGGTGTAACTTCTGAGATATTTGAATTTTAAAAGTGCACACTTTCTTTTGGAACTGAGTATATAATCTAAAGTGCATTCTTTGTAATTTTAGATATATATTATTTTGTCTTTAAATCAATTACAATGTTTTACCAATGAATGTTAAACAACTTCAACCTAAGGTCAGCATATCATAGCCCTACTGTATATAATGTATAGATCTAGATTATTAAATTTGATCCTTGATCTACCTATAATGGGGACTGTGTGATTTCCTTGTGAATGCTGTTCAATTTCAGGAAAGGCACATAAAGAAAAAGACAATGTGTTAAAGGCCTGATAATTCTCTGGTTAAAACCTATCTATTTTAAATATTTTGAGAAACAAGTTCTTACTCCTCTGATTAATCACTTTCGATTGCACCTCTGTGTAACCTAAGATAAGCATGTCAAATAACAAAACATGACAAAATAGTAATCCCTTTTTAAACATCTGATATTGTGATAATTATCTAGTAAGTGTCGAGCAAATCAATGAATTATCTGGTAATTGGTGGCAGATCTATGCCACCATGAGAATAGGACATATTTGTTAGTGATTGCAATTCTGTGCAATCTTACATTATTAAGCATGTCAGATAACAAAAAAACGACAAAATCAAAATCCCTTTACCAATTGATTTTCTGTTAAGCTACAAGCACACTAAATATTCATATTGAAAAGAAACATACTTTGCTCAATTTTTCAAGCAAGAAATATGCAAGGGAAAAAGACTAGCAGGGCCTAGTTACCACAGCCCCTTTCCATTTCAGCTTGGCTCAAATGGCTAAATTGGTTAAGGCATTAAACCTTCAAAAAGAATATCTGTGTTTCCTATTATATAAGGGGAAAATTAAATTTGGTAGGTATGCTTCCCTTCATCCTTTTTTCCAATATATGAAGATTTTTCTAAAATGAAAAGCAATAGACTGTAAATTATTGTAGATATTTTTAAAAGCATGTCGTTCTTATTTCAAAAGAATAATGGAAGTGTTATGTGTGTTTTTCAGAACTCTACCCTTTTCCAAACAAAAAAATGATTGAAAGTAGCTGTAGAAGATCGAAAACAATGAATTTTGAGTTGAATAAAATGAAAGATAAAACACTTTTTGGTGTTTTGACAGACCAAGTCACCAAAAAAGTGAAAAAAAAAGGTTTTGGGTCAGCACTGAAAAATGGGATTGGTCAAGCAATAAGAAACATAGGGTTTTATTCCACTTTTTGGAATTTATTTTGGGTTGTTAGTATGAATTAGTCCTTTCCATTACCATTTAGGCAAGACAAACATATTTTTAGGGAAAAACTAAGAACGGAGCCGTTTTCAGTGTTTTAAAATTCCTTTTCGGTCTTCAATTGACTCTTCCGGTCCCTTTTGGTTCGTTCCGGTTTTCACTTTGTCCTTCCGGTCTTTTTTGGTCCTTTGTTTATTTCAATCCACCTGTTAGGAATCCTAGCGATCTATGAATTTGAAATCAGAAAATGTTACTTTTGATAGAATTTAATGAACACATGCCTTGATTTTAAATTAAACTCTTTTTGAAATGCCAATATTCCGCGAGCATGGTTTTTGAAACCCTTTTCAAAAGTGCATTCGGGAATTCTCGGTGATAACAAAAGTTCCGAATTCTTTCCGGAGCTTTTAACATAACAGGTACCCGTGGCGTAGTAACCTTTGTTTATTGTTAGTTGCCCGCAAAAATTTGTTTCTGGATTTGAAATGATTGTTTCTTTTTCCTGTTTGTTAAAAAAAATGCGGGATCAAATGTGGACTGGATTTACAAAAATTTTGACAAGTAAGCTTTCTAAGTTTTACCCAATCCAATTGTATCTTATATTTAGCGCGGGATGAGTTGACTGTTCTACAAATCACGACTTTTACGATTTTTTGCACCCAGTCGAAAGTAGTTGTTGAGTGCCCGTAAAGAGTTGACAAGTGCACAAAAAGCAAACTGGCCGCGGAAAAGTCTTATGGTAGTAAGAGGTGATTTTCATTGTTCTTTGTTTTCCTTCTATTTTCCTTTTGTTTTCTCTTTATATTTACCCGTAAGCTATAGGCAGATTCGACTCTTACCAATCTGCACAGCATGCTTAGAGTGGCCAAGGTGGATACTTTTTGCACTGTTCCTACATGTATTTAAAGGGTTTTTCCCACTTGCATGGTTACATATTTTACCAGCATCGCAATTTTCCTAAATTTTTAGTTCTGATCTAATTTTATTGAAATGTATTTATTTGCTTAATTTTTCATTTGATTGTTTTCTCAGCAACAGATGATAGGGAAAGTTTCGTGTGCTATTACGGACTACAATCTGTTATCACGCCTACATGTGCACATTTTACTGATAAGTTTGTTATCCAACTGATAGCTATGAAATATGGGTTTCTTCCGCATAACGAAACTTGTACAAATGGTAAGTATACAGTCAGACCAATGTTCATTTGTATGTCATTTGTATTAAATAAAATGGTTTTGTTAAAGCTCCCGTCTGTGTTCGTGAACATTTCCGAAACGCAAGACAGTGATCTTAGACGACTATGTACAGATAAACTATATACATTTATACTCAGAGATAAGCTTTAATTTGTCATTCCAATATTTGGTAATGCAAATGATTCTGACTCAATGATCTAAATGTAGGCCTAACTTGATGAATATTTATGACCCGCAACAATTCGGTCTCCAATTTGAATACCGCTCATATACCATTAACTGCACGTGGGCGTATTTTAAAAGACAAAAATCTCATTTACATATTTTACTTAATACGGTAGATCATGCGTTTCACGAAAAAGCCGCCGTTTATCGATTGGTTTGTATCTTTATGTAACTCATCTTCCATAAGACTAAATCAAGAAAAATTATTTAAAAACTATTCAAAAAAGAGAGTTTTTTTATCTAAACACAGACCGCGGCTTAAACAAAATCAAATCATTCACTTATACAGCTAGAAACTGTTAAATTCCCGTAATTCCTACGCAACATTCATGTTCATGAGTTTCGAAATGTTGCGGAACTATTACGGTTCCACTACCTTTATCAGACATAATTCTCAACGCGGACATTTATCTCGTATCCGGGTTACGGTGTCATTTAAAAGCATACTAGTATTAATGGATAAAATTGAAATTTCCCCTTACCCATTCTGGTGGACGAAAGTTTCATTCAAAAAGAAAAAAGTAAAAAACAATTCCAGAGATTAGTAAAATGAATCTGGACACAAAGACGTCGACTAGTTGACAAGAAATGACTTCACTAACAAGTGTTTTTTTTTCAATTTTTCAACAACAAATGCTGTCTAAATGAAAGCGAAATCGACATACAAAGTCTGTTAATGTAATATAATGCTTTGCAGACAGTTCGTTGTTGGTGGACGTTTACGTTCACCAGTGTTAATACCGCGTTAGAACAATTCCGTCAGATGTTAATAGGTTTTCAAAACAGTAGTGCTCACTAAGATTAAATTTACTCTTTTTCAAGAATTGAATCCGTCTGACAACTATGCATTTTAAAAATGGAGTGAAACAAGGAATCTACATAACTTGTTGAGACATTATTTAGGTGCGAAATCATATGCTATTCTGAGATCGGGTGAACGTTTTGCTTGCGTAGAACTACTTTTCAGGCAGAGTGAGTAATTTGCCCCTTGTTTCCCAATGGTGTATGGGAGGTCACTCATGAAAACTTGGTGAATGGAATTACTGGAATGGTAACCTCCCCTGACACTTCTAATGTATATAAAACAATGGCCAATTAATGGAAACACCGGAATACACATGGATACCGATACAGCCCGAGCAGGTAAAGTATTGCATTCAGGTCGCGCGATAAAGGTTTATGCAAAAGGGTTTTATTTTACTTTTAAACACGAGACAGCCAATCTCGAGTCGGCTGTATGCCATTTTTTACGTGTTTATATAAACACTTACCCTTTCTTTCTTTGTTTGAGAATGAAAATCGCGGAACAACTAATTATTATCATTTTATAGATTTTTTTAAGCAGATAACACCATAATTCTAATCATGAGATTACGGAGAATCGATTATCATTACAAAATCAGAATAATAACCTAGATAATCTAGTTGTCATTTCTTTCCTTTTATACCCAATGGATCAGACAATCACTCTTTAAGCTACACCCGGCATAATACCGAAAGTAATCGAAAACTTGTAATTAAAGGACTATGGTTGACGATCGACGATATATGTTGAGAAATGTATATCTGAAGCAAGATGCGAACTTGGGTCAGGTCATTTTCCGTTTATCGTAATTTTACATGTAAAAATTCTCTTTTCTCAACAAATGGAAGAATCACTCTAGTATGCCAATAGAAACGTCCACCATCAGTACTTTCAGTGCTTTGATTAACTAAGCAGACTTTTTTGAGTCTAGTAACTTTATGACGCTTCCGTTATTTTGACAAGTAGAGTATACCAAGTCTCTATAAGTAAAGTTAGAAACATCGTGAAATTTTCAATCATAACGATCAAAACGTTCTAAATCGCTCACTAAGCGCTACATTCATTCCAAACTCTCGCTCAATCCATTCATCAACGCTCCAAACTCACTATAATAATGGGATCATAATTCAATATAATCAAAGTACTGAAAGTACTGATAAGTTGGAATGCGTTCGAGAGACGGTGACCTCAAGCTACTAACGAAGCTGACGCCTCCCACCCACCACAGTTGATCACATAATACGTGTCGTCTTTTGACGGGCGTATATATATCAACGTATTTCAACAACGAGAGACGCTTAAATCTCTGAATCACTATACAGCCCTGAATCTGATGAAAGAAAAATGATAACAAGAGGGCCAAAATGACCCTAAACCGCTCACCTGAATTCGATTGGTCCAATGGATCTTATCCAAGAAACTTTCTGGCAAAGATTCATTCAAATATGCCTAATTGTTGAAGAGAAGACATAATTCGAATAATAAGCAGTCATAATAGACCCTGTCAACCCATTCATTACAGAGGAGACTCAAAATTAGCCCTACCGTGCCACGCCCATATTCATGGGCTAATGACAATTTTGCCAATAATATTTGAAGTGGGTCATCAAAGGAAATCTGCTCGGTGGTTCAGGAGGAGATTCCGTTCAAATATTTCGGGCTCAAAATAAGCCCCGCCCTGCCATACCCATATTTTTTGGCCATTTGGAATATAGCGACAATTTTGAAGAGGGTCACATTCTGGCATTTCATTGAAATTGGCCCAGCGATTTAGGAGAAGGAGAAGTCTTAAGAAAGTTTACGACGGACGACGGAGTCAGGATGATCCTAAAAGCTCCCGTTGAGCACGTTGTGTTCAGGTGAGCTAAAAAAGAAGAAAATGATACGGATCATACAGCCGACTTATGGACGCACAGGGGAACACTTATACACTCAAAACAGTTTTTTTTTTTATTATTTTTCGAATGACTTCTTCTCCATTTGAGTTATCAATTACATTGCAAAGTGGACCTCAACGCGTGATTTGTCCATGATGAAAAGATATTTTCGCAGGGAAGTCTTTTACTTCATGAGTTGGAATCTCAAGACAATTTTTGGACGAAGTTCAATTGTGATTTTGACCTTTGTGACTCCAAAATCGGGCACTTTCTCGGGTCATCAAAAAATTTTATGATTTGGGTCAATTGGTTGTTCAGTCAGAGTGGAAACTGTTAACTGTTTAGATTTACTGATGACCGTGACATGTATGACCCCGAAACAATTGGGCATTTCTTTGGGTCATGGGCAATATTTGTGTAAAGTTTCGTCATTGCAGGTCAATTGATTCTCCGTTTATGTAGCGGAAAGCAAAAGGTCAATGGACTGAGAGACAGAAATGATGAAATCATTATATGCTACTCTACTTCTGAGTTGGGGGTACAGTTAATAACATCGTGAAATTGATAAGGTGAACGATTTTGGAATAATTTAGGCATGATGTTGAATGAGTGAGCGGAGCGAGTTTTGAGTGAAATTTAAAGGAGGGAATCCAGTGTCGCTTATTTTGTTCAGGATGAACAAAATTAGCGATTTATAAAACATATATAAAATATGCATAAAAGTTCAATCAATAGCTTTCTATATCGCCAAGAACCAATCAGGCGCTTTTAATTTCAATTATGTCAGTGAAATCGCGAATTGGTTCTTGCTTAATTCATTTTGAATGTACACGTTGAGCTTATTTTTTAATAACTTTGAGCGTTTTTGAATGGTTTGAGTGAGTGTTTGGAATGAATCAATGGAGCGCTGAGTGAGCGATTAAGAATGTTTTTTTTATTGAAATGAATGTCAATCTCACGATGTTACTAACTGTATGGTGGTGCTCTTAAACGTGTTGATGTGTATGAATGTGAAGAAAACAACTTGAACTAGTTGGTTTGTTTCAAATGGCAAATCTTGGTGATAAATGCAATTGGGCAAAGATATTCATAATTCAATTAAAGATAGGGTGGCAAGGATTTATGTGGATGAGTATTGGGGTTTTACAATGAAACATTCATGTAGATAACTGCAATATAACGAAAAAACAAACAAACCCGACAATAAGTTGTGAAAATATTTATTAACTTTAAAAGTGTATCATCACTTTAAGAAAAGATTTTTATTTCGTAGCTTAGACAGAAATTTACAATATAACACCTTGTCAATAGAAGGTCGTTCAGAAAGAGAAACTATACCTTTAAAAGAAGCTATAACATAATTCTACGAAAAACAGGTCGCGACCTTACCAAATAAGCAGATCACGTGGTTGGTCTGTGCTATTGCTACAATACTGAGAAAACAGATCGCGACATTACCAAATAAGCAGATCACGTGATTGGCTAGTGCTATTGTCAATTTTTTGACCGTATTGGGCTTGACTTATCACATGATTTCCAAATATAGTAATACAAACATGTGATACTAATATATTCGTACGCGATTTTCAATAAATATCGTTTAAAACATAAATTAGCGTGTTTTAAAAATGTACGTGAAGTGATAGTTGTGTAATTGAATTGAATGCTCCGCATTCCAACTTAAAAATCGCTAGATAAACGGCGTTCCAATTCAAGTGAACAGATTTCCTTGCGATATGCGCGAGTCAGAGCGCGATCATTGGTAGCCGGCCTAAAGCCGGCTACCAGTATGAATGCGTTTTGTATATGACTATGGGGAATTCGGGATGAACCATTGTAAAGCTTCTCCGTCTTATTTATTAAAACATTGAAAAACGGTAAAACGCAGACTTGACCAAATGTTTGCACATCTAAAAAAGATCAATTATAAAAATTATTGAGCATATAAATTACAATTTTTCCCTCTAAATAAGATTTTGCAAACATTGTATAATTCAATAAAATTTACAGTTCCTTTTGAACCAATCGAATCTATTTTTAGCTAACCATCAATCGGAACGACACTCGGCTACCTCCAACAGACAGTTGATCGTAGATTTGACTGGCGAGCCTGTCTCAATCTTTCGATACAGATCGGAGGGTAGCGTAGATGGGATATGTTTACCAGTCAAATCGTAGATTGGCCGAGAGATGTTCCAATTGGCTTTACATGTGACTGTTATAACCCGTTTCTCAATCATTATCATGATTTTAAAATGGTCATCGGTCCATTTAAAAATAGGGAAACGAACCGGTCTATTTTAAAATGGCGACAACAAACCAACTAGCCCAGAATGCATAACAGTAGATGATTCTGACAACAACCACAGGCACTTGGACGGGAGATTATTAACAATTTACCAATATCACTAGTCATCTATACTTAGTTCCAAAAGAAAGTGTGCACTTTTGAATTTTGAATATCTCTGAAATTACTCAATCTATCGTTGTGAAACGTCGTATAACAATCCCTAAGAGTATGTGCAAACGATTTTTGAAAACAAAAATGACGTGATGAGCAAATATTTTCTGCTAAATTAAGACTTTTGATTTTGCATGTTTTGCATGTGCATCACGCGTTAGACGAATAATTGGTCTGAAAAAGCATTCAGTTGAATCTTTTCGGCTTTCCTAAGCATAAAATCACATCTTCAATACAGTTATGCATGTTGCTACAGCGTGATTTTACTACCAATAAACGTCGTAGAACAAAAACGAGCCTGGTCAGATTTAGAACGTCATTAGAAATGATTGAGCATTCATGTTTCAAAAGAAATCGAGGTCATTTTTTGCAAGGCCTTTAATAAACAAATAGAGATGTCATAGAACGCCATAGCACCATTCAACGACAAGTTACTGGCCTAACAACGTAGCAATGACTGACGCTGACGTACACGTAACGGCTGCATAAAAATCGTAACTTTTGTTAAGAAATGGCTTGGAATGGCTTCTTGAACTCTATAATGCAATATCATCACATAGCTCTCACCAAAGAAAAAGTTGTAAGGCGGTCAAATCTCAACAATTTAAATTATACCTGCCCGTATGCAGCATGCGACACTTTATCCAAATCTGATTTTACTTTTACTACTAAAAGGTCTTGACTAAAGCATGGTATCAAATTTACCCTATAGCTTTCCTCCATCTTTGTAAAAATCAAGAGAAAGGAAAAAAGTGAAAGTGCACACTTTCTTATGGAACTCAGTATATTATAAATAATAAACAAGGTAGTGCAGCTACCATGTATAAAAGAACGGATGTTTGTACAAGCATATTTGGCGTCGGTCACAAGACGTGTCTACTCCTGAGAATTGAGTACCAAATTGCTTGTAAAAACATCCGTTCCCTTAGAAAACAATTTGTAAACTATATGTGCATATATAGGTAGATTTTGCGCGGAGAGCCGTGAAATCATTTTTTTACCGTTAGATTCTCGTGCCATTTGTTCGAAATAGATAAAACAGGTTTAAAAAGCGCATTAAGAAAGTTTCAAATTACCTTTAACACCAATGTTATTGCTTGTCTTACAACGTATGGTTCACTCAAACATGTACTTTCATAATTCCAGTGAAGGGATAAGGTTAAATTCCTATCATTTGCTTTTTAATCATACCCGATTTACCTATTGTAATAGACTCAGCGCCTACGTCAGAGCTCAGTTTACAAAATACACCTATAGGTGTATTTTCAAAACTGAGCACTGACGTAGGCGCTAAGTCCATTACCATGTATATATCGGGTTTAATTAAAAAGTAAATAATAGAAATTGAATGATGACCCCTTAAATCCAATCATGAAAGCACATTTTTGGTTAACGTTGCGATTTAAGGCAAGCTATAGCTTTCGTTTGAAAGGTAAGTTGTTACTTTTTTCATAAGTTGTTTTAACATGTTTTATCTATTTCGACAAAATGGCACAGAAAATTAACCGTTAAAAGAAAATTTCACGGCACGACGCGCAATATCTACCTATACTTACATGCGTATACTCATGTGCGAATTGGGGTATAATTTGCAAACAGTTTGTACCATTTTGTCATCCTGAACGCAAGGCTTAAAAATGTATTTTTCTTCCTAGTTAAAAAAAACTTTGCAAGTAAACTAAATGTTGTTTAGGTTTTTTGGGTTTATATCATGCAGTTTCAATTTTACCGAATATATCTTCTTGCCAGTTGAACTAAAAGTTGATAACATGTTTGTGAAGCTTGTGGTGAATTAGGCAAATATTATATCTGCCTCTAACAACTGTGTTTTATATACTTCATTTGCATACTATTTTTCACCATTGCAGTAAATAATTGGGCAAATGCTATGCATTTAACTTGGAACTAATTTCGGAATAAAGGGAATTTGCTGTTGTTGTTTTTGTACATTTTTGTTAAAATTAAGTTTGTTAATAAATCTACAATTTTCATCAAATAAAATTGTTTGAAATTTATGAATATGTTAACTTGTTATGCCATAACTATCCAGTCCCCTCATGGAAAGTGTGATATACATTGCATGTTTATGTATGTGCGTTTGTCTATCAGTTTGTTTGTCAATATCTTTGAGATTTATGAATAAACCTACATTATAGAATTTCAAACTCAATAGGCCAAATGCAATTGGAGATAAATATGTCCTATAGAAAAGGAATATGGGTAAATGATAAATTGCTGGCCCAGTCTCTTCACAGCTAACATGGCAAGTTATTTCATTTATGAAATATAAAAATATGAAATAAAAAGCAACTGGAAAACATAAATTTCGACACTACAGCTGAACCTAGAACTATAAAGTTGTCCTTGTACTGTGATTTGTAAATCAAAAAGGCGGTAAATGTATAATGTCAATAGTATATTATTAGCTCAATTGTTTTCTAAGCAAACCCAAGGTAGTATCACCCAGAGATCGCTGAGTCATATCATACCACGTTATCCCTTTAGATTTCATCTCAGCTACATGCTGCTCATCCCACATTGTCTGCATAGGAGACAGATACTTGGTGTAATATAAGCTTTTGTCAAATGTACGAAAAAATAAACCGAGTTGGGGTTCAAACTCCCATCATTACTAGCCCTATGTTATACCGCTGGGCTATCTGGATTAGGCTTCAAAATACTTGTACATCCGACTTTACAGTCTTAGATATTTTGTTTCCATGGTTATGCGCCCGCGTCAATAGAAAAGGGGATCGTTTGTCTTTCCGTCCGTCTGTCTGCGAAAAAATTGATGTACAAACTTAACATTTTCTGAAAGTTTATCTCTAATATAGCGACAATGCATATTTGTCATGGAAGTTCATCTCATCAATAAACAGTAATGGTCATCCATCACGGTCAATGTCAATAATCAAGGATAAACTTTAAAAATTGTCGTTTTACGGTTCATTTGTTTTTTTCGGACACATATTCTGTTATGTTGAAGCTTTCTTCTAACAATTGCGATTTAAAGTCAATGTCTTTTATCGCGAGTGTCAATGTTTCAATAGACAATTTACTCAAAATATTAAACTTTCACGAAGATACCATTTTTGTTGTTATGGTAACAATATTAAAGTAAACACCACAAATATTTCGAATTGAAGTAAACCAAAAGATTGCCGGCTACTTTGATGCCGTGCATCAAAAAATTTTCTTGTTTCAAATTGAGTACGGGTGTATTGATTTCTATGTCTTTTAACGTAAGTTTTTGACATGTCTATCGTCAAGAATTGTCCATACTTGTGGCTATAAGAAATAATTCAACCATCGAAAGTGAACTGCCAAAAAAGGATGAATAAAATTGTTGTGCAAATATTACTCAAACGACTGATCGCATAAAGATTATTTCGACCTAAAAGCGCAACACCGTCGATATGACAATAAATTTAGTTGAATAAAAAAACCCCATATTCTTTCCTTGTTATTAATTCGAGTAGACTTTGTTGCGTTTCATAAGTCGTTCAGTATATACCCAAGACTCTTTTAATGAAATTGACATTCCATGGCTGCCAATTTTTAAAATATTCTCTTAATTTCAGAGACCCGAGGTTGTGAATATGACGTTTCTACAGGACGTTTCGATATTGCTATTCAAGACATGTTAGGACGGCAACAGTCAGATCCATATAGATTCTTCGCTAGTGACAGAAGATTGTCTGAAGGAAACTGTCCAACCTCGAACTATTCCGATACATTAAGCTATATGATAGCGTATTATAATTGTATAAATGGTAAAAAAAAAAATCATCGCTGATTTGATAATGAAAACGAAAATAGACCATCTAAGATTTTCACATCATAAGCATACCGTACAAGATAAAGGATTAATTACAAGTAAAAGGCCGTAACTAGTATTGCGCAAATTATGCGAATGCGTAATAGAAATAAATAATCTTTCGAAAAATATTGTTGATGAATGGTCGTAACATCGAAACTACAGCTAACTGAAGCTTTAGCTTCGATGTTTTGATTATTCACCAATTATTCACGCTCAAATCATAAAAAAGGGGAGCGGCTGGAGGGCAATAATCTTTTGTCATTGTACCCGTATTGCCTTTATTCTATATAAACTTTAGTGGTCAAATTCTGAGTGTGTATAAATTTCAAAGTCCTAGTTACGCTTATGAGTACACCCACAGATCGTATTTCAGAATTAAGGACGATTTCTACAATTTTTTTCACAACATTCGGATTATCCTTCAGCAGTAGTTTCGTCATGTATCCTTGCACTACCCCCGTAAGAACTATACATGTAACCGTCTTCTGGAGGCGTTGCTCATATGGGCATGTGATATGGTAGCGACGATAAATAAACGGAAACACACACACACAATTTCACGATGCTCTTAACTGTATCCCCTTTAGCTTGATAAAACACACATTTTTACATCGTCTGTCGCTAGAACAAAATCAATCCCTATTGGTCGGTTTAATTGTTATGCATCTTTCGCGGTCTTAATATCTCGCACAGGATCAAGCTCATGTACTCGAAATGTACCCCCAAAGGAAAATGCAGCTTAAAATGTGTCCCAAGAATACTATGCGATCATTCAAATAGCAGAATTGAAGTTTAGAAAATGAATATATTTACATTTATCTTATAACTGTACAAATATCTGTGTGATAACATCCCGTATGATATTTTTATGATATTACATAGTTATTTTTAGAACAATAATTTAATGCGGTTATTTTTAGAAACCTGCATTTCTTTTAGAAACATCGACGAAAACAAGACAAATAGAGGTTATAAGATAAATATGATACGTATTTAGTGTAATGTATGAAAAAATATCTAACTCGGTTGTGGGAATTGATAATTGTCTCGGCAAAGCCTAGACAATGACCAATTCTCCCAACCTCATTAGATTATTTTTTTCATACAAAACAACAAGTTTGTATTATATATGTATCTGTTCATCAAATTATTGCTTTTCAGCATCCAAGATTAAAGAAGTGTGCTCCAGTATATTTTACGTATCAGACGAAATCTATTTTTGGAATGATGGGTTTCCCGATCAGGGCGCTTATATGGACCAAGACATGTGCGACTGTGTGCTGGACGTTACATCAGACACGTTAGAAGTAGTTACACTATATAACAAAATGGACTGCTCCCAAAACCTTACCCTGAGGTATGCCGATAACAATTCGTCGAGTCTGTATGTATGGAATTGCAGTAAGACCATCTCTAAACAGGAAACAACTATTTTAAAGGATTTGTTATATCAGAATTTGACGCTTACGTGGCTAAATAACTTTGACGGTGACAATAGAACAGGGAAATACTGGATCAAACTGAAAGGTGAATTTCTTTTGTCCAAATTCACGCTAATTGGTACAAACGATGTCCAAATTAAGTCGCTTTTTAAATAATCTTATGAATAAAACTACATTTTTGATTGTGCATAAAAATGTTATTAATTTCTTGTGGGTTCACAATGAAAAAGATCAATTTTGTTTGTTTAAATGCGGTTTTACGCCGTTTCAACAATCTTTTAGTCATTTCGCAACGGCTGGAGCACCAAAAAATGGTTTCCTGTTATACCTCACACTAGCACTACCATCACATTATTTCCCAGCCTCCAGCTGCTATTCCAAATAAATCTACAATTATCAAACTATTGATAGAAAAAAAAAGTAGTCGGAAAGGATGAGTGATGCAGACGAAATAGATCAAAGATAAAAAAGTCTCAGTATAAGTTTCTTTTTCAAAAGATTTATCGACTCGATTTTAAGAGCTTGAAAGATATAAACTGTGTATTTTTTTCAATTTACCTGTGGCCCGTTTTACTAAGCATCTTACGATCATTTTTTGCGTAATTCAAAAATTAAATTTGCTTCTACAATTGTAACTAAATATGGAATTCTGCAATGCAATATCTCATTAGAATCGTCTCTTAAAGACGATTCCAATGAGATATTGCAAGGTAGAATCTAACAATGAATGAAAACACCAGGTACGATTTGGGATTTTGTCTTACGATCAATTTTGTCGTAAGAAGTTTAGTAAAACGGGACCCAGCTGGGACGGAAATATTCACCGAAAAAAGGAGATATATATTTCTACATTTTAAAGTTGCACAATGCATTAGATATTTTTTTTACAAAAGTCGATTTATTTTCAGCTATAAATGGAACGATCCGATTAAAATGCCCCATGCATGATAAGTTACCGGATACAACAACGATTGTATTCGAGACAACTCCTGATAATAGCGACGTGACACAGATACTCAAGCATGTTCCTGATAATACTTCAGATGGTACGGAAAACCATGCGTCAGGTAATCGATTGTTTGACATCTGACTAGTTTTTCACTCTATTAATCAAATCAAGGACTTATGGAAAGGATTGAATTTGTAAAATGACTACTATTGATATAATTCGAGTACTATTGTTCCTAAAAAAGTGCTCAATGTAAACTGATCACGAGATGTCGGGCAACCCTCAAATTATAATGCTCCTCGAAATATATATTAGCTCAAATAGGACTATTTACATTCTACGCGAATCTTTTTAAATCTTCCTTTCTAAAATGAGAAAAAAGAAGGATACTTCCATGGAGTCTCAGTCTCTTAGATATAATTAGGCCTATCAAAGCACTGAAAGTACCGACGGTGGACGATTCTGATGTCGTTGTGGCGAAAGAAAATAGTATGACATACTGGCACACGAAATCAACATTTGGGGATTTTAAAACGAATGGATGAAAAACCACGATGTTCCGACAAATACCGATATATCATTGATGGGGAAATTATATAACGTTTATATAATTACATTACTTTCAGCCTACCTTGAATTTAGATATTCTGTTAAAATATACATGTATATCAATGAACTGCGATAGAAGGCGAACGTGTCGTCTGTTTCTTCTTTCACTGCAAGGCTAGTCTGGTAAAACCTTGGCCCTTGTAATCCGATTTCGTGACAGTTGGGTGCAAGTTAAAAGTGGTAAGAGTAGAAACGCTAAACTGGCTGACTTTGTTTATACCGTTTATGTGTCGACTCTAAACACCTAGTAGTTTCTGGGGCAATAACCTGTCCATCGAAAAGCCAGTAAGGTAATGTCTTCCCTAGCCCATGCGAGAAATACAATAGGCAAATTACCGCTTGTCAAGATTTTTCTTGCGCGAAAGTTTAATACGCGTGGGTTAGAATTGGCCAGCCTTTTCGTGGCTACAACGGGTTCTTTTAATAATCTACAAATTGTATAGAATTCATGTACATGTATCATGTATCACGTCGTTTTCACAGTATGCACAGTAATTAATCTTGAAAAGTCTTGAACAAGAGTAAATTGAACATTTGTGGGAAATATATTTTTTTGAAAAGCTCTTAACATCTCACTGAATTGTTCTCACGTAGTATAACTGGTGAAATTAAACATTCATAAAAATACTGTTAAATATTTTATAATTGATACGTTGTCCTTAGTGTTATACATTTGATAGTTTGAAAGGCTCTGTCTGGGTGCTCCCCATTTCACGTTGAAACAGAGACTTTCTTAATATCACCATCCGGTCACGATTAAGGTTCATGTAAAGAATCTTGACCAATTTTAATGCTTCTTCTATATACAAGAAAAAACAGTCTTCCCGGCTAAACAATGTATCAAATTGACGCGCTAAATGAATACATTCAGTTGCACAATATAAGAAGTCCTTTCTCATATTAGTATATCCATATAATTGTGGAAACGGACATTTGTTAAATAACCAAGAACTTCAATACGTCAGGATTGATAATCGTAGACCTATGTTGGGCAACGTTATTTTTTCGTTAGTTATATGACGTCATAATGGATTTAATGACGTTATTTCGTAAAAGGCGTTATTTAATTCGCGGAAAAACTTTTCTCATTTTTTCACAAAACATCACGTCATATCATGAAAAGAAAATTAGATTTGTGCTCATTGGATACCAAATGTATTAAACTCGTCGTCTAAAAAATCTAAAACTCGGTCAAGCCTAGTTTTATCTGATTATAGATGAATCGTTAAATAATTTCGATATGCAATATCTTTTAAGTATAAAACATCTTGAAGCTTCTACAAATCGAATCTACTTGATTCCTATCAAGAAGATTCGTGTGTTTCATATTGATAGTTTTTGCGTTCATATCTTTCTCCGCATATTCTTCGAGACATCTAAAACGTTTTGCGTAAACACATTAAGTGGAATTTATTTAGTGATGCATTTCAAAATATAATATTTGCTAGGAAAAAAGATGCAAGTAATTGTTAGCTACCAATTATTACAAAGCATCGACAATATTAACCCCGTATATGTAAAATATTTCAGTATTTTTACCATTTTTGTTAGTCGCATTTATTCTGTTTTGCTTTCACTTTACTAATTTAATTACATTATGACTATCTTAATATTTATCACTTCAGGGCAGCCACACAATAATACTTATGGAAATGATGAAGGCAAAAATGAATCAAACGACAAACCACTGAGTAAGTAAAGTCTTCATTTTTACAGTTAATATCGCTTAAGCGACCACGTCTATTAAACGACGATTTTGCGACCGTTTTCGAATCCCCCTTCTTTGAATTAAGATATCTTGAAAAGTAGATATATTCGGTTTAAAAATAAATGTAAATGAATCATATGTGGTTAAAAATCAAAAGAATCGTCTCATTGAAAGTCTTTTGAGTTTCCAGGCCTTTTATGACTATTGTCATAACTTTTGCGTCCTTTTTGTGTTTGTTGACGTTGGTGCATTCTCTTGTGTTTGCGTCAAAGTGGCAAACTTAAGCATCGGCCATTGCCCAGCTGTTATTGAAGATACCTTTTTTAACACGTCTGGGTAATAATAAGGATTATTGCATAAAATGGGCGTTTTCGGAGCGTTGTAGGCAAACGTTAACGGACAAAACAAGGGTGTTAACGGGTGAAACGTAGATTAATCAGTAAATTCACACGCCTTTAACGCCTGGCTTTTTTCACTTAAATACGCTCAATCTTGGGCCTAAAAATCTTATCAATTTTAATGAAACTTTTTTTTGAAGCATTTGTTAATATAAATCTATGCATTTTGGTGATAATACGCCAAAGACTATTTTGACGAGAATACATATTGATAAGTAAAATGCGTCATACATATTCATGGTTAACGTTAATTTAGAGCGTAACTAAAGACGTCGATCTAATTCCCGCGTTAAATTTTGTGACGTTATGAATTCACTAAGCAATGGCGGTATAAACTAGAGAGAATGCAACGCATGACGCATTTTAGCCGTTTTTTTCCCGTAGGTTAATGACTCGTTTTGAAGCGTTTCTATGACTTATTTCGCAATATCTGCTGAATAAATATTCTTGCCTTTCTTTTATGCAATAATAGCATCAATTCATTTTTTTTTTTCGGGCGTTAACATTTGTAGAGACCCTCAAAATGTATTAACGCCCGAGTGTGCGAAGGGTCTCTGCAAATGTTAACGCCCTCAAAAACGTGAATTTACCGTATATACAATTTGTAATTCAGAAAAAAAAGAGAAAGTTTTTGCACTACAGTGATGGTCCTTTATGGACCATTTTTCTATCTTTTTTCTTATGTAAAATACCACTTACAAGGTATGATCATGTTTTCAGATCTAATGATCATTGCTGCGGGCGCAGGGGGTGCGCTAGGTCTACTTGTTATAATAGTCGTAGTTGTCGTAGTTGTTCGTAGGAGAAACGCCGATGTACGTATGCTTTTTTTCTTATTGGAGATTAGAATAAATTCCTTCAGAATAACAAAAACACTACCTTTCTCTGCCTTTTTTCAAAATCGTAACTGCGGGTTTGTAGGGAAAGTCGCTAGAACGTTCCATCTAGGTTTATTCGTCACTTTTGACCTTTTCCGATGGAAGGTTATGAAAAGAACAAAGAGCATTGGTTTTGTGTAAATGACCATGGGACAGAAGCCATTCTCTATCAAATTCGATTAATTCATTTTTCGATGTACAGCTAAGAGCATCGTGAAATTGACAAAATAAATGATATGGGAATAATATTGAACTGAAATTGAATGAATGTGTTGAGCGAATTTGATTGAAAGTAAAGGGAGGCAATCCAATATCGATAGTTTTGTTCAAGATGAACAAAATCAGCTATATTTATTAACTCCCTTTAATAAATTTTACGTTCTTTTCTGTTTATGTGTCGTTGTGGACATACCAGACACTTTAAAAATCCACACCAACCATTAAAATCGTAGAGTAAATTGATTGTTTTGATTTAGATATTAATTCTATTGAAATATTTCGAATTATTTTCTTATGTTTTCGGAGCGTTTTTGATCTATTTGAGTGAGTGTTTGGAATGAATTAATGGAGCGCTGAGTGAATGATTTAGATTGAGTTTAATTGAAATTATTGTCAATTCGACGATGTTTTTAACCGTAGGGGAAAACCGTAGAAGTTCGGGTAGACGTATAAATTCTGACATACCTTTTCGAAAAAAGCAATGACACCAGAGTTTTATCAATTATTTCTGTGATTTATCCCTCATCAGTCAGTTTAATAAATAGCAATTTAATAGACATGTTGAAGGAAATAAAGCTATTTGAAGTTACTGTTAAAAACATTGTCAAAATGACATTGAACTCAATAAAAACCATTCTTAATCGATCACTCAGCGCTAAATTCATTTCAAACTCTCACTCAAACCACTCAAAACGCTCCAAATTCACTAAAACTATAAGATAAACAACTACATTCAAAACAAATATAGCTTGAAAAAATCGCGGTTGCATTAACACATTTGAAATTAAAAGCGTTATTGGTGTACCTCCCCTTAATTTCACTCAAAACTCACTCATCACATTCATTCAATTTCTTTCCAAAACCATCCCAAAATTATCCACCTCGTCAATTACACGATGTTGTTAACTGTATATACTCCCTGGCTACCTTATGAATTGAACCGACATTCAAGCATTGCCGATGAATATAGGCTCGGTCATCGATTTAGAAAATGTATAGATTGACGAGAAGTGACAGTAAAACGGATATTATTCGATTAAAATATGAGCCTGTGCGTGACATTTCCAACAATTTGAAACGTTTAAGAGGTACAAACATTGAGTAGCTTTGACAGCCACAAACTGTAAATGAAAAGTAGCCTGATGGTCTACAGATCCTTTGATACCTTATCTATCTAGTTTACGCATTGTGAAGACTCTGGTCAGACTGTGCGGATGCACAGGCTGAATGAGTCTTTGCTTTGCGCATATTTGAAATTGTTGGAAATTTCACGCAAAGGCCCATATCAAAGAGCTAAACGATTTTAATAAGATAACCAATTCTGCTTTTTTTTAGAACCGTAATATTTAGCCTTTTCTGAAGTGGCCGAATTACCACTTCCTCTTTGCAGCAGAAGTAAAAATTCGGACCTAACAAATTTTATGTTTTAAAATCAAGTTTTATCAACATATCCCCTTATTACCTTTTTTCTTTATAATATATCCGAACTAAAACACTTTAAGATATTTGCTATTGACGTCTGTTATATACCCATCTGTCTATTTTACGTTCAAAGTTTTATAATAAGGTTTATATTGTCATGGTGTTTTTGAATTGAAGTTTTAAGGATTGATATTCATTGTTTTTTGTTAAAACTAACGTGATACATGTTTTCATTCCCCTAATTATTGATATTCCTTAGGTGTCGGTAATTTCAACCTTTGTACGAATTGTACAACTTGCATGTCCCAATTTCCCGACTCCGTCCGAATTTATCCGTTTACTAGTACTCTCAAACTACTTGTTTTCATAACGTTTTGGGCATCACTTGCCTCACATTCTTTGAATAAAATACAAGTACAATGGTTTTTCGAACGAATATAATACGGAAAGTGTCCGAGTTTTACCACAAAGCTTCAAATGTAAACCTAAAAGTAGGTTGGAAAAACCCGTCCGAATGTACCCGGTTTTCACCTACATAAAATGACATAAGTTTGCCTCCCCTTGATTTCAGGAAGACAAGAGAATCGAACAAAGGATGGAAATTCAAATGAAACAGAGCAGTGCAAATAAACTGGATAATCGGAGTGATAAAGGTTCAAGCAAAACATTACCAGAAATTGACTACGACGGATACGTTCTTAGAGAATTACAAACAAAAGCAAGAAAAGATAAGATAAGAAGCGACCAGCGAGAGAGAAGCGAACATCATGCCTCAATTGAATATGAACAAAGGTTACAAAGAACGGGTGACAAAAAAGGCAAGAGAAATAGTAATGAAAAGAGGTATCCAAAAGATTTTGAAGAATATGAACGCAGCTCTAGGGAACCAAATGAGGGAGACGATCGAGCCAGGGGAGATAAAAAGCGGATTAAACCACAAAAAGACAGATTGGAATACGAACGTAGTTCAAGAGAAAATGAAGGCAACGATGATCAGAGAAGAATCAGCAAACAAGGAGCAAATATACAAGAAGAGCTTATTGATAATGGACGTAGATCCAGAGAAATAAAAGATAGGAATTATCGGAGTAGAAGCGACGAACAAGCTAGAAATCGAGACAAAGAGAACAGACGAAGATCAAAAGAATCAGATGACAGGAAGTATCAGAACAGATACGACGAGCAAGGGGTGAAATCTACGCAAGAGTTCGTGTCGTACGAACGGGGATCAAGAGGAACAAGGGAAAGAAAGACGAAAAGTGACGAACAAGGGAGACAACCACGAAAGGTTGAAGAATTCGAAAGACGATCAAGAGAACCGAATGACTTACAACATACGATTAAGAATGATAAGACTGAGAGAAATCTACGACAAGGCTCGATGAAATGCGAACGTTTATCAAAGGAGATACATGATAGGATCGCTAATAGTAGAAATAACGAATAACAAAGACAATTGCGACAAGACGACTTCTTAAAACGCGATCGTAAATCAAAAGAAAGGAAAAGCAGCACAGATTAAAGCCAAAATCTCGATTGAAGGAGTAAACTACAGTTTGAGACATAAAAAAATATGACCTTTAACGTTATCTCCGTACAAAAAGCCGCATCGGCGTAAAGGCCGCTGGTGTCTTTTTTACCGTTGAGAAATAAAAATAAACTGTACATACTTTGTTGTACAAAAATGTTACATCAGTTGTTAGACCACGCATGAAGCGAATCGGCCAATCAGAGAACAGTATTTTGTGCGTCGCCTCATATCAAAAAGATGATAATCATTATAAGGGCGCTGTTTTCCAAAAGACATCTATAGTAGCAAAAATTCAAAAGATCTGCAAAAAGTAACGGAAACAGACAGTTATTTCAGCAAAATTACACATTTAACAGTTAAAACACAGCGGGTTTTACTTTCATTCATTGTTAACTTGATGTTAATAAAGCGTGGTCTAAGTCAGATAGAAAATCTCGTGCCGCGGTACATGTATATGGGAAATAGACACTCGCTAACGCTCGTGTCTATTTCCCATATACCACCGTACTCGTTTTTTATCCTATACATGTATCGACATCGTAATATTTACACGCACTCCGATCAGTCCAATGTAAATCGCGCGCTCCACACCATTCAAAATCGTTCAAAACTATGCCGAAAACATTCAAAGCGATCATCCCAATCAAAATCATCCTTCATCGCTCATAATCGCCCCATTCATTCATTCGAAACACTCACCCAAACCATTCAGAAACGTTCAAAATTACTTAAGAAGATATGATCACCACTAATTTCAACAATAAGTACAGCTAGGTAAAAAACGCGATTTCATTCGACTTAAATGAATTTGTAAGCGTCAGACTGGTTAACGAAGAAATAAGATACTATTTATAGAACTTGTATGTAAATTATATTATAAAGAGGCAATAAATATCGCTCATTTTGTTCATGCTGAACAAAATTAGCAATATTTGATTACCTCCCTCGAAATTAACTCAATAATTGCTTCACACACTCCCCCATGTCAATTTCACGGAGTTTTCCATTTCAAACGAAATCAACGCTCCAATCATTCATTTATAACACTCACTCCAATCACGCAAAAACAATCCGAAATAGCTCGAAAACGCTTTGAAATCGTTCAAATTGATCCATATTTCAACCAAAACGATCCAATAATTGCATCATTATTTTAAAGCGCCTGATTTGACCGGGGAAATACACAATTAGAAAAGTAAAGAGATTTGATTAAGGGGAGGTTAAAAGTTATCGCTCAATGGTTGAATTTGACGATTATGTTTTTCCTCCCTTGAAAATCATTTAAAACTCGCTCCACACATCCATTCAATTCTATTCAAAAATTATTCATCTTGATAATTTCACGATGTTCCTAACTGTAACTATAACCTGGTTCATAACTATGACCTGGTTCACGTCCGTCTATCCGTCTGTCCGTGTGTCCGTCTGTCCATTACAATTCGCTTTTAGGACTAAACTCACAAATATTTTTCCGGTCAATATTTTAAATGAAATAATACGATTCGTTGATAGATTCGTCGGGTGAAAGCAGCGTTCCCTGTCCATGACTTTGCCTTACTTGGACTGTTTTTGCTAGTGAACAAGTATTTTTATTTTCGGTTATTACAATAACACCTCGAAACTATGTGAAATAAAATCTGACGAGATTTGTTTGGAACGTTTTGGTAAAATCTAGTGTGATAGGGATATGAAATGTTAATAATTTTGTATAACAACCAAAAGCTACTGTATGCATGTTATCTATACGCAATACATACATATCTTTTTTTGTGAAAAAAGCGACCTTTCCCTGGTTATACCTGTAAAAAGTCTGAGAGTAAATCTTTTTAAACATTTTTATTCGATCACATTTCACAAGATATATAACTTTTAAAACATGGTCTATATATTTGACAAAATGGGTTTCAACAAAAATATATGATTTTTAGTTCTTATAAACATTCGGTTTTAATAACAACAGTAATACATTTAGGTAAATATACGAGGCAAAATTAAGCTTTCAAAATATTGAAGAAATACATTTAACCGTTTTATGCTGTTCACGACTACCAAGGAGAAGAAAAAAGATTTTGTTGATTTCATGGAGGAATGAAACTAAAAAAATAATCACACTGTATGAATACGCGAAGCGGATTCATTCATGAGTGTGATAGGGCTTTTTTTTTTATTTCATTAATGAGATGAAGAAAGTATTTGTTGAGTTCATGGGTTTATGAACCTAAAAACCTTATCACACTGTATGAATACACGAAGCGGATTCATGCATGAGTTTGATTAGATTTTTAGTTTCATATATCTATCTCTTCATAGCTTATAGTTCAATTTCTTGAGGTACAAATGTAAAGATATACCCTCAAATACATGGATTATTTATGATACTACTCCCATGGAAGCTTAGATAAAAGCTGGGAATCAAATTATTTTCATTAGGTTATGAAACCAATTTTTCGGCGAACCAGAATGCACGAAATTTGGTGGAATCTTCTAAAATTAAATTATTTACTGTTGTAAACACAGTTCTCACATACAACATTGATTTATATATAATACGTACTTAGTGTTTTGTATGGAAAAAAATATCTAACGAGGTTGGGAGAATTGATCATTGTCGAGGCTCTGCCGAGACAATTACCAATTCTCACAACCGAGTTAGATATTTTTTCATACAATACACTTAGTACGTATTATATTTATCTTATAACCTCTTTTTGTCTTGTTTTAGTCGATGTTTCTAACTTAAATGCTAGTTTCTAAAAATAACTGTATGATATTATTGTTCTAAAAATAACTATGTGATATCATAAAAAATATCATACGGGTTGTTATCATACGGATACTTGTATAGTTATAAGATAAAGATCTTTCTGCACAGACGTGAAATTTGATCTTAGCAAACACTTACTGCATTCTACTTTATTATTTTACGAAGACCATGATCCAGACTGGTTGAAGTCTAAAAAAAGGCAACTTGTGGAAACACAATTGAAATTCAATAGTATAAAGGCTCAAAATATCTAGGAAATATTTTTAACAAAATGACATATGTAAAGAAAATATATTTTAGACCCGTCATGCGAAAAAGGGACAATCTGGGTATTGCTTTTGGAAGCAATTTCTGATCAGTCTTTGCGGAATGTTAGAAGTTGACGTCTACTAGATCTAATCAATTTTGAAATATTTATTGTATGGAAAACCCAAGTTGTCTCTTTTTTTGCGTGATACGTCACAAAATATATTATTGGTGGGGATATGAAACAGAAAAAAACAAAAAAAAAACAACAAATATGCAAAACGGATTCTCCCACAAGTTTGATGAGTTTTTATACCTAAAAAAATCTCTTCATTTGCTTTAATCTAATTAATTCTTCACTTGGTACGCAAGATTGTTTGAAATGTCGTATAATATTTTTGATTCAGTGTTTGAGAGGAAACTTCGTAGAATGTAATGCAATGCGAGGAATACGCGGAAAGTTTATTCTATTCTCAGAAAGCTATATGCCTTTGACTGGAGATCGATTTTTTTGCGCTTGAACATTCTAATTTAAGGTAGTGGAACCGTAATAGTTCCGCATTATTTCGGAACACATTATTTCTTCAAATTCTTCAATGTTTTTGTGAGCTTTTCTTTTTTCCAGGGACATCAAAAAGATGGATTGTTTTTGAAAATGGGTTAACAATAGATCTTCATTTGTGTATAACATTGTGTAAATATTTGTTAAATCTCTGTGTATCCAATATTTTGAGGCCCAATGGGAGATTGGGAAACCAAATATGCAGCCTCTTGAAATAAAGTCGTTATTATTATTATTATTATTATTATTATCTTTCAAAATATTGACCGAGGTTTCCTAATGAAAATCATTAGGAAGACCTCGATTAAAGTTCATGACTTACTTCCGTGACGTTGCGAAACTATGTCGGATCCACTACTTTAAGAACGGCTATTCTACCAGTTTGAGGTAAACTGACATCGTCGCACGTCGTACTTTTCAATATTTAAAAAAAAAACTTGAATTCTAACATTAACTTTGTCAGAGTACTGAAAGTTGCAAATGTCGATACGTTTAAGGACTTTTATTTAATACAATTAAACTTGTGTTAAGCGACCACTTAGGGGACCAATAAAAAGTGGTCGCTCATGGGAATAGACGCTTAATGCAACATTTTATGAAAAATAACATGGGTCATTTAAATAGCATTTGTGAATTGTCGCATTATTCAAACTGTATTTTATGGTGTTCGAACTCAATAGAATCGTCTCATTGAGACAATTCTAATTGGTTCCGACATCATAAGGTTCAATAATAAGCAATTATTGGTAAAGGAAAGTCCAGTTTCTCAAAGATTTTGCTAAAATTGACGGGACTTTTAAAAATGGTCGCTGAACAAAAGTGGTCGTTTGAAAGAGATGGTCGCTCTAGCAATATCAACTGTATTGAATAATGCATCCTCGTTACAAGAACTGCTCGTAAGTCATTATTTGCGTTATGTGAAGATGGGACTATTGAGATACTCTTGTGAAGTGAACAATATAAATTAATCAGTATTGTATCGATGAGTCGTGGCTACGATCCTTAAGTAGATAATCCATTATCAAGAGAAACTGCAACAACAAGATAGTCATTATCTAAGCAGCATGCTAGTGATTTCCATAATGTACCTGCCACAGGGGAGACCATCAATAAATGACTTGTTTAATGAATGGTACAGTTATCTTATAAGTGTACTTAAAGAAAACGTATGTAAAACAAATTAGGCGCTGCTACGCTCCTCTCTCCTTTGGAAGTGATATCGTTTGTAGATATAGTGCGGTTTTGTTGACTTGAATCTGACCCCAGCTATTTAGATGAATAAAAAACTGATTATTCCTACTCGGCTTGGCACGTGCTTTCATAGGAATGAATAACAAATGATCTTGAATGTATTATACATTTTGTTAATTGATAAAATATGTCGGATCAGGGACAATTTGAGGATTTCAAAGGGTCGCACCCAGATCCTGGGCCTGTTGGGCATTCGCTGGAAGTGGCTCAGCGTATTGGTATGTATCCATGACTGAAATTAGCACAGAAGAGGTTGGATCAAACGAATGTTATTTAAGCATTTTTCCACAGAGGTCAAAGTCGGGTCAAATTAACCAGGCTATAGCAAGTTAAAAAATACAATATCGGTGGACTATCAAAACCTTGTACATGTAATATCAACCTTAATAGGTTGATATTACGAGGTCTTCGTTAACCAACGACGAATGTGCTCACTTATAGTACAGTTAACAACATCGTAAAATTGACAAGGTGAATGAGTTTGAAATAAAATTGAATGGTCAGGAGGAAAGAGTTTTGATAAAAATTTAAGGGGGTAAATTAATATCGCTAATTTTGTTCAGGATGATCTATATTGATTGATGAGCTATATTGATTGTCTCCCTTTAATAAAATATGCTACCAATTCTATAAATTGCTGCCTATTTCTTCAAGAAAGGATCAGACGCTTACAATTTCATTCATGTCAGTGAAAGCGCCATTTTTTCTATTTTGAATTTTTATGAATGAAGTTGTTGATCTTATCATTTTTAGTGATTTTGGAGCTTTAGAATGGTTTGCGTGAGTGATAAGAATTAATGAATCAAGCGCTGAGTGAATGATTTTGGAATGCCTTTGATCGGAATGAGTGTCAATTTCATGATGTTATTAACTGATTATGGTAAACTTTCCGGGTTTTGTTTACAATCATTAAACGTATTCTGTGGGTAGATAGCTAATAAGAGTTGTCAGAATCAAATTAAGTTAAAAGTGAACTCGCGAACTTACACCACGGTCAAGCCGTGGTCTGTCTGGACAAAAATAACAGAGAAATGTCAGATAAGTTGCCATGTAGCAAATGCACTATAGTACGGTAGGAAGAAATCTGCCCGGAGTTCAGGATCAACAAACGGTGCAAACAATCTTCCAATTATACCCCGCTTTGCACGTGTGCTTGCGTGCAAAGCGAGGTATAATTGGAAAACTGTTTTCTACGTTAAGTGATCCTGAACGCAGGACTGATCAATCAATTATTTGAGCAAGTACGTGACATTTCCAACGAATACAGTAGAGCGCCAAGCAAAGACTCTAGCCAACCTGTTCATTTGCACAATCTGACCAGATTCTTCACAATGCGCTTTGTAGATATGAAACTTCTTAAAACATTTTAAAGCAGCCAGGCAGTCTTCTACTTGCAATATGTGGCTTTCTATTTTGCGCAACGTTTCTACCCCACGCACACTTATTTGTTTGAAATGCCACGCATAGACTCATCTCTTTGTCGAGTTTGGCAAGAAAACCTTACCATAAAATCGGGATAAGGCGCAATGATAGTTACAGGGTATACGATGTTATGAGTCGTGAACTGTCGTACGAAAGGAAACCATATTGAAAATTCCAAATTTGCAAATGGGTCTAAATTCTTATTCATCACTTTTCTTGTTCTTGGACTAATTAAAGCTGGTATTTCCAAAAATACCCTTTTGTCCTCAAGCGACCAAACTTTGGTGCAGATTAATTACTTAATTAATTTGTTGCTAAATGAGCTGATTTTGTTCAACGGAACATTGACTATAATATCTTGAGAAATTCTTCCGCCTGCTTAACCCTTTCCTGTTTTACAAAATTTTGGACCTGTCCAAACTCAAAGGATTTGCAGACGAAAATTTAAAGTGGATCTAATTTGAAAAATAACCATTCAGTAGGGTAGAAAGTAGTGTGGAAAAAGAAGAAATTGCTTGTCAGAAGCAATTTCTTCTTTTTGCACAATATTTTCTCTATCATAAAATCAAAGGAACGTAAAAAAGCAGGGATTAAACAGCAAAGGGTTAAGGATTAGGTCCCAGTCAGTTTATTTATCATGATAATTATAACTCATTCGAAATGGCTTCCATTCGCACGCCTATCACGCATCAATTACGAACACATTTATCTATGTAGGTTATGCCACATTGCCATTGATTTCCGCTGATTTTGTACCATGTCATTCCAGTGTTTCCCTTCATTACCGGCCTTTGCCGCACCAATGGCGCAACAGCCAACGAACTCCCCGTGACCAATGAGATCATTGTCTACCACGTGACACTCTATAACAACACTGGACAAGAGTTCGGCTGGGACATTAAAAGAAAGGGCCTCGTTCCACACGGGGTTATGCGTCCCTTTAATAACTGATGTTTTCTTCCGCTTCACTTTCTTTCCGTCTATGACTAGAGTGACCCTCACAAATGGGTCTGAAATGAAAAAGATATAGATGATATTGAATGAGTGGCCATGGAATAGGGAATTTATTAAACGATTCAGGTTGCGCCGAGTTTTACCTGTTTTGGATGGCGAGTTAAATAAATTCTGTATTTAATTATCGCACTTTTGATATTCTATTTATAATACGACCCGAATTTTTACGAAATCGTTGTATTTCTTTAATTGCAACATTTAAATTCGCCGCGTAATTTATAAAGCTGTTTTAAAATGGCGTTACAATATATTATACTTTATGACGCCATTTTGTAAAATAGGGTTGCTGTTCGCACTGAGCTCATTTGATTAGCTATTCCACTAGTATAATAACACCCGTGTAATATCAAAAAATATTCAACGGGGTTATTTCACTTTCGCGACAAAGGTCATATTGTAAATAAAATTAATAAATATAGTAAAATGAAGAATCTTTTTAAGGACGATTTCGGGAGTTCGTTCTTGCGCAACGTCTTTGCGCATCGAACTCATTAAAAAGGAGTATGCGCTCCAAACCTGCACTTATCTCGGACGTAACAAAAAACTACAAAACCCCTCTAAATTTCTATATTTCGCGGAAAATGCTTTCAGGAAGGCTATTGATTAATCCTATCACTAAAACATAATTATATAAATTATCGCAGCCATTTTATCTTATTAAATTAAGGATATGACGTCAGCGTCGTTTTTGTAGGTATTGGTGACGTTAACGTTCCCGCGCATAATCAGACACCAAACAACGTTATCATTCGCATATCCGATAGCTATATGGGACCGTCACATTTCATTTTGACGGGATTAATTTTTGAAAGGTTGACCTTGATAAACGATCCTGTCCTTGTCAAACGATCTTGTCAGATTTTTAATTTTCAATGTTTCGATTATTTTTTAACAGACCTGGATGTATTTGAAATTTTATTCATTGGGGGATGGGGGTGTGTGCTAGATAGATGACCTTGATCTCATCATATGAATTCGATGAGGGAATTTGATGATGTTTATTGACAAGATCAATTATTATTCCATATGTGAGTATTCTATTTTCAACAGGCTTGAAGATTTTTGAAAACACTAGATTTTTGCGTGATTTATGTAACGTTGGCCGTGACATATGGCCTTGATCTTTTCCATATGAATTGACCTTGGGATTCGTTGACGCAAAACAAATTGATACCCTAATTGTTGAGGAATTCCACTCCATAATCGATTAATTTAAGAAGGATTGAATATCATTGATTTTGTACATAAAATTGGTACGAGAAAAAGAATCTGGAGTGATTTTTTCCTAAGCGTCAAAACTGGGTGAGCTAGAATTTTGCATTTTTTCTCAAAAATTAGCACGGTGACCATACCCTTTTTTATATCAATATCACACGAACATAAAATAATCTTCAAAATATAGAAAAAGTAAAATTTTCTATCTCAGGGTTTTTGAGAAATTTGATCAAAAGTTATAAATTTTGAAAATATTCTCGTTCATTTTCGATATACGAGTTTTTACGCATTGGGAAAAAATACGTTAAAAATCATTATTTTTCCTTTCAATCAATAATTGTGTATCAGATTCAGTGCAAATAACGTCCTATCTATGAAATAAAAATGTAATTGATATAAGTTGTTTGATTAGATTTGGTTGTATTACGGTTTTATAAAATAACAAAGAAATGTAAATCGGCGAAAAATCGGACAAAACTTTACTCGATACCTATGACATTCTATGACGTTTTACGAAAAATCTGATTTGGTGACCCCATTTTTTCTTTCCATTTTTGCAATCGGCATACTTTAATCTACAAAATATGAAAAAAATAAAAAAAATCTATCTCAGAAAATTAATTCTAGAAATCGTCCTTAAGTTACATGTAAAGTGTTCGAGGCCCTATTTCAAAACACTTCATTTGCCAAGAAAAAGCAGTGTGTCCAGGTATATTATATATCAAAATGAAGCTTTTCATGAGCATAAGCAGTTAAGCAACATAAGGCCGCCATAGCTATAGCAGTAAAGCCAAAACATTGTGGAAAAGTGTCATTTTGTACAGATCAAGCAACTGTATGACGGTTGGATAAAATTGGCTCATATTTTAACAAAGTACAGTATAATGTACTATCCGGGTACTACTACAACCTAAGATATAAAACTCGGTCTCAAAAGGCTCATTTGAAACAATAAATTTCCATTTATTTTGTCAACATACTTGTCAAACCGGTTTGGACTGTTTTAAAAATAGATGTTAGGTATGGTGCAACAGCACACAATAATATTGTGAAATATTTTCTGCGATTTATTTCAAATTATAGTGTTTGACTTCAATGATCTATAATAAATTACTATATATTTATCATTCAGTGAAATAGATATTGATATATTGCTAAACAACCTTACATGTATATAAACTATTAATGTCCATTTAATGTGACAACACACCATACCTTAAAAAGATCAACACGTTTACAAAATAAGAATGACATATATGACATATGTGTTTATAAAATAAGTCAAAATAAATTGCTTGCATAACTACGTTTTGAGCTCAAGTTTTATACCAACGTTTGTAGTAGTACCTGGGTAGTACTTTAGTCTGTACTTTGTTCAAATATGGGACAATTTTACCCAACAGTCTTGCAGTTGCTTGTTCTGAAGTGTTTAAAATTGGGCCTCAAACACTTTACATGAACCTTAAACCTCACAAACTGATTTTCAGATTATAATAGAAAGTGACTATGTGCACAATTGATATCATCCGAAATGAGTAAAAGACAATTAATAGTTGCTCTACATGTACCAATGACATATATTGGGATTACAGCCAGCAACATCAAGAAATTGACACGGTGAATAATTTTGGAATGATTTAGGAATGAAAGTGAATAAGTGTGTGGAGCGAGTTTTGAGTGAATTTAATAAGAGGTAATCCAATGTCGCAAATTTTGTTCAGGATAAACAAAATTAGCGATATTGATTACCTCCCTTTAATAAAATATGCATACTAGTTATCTAAATAGCTTCATATTTCTTCAAGAACCTTAGAGACGATTACAATTTGAATTATGTCAATAAATTGCGATTTTTCTCTTTCAAAAATTATTTTGAATGACGTTTCGGTTCTATATTTTTTAAATGGGTTTGAGCTTTTTTGGATGGTTTGAGTGAGTGTTTGGGGTGAATGAATGGAGCGCTGAATGAGCGATTTAGAATAATTTGATAGAAATAAAAGTCAATTTCAGGATGTAACTAACTGTAGTAGTTTATTCCGTGCTTTTAATAATATTGATGATAACAACCGACTGTGTAAGGTCAATGGTATTTGGATTAAACGGTGTAAAAGGAGGCAAGTTACATTGGATATGCAAATTAAAGAGACCTGTCCTAAATTTGTAGCTAACGTAGGTCTATATAGACAGAGTCGACCCATTTAGGGTTGAGGGTAATTTTCTCTGAATGAATCACGTCTGTTCATGTGCTCGGTTTACAGAAACGCTATATACAATGACTAGCCTATACCATGATCAACTAAAAAAGATGATCGATAACCAAATGAGCAAGTGCGTGACATCTCCAACAATTAGAGATGTGCGTGAGGTGCAAACATTGAGAGTCCCAGATTGCCACCTTCTGTCAATATAGTGTTACCTGATGGTGAAAAAAATACTTTGAGACCTTATCTAGCTACATAAGCGCATAATGATGACTCTGGTCAGACTGTGTGGATGCACAGACTGATCAGAGTCTTTGCTTAGCACATATTTGAAATTGTAGGAAATGTCACGCACAGGCTAAAATGTCATAATTTGACAATTTCTTTCTTCCTAAGATGAATATATAAAATCATAAGTTCTTAAGGTAGTAAGTAATATTATTGAAAGTTTTTACGGGATAAGTAAACTACTTTAACTTAAAATATAAAAAATGGTCCCAAGATTAGTTTGATTGTAATGAAAATAGAACTTTTAAAACATTTTTTAAAACGAGACTTGAATTAGGCCTTCGTTTGAAGCCAGTTACCATTGGTAAGGCATTGTGTCTTTAACAGTCACAAAAGAAAAACCGGAATCGGCCGATTTTTGTCAATCTTAGTAGGGATTCTCTTTTTAAACCTAACACGATCTTACCTGAAGATGGTGTTGTATTGGGCACTTTTAAATCTTTTGCTTTCATCACGACAACAGTTAGTCTTTCCGCTGTTGGTAAATAACTCAGGGATAACAGAATCTCTCCCAGCTCGGGATCCTCCTATAATAAAAATAGTATAACAGAATGCTGTAAAAATAACACAGGGACAACAGTTAATCTTTCCGCTGTTGGTAAATAACTCAGGGATAACAGAATTTCTCCCAGCTCGGGATCCTCCTATAATAAAAATAGTATAACAGAAGGCTGTAAAAATAACACAGGGACAACAGTTAGTCTTTCCGCTGTTGGTAAATAACTCAGGGATAACAGAATTTCTCCCAGCTCGGGATCCTCCTATAATAAAAATAGTATAACAGAAGGCTGTAAAAATAACACAGGGACAACAGTTAGTCTTTCCGCTGTTGGTAAATAACTCAGGGATAACAGAATTTCTCCCAGCTCGGGATCCTCCTATAATAAAAATAGTATAACAGAATGCTGTAAAAATAACACAGGGACAACAGTTAGTCTTTCCGCTGTTGGTAAATAACTCAGGGATAACAGATTTTCTCCCAGCTCGGGATCCTCCTATAAAACAGATTGTATGATTAGCTAAGGTATAACATAATACTTTAAAGCTATTTGTATTCGTATTACATATGAGCCTGTGCGTGACATTTCTAACAATTTTGCACCTGCGCGATGTACGAACTTCGCGTAGCGTTGACGACGACACAATGCAATGATAATATATGCAGACTACATGAAGATGGATTAAGACCTTGTATATCAATATAGCGCATTGTGAAGATTCTGGACAGACTGTGTGGCTGCACAGGCTGACCAGAAGCTTTGCTTTGCGCACATTGGAAATTGTTGGATATGTCACGCACAGGCTTATATAGTGTAATATACTTGAGGACTACTGTTAGTATTTATGCTGTTGGTAATTAACTCAGGGATAACAGATTTTTTTCCAAGCTCGAAATCGTCCTGTAACAGAGGTTGTCTAAACAGGAATGGTATACCAGAATCATTTAAAGACGTTTTAAGTTCGCGTTATTTATCGATAACTCAAGGACAACAGTTAGTCTTTCCGCTGTTGGTAAATAACTCAGGGATAACAGAATTTCTCCCAGCTCGGGTTCCTCCTATAATAAAAATAGTAAAAATAACTATGGTATAACAGAATGCCGTTTATATAACACAGGGACAACAGTTAGTCTTTCGCTGTTGGTAAATAACTCAGGGATAACAGAATCTCTCCCTGCTCGGGATCCTCCTATAATAAAAATAGTAAAAATAACTAAGGTATAACAGAATGCTGCTTAAATAACACAGGGACAACAGTTAGTCTTTCCACTGTTGGTAAATAACTCAGGGATAACAGAAGCTCTCCCTGCTCGGAGTCCTCCTATAATAAAAATAGTAAAAATAACTAAGGTCTAACAGAATGCTGCTTAAATAACACAGGGACAACAGTTAGTCTTTCCACTGTTGGTAAATAACTCAGGGATAACAAAATCTCTCCCAGCTCGGGATCTTCCTGTAATATAGGTTGTGCAACTATCTAAGGCGTAACAGAGTCATTTAATGTTATTTATATTCCTGTTATATATGCTGGTGTCAATAAACAAGAGGGCCAAAGTGGCCCTTAATTGCTCACCTGAATGAACTGTCTAAAATTTTCAAAAGAAGTATGAGAAATAGAATGATGAATAACTGAGCTAAACAAACTGTGGCTTCTATTCAACTTGAGAATCCTTTTTTTTACAATTTTAAGGTTGACTAACAAGGATTTTTATAATTGATTTCGTGACCTAGTTTTTGACCCCAGATGACCCAATTTCAAACTCGTCCGAGATTTCATCTAGACAATCATTCTGACCAAATTTCAGGTTGATTGGCCAAAAAACGTGGCCTCCATAGTGCATACAAGGTTTTTCTTAGATTTGACCATGTGACCTAGTTTTTGACCCCAGATGACCCAATTTCAAACTTGTCCAAGATTTCATCAAGACAATCATTCTGACCAAATTTCATGTTGATCGAGCAAAAAACGTGGCCTCCATAGTGCATACAAGGTTTTTCTTAGATTTGACCCTGTGACCTTGTTTTTGACCCCAGTTGACCAAATTTCGAACTCCTCCGAGATTTCATCAAGACAATCATTCTGACCAAAATTCAGGTTGATCGGTCAATTAACATTGCCACTAGAGTGCCTACAAGGTTTTTCTAAGATTTGACCCTGTGTCTTAGTTTGTGACCCTTGTTGACCCAATTTCGAACTCGTCCGAGATTTCATCTAAACAATCATTCTGACCAAAATTCAGGTTTAACGGTCAAAAAATGTGGCCTATAGAGTGCATACAGTGTTTTTCTTAGATTTGACCTTGTGACCTTGTTTTTGACCCAAGTTGACCCAATTTCGATCTCGTCCGAGATTTCATCAAGACAATCATTCTGACCAAAATTCAGGTTGAACGGGCAAAAAATGTGGCATCTAGAGTGCCTTCAAGGTTTTTCTAAGATTTGACCCTGTGACCTTGTTTTTGACCCCAGTTGACCCAATTTCAAACACGTCTGAGATTTCAACAAGAGAATTTTTCTGACCAAATTTCAGGTTGATTGGGCAAAATGTGGCCTCTAGAGTGCATACAAGGTTTTTCTTAGATTTGACCCTGTGACCTAGTTTTTGACCCCAGATGACCCAATTTCAAACTTGTCCAAGATTTCATCAAGACAATTATTCTGACCAAAATTCAGGTTTAACGTGCAAAAAATGTGGCCTCTAGAGTGCATACAAGGTTTTTCTAAGATTTGACCCTGTGACCTATTTTTTGACCCCAGTTGACCCAATTTCGAACTCGTCCGAGATTTCATCAAGACAATCATTCTGACCAAAATTCAGGTTAAATGGGCAGAAAAAGTGGCCTCTAGAGTGCATACAAGGTTTTTCTAAGATTTGACCCTGTGACCTAGTTTTTGACTCCAGTTGACCCAATTTCGAACTCGTCCGAGATTTCATCAAGACAATCATTCTGACCAAAATTCAGGTTGATTGGTCAAAAAATGTGGCCTCTAGAGTGCATACAAGGTTTTTCTAAGATTTGACCCTGTGACCTAGTTTTTGACCCCAGTTGACCTAATTTCGAACTCGTCCGAGATTTCATCAAGACAATCATTCTGACCAAAATTCAGGTTAAACGGGCAAAAAGTGGCCTCTAGAGTGCATACAAGGTTCTTCTAAGATTTGACCCTGTGACCTTGTTTTTGACTCCAGTTGACCCAATTTCGAACTCGCCCGAGATTTCATCAAGACAATCATTCTGACCAAAATTCAGGTTGATCTTGCAAAAAAATGTGGCCTCTAGAGTGCATACAAGGTAAATGTTGACGACACACAACGGACGACGGACGATAGACGACGGACGACGTACGACGGACGACTGACATCCACCTAACCACAAAAGCTCACCTTGAGCACTTCGTGCTCAGGTGAGCTAAAAACACATCAGTCATAAAGATAGGGTAACTATTTACAATAGACCCATACCATGGTAAAAATTCTAAGTTTACGTTAAAGACAAACATATTGCAGTCCGGCTCACGCTAGAGATCAATACATCAAGTCATAGAACAATAGAAATTGGCTTACTGATAATCCATAAGACCTAAATATTCCTTTGACAAAGATTCGTCTATCAAAAAATGATTACGTCAACGACATTGCCCGATGCGGTTGCCTTATCATACAGATGTCAAAAGCGGCATACCTTGACCAAGTCTACCAGATTATTAACAAGACGAACTAATTTAATAATTGTAAAACCCGACTCAGTTTATGGTATAAAACGTTTTTTCTGGATCCGACCTCATCTCAAAAGGTCAATATTACGATTCCAATGATCGTTTTATCGTCTTTGTAACAAAACGTTTACGAATATCCCAACACTTCTAGTGTGAAATCACTGACATATTAAATGCTTAAGACACACGTGTTATTTTGTTTCGAAGCAATAATGTTTAGAAGGCGCACCTGATAATCGAAATCTTTGTTTGCAACGTTTTGTCAATCTGAACGCAGGACTAGAATCCTTTGTAACATATATCATTCTCCAATTATGCCGCAATAACCGCAAAGAAACGTCACAGAAAAATAAATTATATTAACTCTTGTCATGCTGAACCCGGAATATTCCTGCTTTGGCAGGAGCTATAGACAAACATCAGTCTGCACATATGTGCAGTCTGATGTTAGTCTACACCACCTATTTCTCACTTTTAAACCAGAATTTTCAAAATAAAAAAATGGACTACTGTTGGTACTTTCAGTGCTTTTTGCCCTTTGATTTTGATGAAAATTTTTATCCAAAACTTGTTCAGCATGACAAGAGTTAAATATAAATATGTAAAAGAAAAAAATATAGATTTCTACTTTAAAATGTATTATAAATTTATATTTCTCTTTTAAATTTTCATCCGAAATTATGAGAATTTATTTTCTTTTCATAGAGGCATGAAATTAAATCTCCTTTCAATTACACTTTTCGATTCATTTTTACCTGAATTTCGATGATTTTTAAGATTTTTTTGTCTGTTTGTGTCTTAGAATATCAGTGCCATCTAGGCTCGGCAACGATAAATTATCATGACTCGGCATGTTAAATTTTCCCAACCTCGACTGGATGACTCTGATATTTAAAGACAGTAACATATCGAGGGTTCAGTGCAAGACTTTACTAAGTTTATATACAATGTATATACACTTAGTAAAGTCTTGCACTGAACCATCGATATACATCATATATATTACACTTACATGCTCCTGTTTCTGTATATCACACCACATTTCTACGCTATTGCTAGTCTCTACTTTAGACAAATCAATCCGGACCTCACCAACTAGTTTATGGCGGGAAAATTTATCATAGTCGTACACCACGAACACTAGAGTGGTCGCTTGTATGTCGTCATAGGTGGCGGGAAATTTAAAATACTCATTGTAAAAGGGATTGGCTGTTTTCCTTTTGACTGAAGACTGTCGAACTCGCTCGTCTACGGAAGGTTCAAGTGAGACCTTGATGTACGGGTCACCGAACCCTATATCCGGCGACAGATGTTCTGACGGTGGGAGATCTTGAGCTAAAATAAAGGAAAAGGTAAATGATAATGTAATTCTTGATGTAAATTCTATTCATTTGAGTTTTTTTTGTTTGTAAATTAGGTTCTTTTTGTACTCTTTTAGAAACTTCCGTAGTTTGTTACTATTTTTATACTACTAATGTACCTATTGAAAAGTATTGCGCTTCGATAGAAGATGAACAATCTGTGCAACACTTTTGTTTGTCTTTTTGATCAATGATATACATTAATTTTCTTGCTTGATCTTTGTTTATACTGTGTTGTTCACTTTGTCATATTGTGAATCTTCATTTACTTGGAGGAATTATATATAAAATGTTCTTTAAAACAAACATACAAACATATACGGCCTCGATAGTTTCGAGAGACTGTAACATTCTGTAGTTAAGATTGAATGGCTCTTTACATACATAATTTAAATAAAGACCGGTCGATTAAAGTTTATAAGTTATAAGGAGAGAATCAATTATCTTGGTTTGATATAAGAACGACTTGCTGTACTCGCAATTACGATTTGGACAAAATTTTGAAAATAAATTTGCTGTTCTTAATACATTCACGTATTCAGAATGAACTTTTTACGCTCTGTACGTAGTGTTTGTTTCATTCTCGAATGAATTCTTTTTTGAAAACGCAATTGTTTGCTTCCGACAACCCAAGATATATCTAAACCGGTATAATACATGCTATTTTTGCTTGGTGTTATCAACCTATAGGATATACATAGAATATTCTGAATCGTGAAGTAGATCTTTATCTAAAGACACAACATCACAACTTTTTTCTGAAGAGAATAGAATAAACACACAATAAGAACATTTGGTTTTTCAATATTTTGGCAACAATTGCCCATTTTGTAAGAAAAATAAAACAAGCGTTAACTCTGCAATAGGATTATATAAAATTGATTAATATACGAGGGTTGTCCCAATAAATCGTAGACAACGTCAATAAAACAAAAACGACGTCATTGATTTATCTCGTTATTTCACATTATGATCCGATGCTATATATAAGACATATTTTACAATATTACAAGTTGAACAGTTATCTTACACAAAAAATACAAAGAAATTAACAGAGGCATTTGCCGACCTGCGGCGTACGTCACAACGTAGTACACAACGTCACGCACGACGTTAAGTTACATGTATATCTTTTTGAAAATACTCCCCAGCGTGTGCTACACATTTCTTTTGACGATCTACCAATCTCTTTAAACATAGTTAAACCACGTTTTATGTATTTTTTTCTAAATGTGGTTATAATTGTAACATTTATGATTTCCTCTCTGTCTTCGTATTTTTGTCCTCTCATAAAGGCTTTCAGCGTTTGGAAATATGCAAAGTCCAGGGGCGCCAAATCCGGCGAATATGGGGCATGTTTCAATCATTCAAGTTATGTTGAAAAAAAGAAAAAAAAAACATTTGTGTCGGAATATTGAAATACCGAGTATTTCTATTAAATTTATATCTGATGAAGCACCCAATATGATCGTGTTACACACGTAAGGGTTTTTTGGAGAGGCTAATCGTTTAAACTTGCTTATCAATTCATTTAAGGGCTGAGAAAATTATTTTTGAAATCACGAAAGTACGAAACTTTAAGTCAATTTACACTATATAAATACACGAACGGATTTATACATGGGTGCGATTAAGTTTTCAGTTTATATATATATCCATCAAACCCGTGAACATTCCATTCATATTTTATAAATTTATATCATAAAGCAAAACGTTTCACCCAAGATGAAACATTTTCTTTGTTTTGAATCTTAAAAATACCTGCCTTCTCAAGGTTATTTCCATGAGGGATTGTTTCAACCTTAGATAATACAGACAGTTTGCGTGCATAATGATTGGCTGAAAATTAGGATTTAATTCTTCACATATTCATAAAGTGTGCTTAGGGTTTAAGTTGCATACTTCAATGAAATCAACAAAAAAATTCTTCAACCCTTAAGATTTATTAAACCATTCAGAATGCACCAGTTAGATGGTTACAACTAAGACTGAATTATTTTTTACGTTTCATTTGCCTTGCCAACGTAAATTCTTGATAATACCTAGGTACCAACAAAATACATTTGCAAACCTTCAATAAGATGAACGACAAGATCCGATGTTCTAAAATCGTATTTCAGTCGTGTATGAAGTCTTCCATAGCTTCTATCTACCGACTCTTGTTGGACCACGGCATCTTTACGAGGATACAGGTCCGGTCGTATAGCACCTGAAATCATATAAACAAAGGATAGAGGTCCGGTCGTATAGCACCTGAAATCATATAAACAAAGGATAGAGGTCCGGTCGTATAGCACCTGAAATTATATAAACAAAGGATGGAGTTCCGGCCGTATAGCACCTGAAATCATATAAACAAAGGATAGAGGTCCGGCCGTATAGCGCCTATAACACATATAAACAAAGGATAAAGGTTCAGTCCTACAGTTAACGACATCGCGAAAATGACAAGGTGAATTATTTTGGAATGATTTTGAAATGATATGAAATGAGTGACAGGAGTGACTTTTGGGCGAAATTAAAGGGAGGTAATCCAATATCGTCAATATTGTTTAGGGTGAACAAATTTCGCTAATTTTATTACCTTATTCAAAATAAGTTATGCATACACGTTCTATAGATAGCTTTCATAATTTCAATAATGTCAGTGAAATAGCAATTTGCTATCTCCTTATAGTCATTTTGAATGTAGCTGTTTATTTATCTTAATTAGTCATTTTGGAGCGTTTTGTGTGGTTTGAGTGAGGATTTGGAAAGGATGAATGGGGCGCTAAGAGAGCACGTTTTGATTGAGATGAATGTCAGTTTCACGATGAAACTAACAATATAGAACTTGAAATCATATAAACAAAGGATATAGGGATGGGGTGGGCGGCTTTTTGAACATGACAATATATAAACGAGAATAGAGGTCCGGTCGCAAAGTATCTAAGATCATATAAACAAAGGATATGGGGTGGTCGTTTGCACCTGAAAATCTGAAAATATATAAACGAGGATAGAGGTTCGGTAGCAAAACACCTGAAATCATATTAACAAATGATAAAAGTCCGGACGCATAGCACCTGAAATCACAAAAAGAAGAGAAAGAGACCAGTCGTATAGCACCTAAAATCATATAAACGAAGAAAAGAAGGCCGATCGTATAGCATCTGAAATCATATAAATAAAGGATAATAGGCCGGTCGTATAGCACACGAAATCATATAAACAAAGGAAGAAACGACCGGCCGTACACATGTAGCACCTGAAATCACAGGCACTTGGATTCAGGATTTGTTAACAACCTTGTATCACTATAATAAATAATAGACAAGGTAGTGCAGTCGCCATTTCCTAAGGGAACGGATGTTTTTACAAGCATTTTGGTTCTCGATTCGCACGAGTAAACACGTCCTGTGACGGTAGCCAACGATGCTTGTAAAAAACATCCGTTCTCTTAAACATGGCGGCTGCACTACCTTGTCTATTATTTATTATAGAGAGATATGAAAGTAGTGAAATCCTGAATGAAAGTGCCTGTGCCAGAAATCTCAAAAACAAGAGATAGATGTCCGGCCGTATACATATATAGGTGTATTTTTAAAACTGAGCTCTGACGTAGGCGCCGAGTCTATTACCATAGGCAAATCGGGAATAATCATAAGGAAATGATAGGAATTTAACCTGGTCCCTTCACTGAAATTGTGAAAGTACATGTTTGAGTGAGCCTTATGTTTTAAGACAAGCAAAAGGTTGGTTAAAAGGTAAATTTTAAACTTTCTTGATGCATTATTCTTGCCTTGTTTATCTATTTCGAACAAATGACACGAGAATCTAACGGTAAAAAGTTGATTTTCACGGCTCACCGCGCAAAATTTACCTATAGCAACTGAAATCATATAAACAAAGAATGAAGGTCAAACCTTTAAGTACCTGAAATAACAAAATCAAGAGATAAAAGTCCAGTCGTATAGCATCTGAAAACATATAAACAAAAGATAAAGGGCCGGTCGTTTAGCACCTGAAATCATAAATCCAAGGAAATAGGTTCGGCCTTATAGCACCCGAAATCATATAAACAAAGGACAAAGGTCCGGTTGTTTAGTACCTGAAATTATAAAATCAAAGAATGTAGTGCCCGTCGTTTATTAACCTGAAAGTATATATTTAAACGAGGGTAGAGGCCGGTCGTTTGCACCTGAAAATATAGAAACGAGGATAGAGGTCCGGTCGAAAAGCTCCTGAAATTATACAAACACAGGATAGAGGCGCGGTCGTATAGCACCTGAAATCATATAAACAAAGGATAAAGGTTGGGCCGCATAGCATCTGAAATCATTAAAAAAGGGATAAATAAGTGTTATAGAGCCTTAATCAAGTTAGAATTTGAACGAAGATATTGGTCTGGTCGTACATCACCTGGAAAAATATTAACAGAGGTTGACACCCGGTGTTATCATAACCTTGTCGTTGACGAAATATACTTGACGTATAGATCTAAGTAATTTTCTTTTTATCAAATTCATACTATGTTATACTATAGTCACATATACCGTTCTAAATTTGTAGAGGTACTTCTAAATTTGTTTTGCAGGTATCTTAAACTCAATAATGCTTTTACATGAACAGCACAGCATATTTTCAAAGCCATCGAAAGTCTGCGATTCACGCATTTGAAATTTTTAGAAATCCTACGTAACATCTTTTTTCAACAGTATATGTTTTTAAATAAATCTACTTAATTCTGTATTTCGGTTTTTAATTGTGCTAGGGTAATACATGTTGCAGAACCTATCGAATGAATGCTCAAATAGTTAGCTTTCTTAACCCTTTGCTGTTTAATCCCTGCTTTTTACGTGCCTGTGATTATATGATTGAGAAATTTCTTCTTTTTCCTCACTATTTTCTACCCTACTGAATGGTTATTTATCAAATTAAATCAACTTTAAAATTTCGTCTTCAAAACCCTTTGATTTGTCCAACATTTTGTAAAACAGGAAAATGTTAACTGGTGTCACTTTCTGCACTGATACTACTCGTATACTTACCGAATGAATGTTCAAATAAGTAACTATCTACACTGGTGTCACTTCGGGCACTGATACTACTCGTGTCTTCCGCTGTTCCGGAGAATTGCTCACTTTTTATACTACCACGTGACATGGTAGAGATGCTGCCGCGTGACGATATGGATGTAGAACGAGGCTGGACCGCCTTGTGCTCTTTGGACAAAGAAATGTCCTGAAAAGATAAATGGTCGGTATACAGTCGATATTGCTCGAGCGACTACGTCTATTAAGCGACCAACTCTAATGAGCGACCACCATGAAACGTCCATCCGACGTAAGCAAAATCTCTGAAAAAGAGGACATTCTAAACGAACTGTTGGTAATTTTTGAATCTTATGTTGTTGGAGCCTATTAGAATCGTCTCAATAGGACGATTCTAATGGGTTCGAACATCATAGGATTCAGTACGCCTTGATCGACAATCTATAAATGCTTTCAACATGAACTGACACATTTATCATGATATTTTGCATAAAGCGACCATTCCCATAAACGACCATTCCCATAAACGACCGCTTTTTGGTGGTCCCCTTAGTGGTCGCTTAACAAAAGTTTTACTGTATATGCATGATTTAATCTTTGTTTTAGGAAGTGCAAAGATGTTTGGCATTCGACAGGTCATGCAAATCACATGGCCTGACTCGAACCAAGTTGTGCTTGTCGTGTAGACTAGTAACACTAATCTAAGAATTAATTTCACGTGTATGTCTCCCAATTGTACGGTATATTTCTTCGCCGAAAGTCGTTTGAATACGGTTCGTGTAAATTCTCGCAACGTATTTTTGTTTCATTACTTTCTTATAATGACCATACAGTGTTAATCTACGATATATGTGAACAAGAAAAATCATTGAGCGGAAACAATGTCCAAAATAAATTATTCCTTGCAGACAAAATCGTGTTTAAAATTCTTCCATAATGTCACAAAACGTGTAAATAACTAATTCAAGTAAGTATGCAAATATTTAATCTGAAAATTTGCCATCCTTAACATGATTAATCCTTTCAATGTGCTTATAAAATGATAGCATAGGCGGCCATCTTAGAAAAATGGCGACCATCTTGAATTTGTCGGTGACTAACTTCTTATTAGCTCGGAAGTTATGGGGCCTTCATATTTCACATGATGATTGCTTATGACAATACCTTTCTGTTGGTATCAAATTCAAGGTCATCAGACAAGGCCAAGATTATTTCAAGGGCAAATTTGTGAAAAAATATAAACCTTTAACATTTGCCATTACTTTTGAATGGTAAGTGACAGGGCATTCCTACTTCACATGATGATTACATGGGACTATAGCTTTCGATTGGTACAAAATTTAAGGTCAACAGTTAATGCCAAGGTCATTTGTATCTAGACTATCAAGGGGAATAACCGTGGGAACATTTTTTAAGAGGTATGCCCATATTATGATTTATATTTTTTGCATTAAACAGTACTTTCAGCCGAGCATTGCACCCGTAGCGGTGCCTTTTTTTGTAAACAATAGATCAAACGAAAGTATTTTAAAATGATTATGCTTTTTTCACCATTCTGCTCTGCTAATGTATGATATATCATTAGCTGATAATAAAGATCCTCGCAATTTAAAGTTGCACTGAGAAGCTTGCTTTTTCTCACCAAAATAAACACATTAATAGGGTATTAATAACCCCTATCATCAACAAATAATATGCCATATTATCAGTCATTTACTCGTACATGTATATACTGTTATTTCGTGCGAAGTCCCCTAGTGATCCAAGTACATTTTACGTTTAATCACATAGTATATGAGGCCCGTCACTTGAATATTTGATCACTTGAATATTTGAAAAAGATACGGTTCCTGGTCAGCCAGAGGTGGAATTTCAATAATTCATTCACACGAAGGTAGAATGATTATTCTTGATTCAGGAAAATTCCAAAAAAGCTAAAAGTTGCAACTCTGGTCAGCCTGCACAACCTCGATTCATTCAGACATTTCAATATATATGCATTTAGGCGAACCTAAGTATCCTGTCCAGAAATCAATTTTTCGGGTAGAACATTGTATAATCTAAAATACTTGACATGATTGAGCATGACCTCTATCTACTTAATTATACGCTTTACTGATTCCAATTTTACATAATCGTTAGTTTTCGTAATAATTCGGGAGTCGATCATGATGATTTATATGTTTATTTTTCGCAACCCTAGGTAGAGGGTTCTTCTATATTTAATTGTAAGGACGACGGATTGCAGAACATAAGATCCATGGTTCGAGCCTCGATAATCCTTATTTTTATTTTTCAAAAATAACAATATATATCTTATCCATGACTTGTTTCAATTTCTTTCTATTTTTTCATTTTTAGTTATTATTTCTTTTACAACTCAAAGCTTTCTGCATATTTCCTTCAGACAATTACAAACAAGATACTTTCAAATACAGAATCCGTTCTCTCAAATATATCAAAAAGGGTTCTACAAGCTACTTTTAAAACATTGTAGTCTGATTTACACTTTTTAATGTGCTCGTTCAAATTTCGACAAACTAGTAAATTGAAAACAATTTCTTTGACAAAAGTATAAAGTAAAGGTTTCTAATAAATATAACGTCGGAAAAGATTTGAAAGTCATGCGTGATTTTTTTGTGATAAAAGAAAAAAAAAAGACAAAAGACACAATTTTGACTTTGTGCAGATTTGAGCCGCACAAAGTATACTTCGTATGACTGTGACCTACACCTCTCGAACACGGAACCGTTAGTTACTGTAGGTAAAATTTTATGATCGTATGAAAACATAGTCCTCCGGGTTAAGACGAAGCTTTCCGTAACCACCGATATTCCTCGATGGTAAATGTATTCATCGGTTAATTTATTCATTGCATAAAGGTCATATCATGTCAATAATTTCAGGTTTTACACAATAAATGTATTTTAAACAAGGGGTCATGGTGGTCGTATATCGCTCCCTTTGGTCTCCTTGCCTCAGGCATATTAAGTATTGAATTGCCTTAAACGATCATAATTGACAATTTAGGACCCAATTTTGAATTTCAAGGACATTACTATTAAAGCTACTTTCCATAGAGGCCTTGCTTTTTGCCCAATTAACCTTTCTGGTTAATTGTCATGATGAAATCATACCCCAAATTCATATCGTGCCAAGTGGCGTAAAAAATGGTTTCTTGAAAGTTCTCTAGAACGGTAATAAGGAAATTGTCATTGAGACTCTTTTTACCAAGTGACATTCCTGGGAATGCAACCAAATTAAAGGGTCCCTCTATATACAAGACAAAAAAATCACCAAGTTTGACCTTTCGACCCTTTATTTCCCCATTTTGATCATTTTTGACCTATAGTCAAATTCTTTGAAGTTTTTGAAAGAGCATGAACCAAGGATAATATCTGTGAAGTTTGGTTAAAATCGGACAAATTGTTTAAGAGGATAAGATTATCTTTAGATTAGACCTTTTGATTGTTTTTTTTTTATGCCCCCGATAGGGAGGCATAATAAATTTGACTTGTCCGTCCGTCCGTCCGTCCGTCTGTCCGTCCGTCTGTCCGTCTGTCCGTCCGTCATTCCGTCCAAAAACTTTAACATTGGCCATAACTTCCTTATTACTATCAAAGCGGTGTCGGGGGCATTGTCATCTTACAGTGACAGCTCTTGTTATTCCTTTTTTGACCCAATTTTGACCGACTTTTAATTATTTGAAGTATTTTGAATAAGTATGACACAAGGATCATTTCGGTGAAGTTTGGTCGATTTCTGCCCTCCAGTTATAGGGCAGATTTTTTTTAAGATTTCACATTTCGACCAATTTTAAACCCCGACCAAATCAAAGTATTTTCTAAAAAGCATGACCCGAGGGTCATATCTGTGAATTTGGTCAAATTCTGGTCAGTAGTTTCAGGGATAAGTTTTTTTAATATAATTATAAACAAACAGACCGGCGGACAGACTGACGGCGGTCAACGGCGAATTAAAATAGCCCAGGTGTGCTGAGTCCTTATAATGCTATGGTCTTATTTAGGTCAAAGTAAATTTGTGACGAAAAATGATCATTATTGAAAGACATTAAATTATGCTGAAAGAAAGTTCGCGAAAAGATCTCTTTAGCTAGGCGTAAGTCAAACACGAATTGTCCGATGCCATTTAAAAGTGTTCGAAAAAACAAAAACAAAAACAACGACTTAAAAGGTAACGAAGAGATTATAACATGATAGCTTAAAAAGGGTAAGTGAAATAAAAAGAAATTGCATAAAGAGTTTAATTCGCAATTAAATGCATTTGTCATATTTTTAACTGTGTACACAGATAGCTCAGCCATTTATTGTACTCAACGTCATCTTTAGCGGAAACGTCAATACTTCCAATGAGATGCAGCATAGCAGATTTCTTTATTTGGGTTCTACTGTAGAAGTAATTTTTGATTCAAGCAGGCTATGATCGCCAGTTGTTTAATTCAACTAAACTCAACTCAACATATTTTTTATTTACACCCAGGTATAACATGTATACAACAAGGGTAACATGAGAAACAAACATGGTTGTTACACCTTATCCCAGATATAGTATTCGTCGATTGTAATTGTTATGATAAAGCCTTTTGACGTAAATGTGAATCTCACGAGGTTGAGTTAATGGCTTCTTCGTTACTAACAAACATGTAGCTGAGGCACTTGACTGTGCACTAAGCTAGGACGAATACTTTTTTTCATCAGGACAAGGTGCAACCAATAAAACAGGCGACATGTTGTAGTGAATTGTTTTGATATTCTAAATAGGCTACATGTAATGTTGCAGAACGACTTTTCCTGTAACATGTATATGCATTATTTAAAGATTCCAGCCTAGAAAAGGGTTTGTACATATTAATTTGCTCGTGACCAGGGTCGAATACACGATCCCAAGCATCCTGTTCATTTTGTTTGTTTGTTTTTTATTCACATTATTCGTATTTCTACCCTCAATATCCCCGTTTAAACAGCCCTTACGTAAATATCACTTTCTCCTTTTCCAACATTTAATTCCTGGTGTAGAAATGTGTATCTGGGTTAGAGAGAAAACTATTATTATATGTAATACAAACCCTGAGTAACACAATCCCAAAGAGGCCCAGTTTCGTTTGACAGGTTGCATTTTTTTTTAAATAGAGGATATTGAATGAGTGGTCATAGAATACCGAATCTATGAAACGAGTCATCCATAAACAAATAAAAACGAGGCTGCGCCGAGTTTGTATCTGTTTATAGATTCTGAGTTTAATAAATTCGGTATTTTATGAGCACAATTTTTATATCCTATTTATAATATGACCGGAATTTTCGCGAAAAATCGTCCACATTTTTGAAATATAATATTTCTATTTTCCGCGAAACTTAAAACGCCGTTTAAAACTGACGTCACAATGCATAGATTATGACGTCATTTTCGCAGTAACAAAATAGCGTTGCAATTCGCTTTTAGCTCATTTGCATAGTTATTCCACTAGTGTAATGACACCCGTGTAATATCAAAAATATTCAACGAGTTTATTTCACTCCCGCGACGTAGGTCATATTATAAACATTTCTCTCGTTTCGAGATCAATCATTATTAATAAGTTTAATTGTCAGAACAAAGTCTCATGAAGATTCATCCGAGCCCATCAACAATACGATTTGTGTTTCTCTTTAAGAAAGAGGTACCTAGATTTTAAAAGCGAAATACAAATGCTAAATATTTGTTGGTTTTTTATGTTATTTTATCAAGAAAACATTAATTATTTTTACGATATAGAATTTGATAAAAAATCTGACGAAGTAAAATGGAATTATTTAACAACTGTTCTACAGTTAAAATCGTGAAAGCATTTTAAGACGTCAAAACATTCCGAACAATTTTACAAGTGCGCAAAATTAAAACTTTTCAGCTTGCACAGACTCACGGCCTGTTCAGAGTCTACAATATAAAAAATGTAGATAACAACTGACAAATCTTCTTCACACACACACACAAAAAAAGTCATATTCTTACTTCACTGTGAGACGGTTTAAGCTACTTTAAACGCAATTGTTCAAAATATCATAGCCAAAGGTTATATAACTTTACTCATTCTTTTCTCAAACTTTTCTAGAATTTCAACTTGAGATTAAAATCGTAATTCTGTTATAATACTAATTTGAATAAATCGACATAAAAGATAATATTGCCAAGTTGTTATAAACAATAACTTATTAATATAAAATTTTATTTCCTTGCATAAATTTCATCAAAATTCTGAATTTGAGAAAATTGTCAGTTGAGTGCGAACATTCTTTTCAACCTCGGGCCCCTCGTTTCACAAAAATTCTTACAAAAAAAAATCGTCAAAATCGTCAAAAGTCAAAATCACGAATCTTTCCTGGTGTTTTCATTCGTTGTTGGATTCGTCATTGCAATATCTCTTTGTAATCGTCTTTCGAAGACGATTCCAATGAGATGATGCATGGTAGAATTCCATATTACGTACTTCTACAGAAGCAACTTTTAACTTTTGACTTACGAAAAAAATATTCGTAGGATGTTTAGTTAAACATAGCCCTGGTGTTGCTAAAATTTAAATCGCATACCATTATGAGTTTATGACGAATAAAACCACATAAGTCCATACAAAATCACATTTGCCAACATGCACTCAAACTGATGCGATAATCCCACATGTCTACGGAAGCTATTATCGATCCAGACCGGTCTGCACATTAAAAGAGTGCGAATGAAGTGTAAGATGGAGTAAATTAAAGCGACAACAAGCTAGATTCATAGCTCTATTGATTACCTATAATACGAGAGACCCTTCGTCAACCCAAAACGCCATGACTTGGGAAGAGTTGATTTTCTTCATATTTTCAATAATTCATATTAGAAAATGAAGCGAATTATATAAGATATTTTTAAATATATATAAAAGCTCGTAACATGTTCTACGTTTTTTTTTCAAGCGAATGACGAGCAAACATTAAGCAGCCTAACAAACACAAAGCATACTTTCTATAGGGAACACAATTGCAAAGAAAGTGTTTTGTTTCCCTTGAATACATCTTCCGGCCCAAAGTGACGAGGCAAATCGGACTGTCAGACTGAACATTTATCTTTTCGTACTTATTAATAGACATTACACCTTTTACATTTTTTCAAAAGGATTTTTCGAGTTATGAAAAATACAACATATACTACCCCTAGTCTTTAGTATGCGCTGGGGTAAACAAATTGAAACTGTCGCTGACGAAATTCATATTGCACAGAAAAATTAAATCATCGAGTTGAAATAAGAAAAACAATAGACATACAGTTAATAACATCGTAAAATTGACATTCACCTCAATCAAAACCAGTCTAAATTGCTCACTCAGCACTCCATTCATTCATTCCAAACACTCACTAAAACCATTAAAAACGCTCCAACCCATTGAAAAATATAGAATCAACAACGTCATTCAAAATAAATTTTGATAGAGAAAAATCGCGATTTCACTGTCATAATTCAAATTGCTAGCGTCTCATAGGTTCTTGAAGATATAGGAAACTATCTATAAAACGTGTATGCATATTTTATTAAAGGGAGGTAATCAATATCGCTAATTTTGTTCATCCTAAACAAAATTTTCGATATAGGATTTCCTCCCATTAAATTCACTCAAAACTCGCTCCATACACTCATTCAATTTCATTCCAAAACCATTCCAAAATCATTTACCTTGTCAATTTCACGATGTTGTTTACTGTAGCATAGCTTTCCGCATGGCGAAGGTTGCCCAAGAAATTTGTATCCATTTACGAAGAATAATTGGCAGTTTTTGATAAATTTCAAAAGTTGTATTTCAAGCCTTGTTTTCGTAATGCCAAAAATGCTCCCGACAGATAAAGGGTTGGTACATATTACCCGCTTTGCCAGTGAGCTTTTTTTTTTATAACATGCAAGACAGGCACAAGAATTAGGGCATTTATTAGCCAAGCGCACAGCGGGTAGCTAAGAGGGGAAACTTGAATAAAAAAATGTTATTTCTGAACAAAACCTTAAGCTGTTGGTACTCTATTGAATTGTATTGCTGAAACATTAGCGAAGATGATTCATAACAAAGGTTTTGGTTCAAAAATGGTCAAATTTTAAATTAAAAATCGCATAACCCCCATTCGTCTATTGCGCCTAATCCCATTTTCCAATGCCAACTCTGGCAGTAATTGATGATGCATGTCAGCGCCATATTCCGGAAAAATAAATTGGTTATCAAAGAATTTTCATCGCGGCTTCACAAGTCGGAAAAAATAAGAGTATCCAAATGAAAGTGACTAGTAATCGATGCTACAGTACTGTACAGTTAACAACATCGTGAAATTAACAAGGTGAATGATTTTGGAATGATTTAGGAATGAAATTGAATGAGTGTGTGGAGCGAGTTTTGAGTGATATTAAAAAGAGTTAAACCAATATTGTTTATTTTTCTTCAAGATGAACAAAATTAGCTATATTGATTACCTCCCTTTAATAAAATATGCATACAAGTTCTATACATAGCTTCCTATTTCTTCAAGAACATATGCATAGAATTACTTTATTTTTTAAAATGTTTCATGGGCTGACTCCTCACTATTTATCTTCTTTAATACCGCCTTCCGTAAGTGATAACTCAAATTACAACCTCCGAAATTCAGATAATTTACAAAATATCAATTGCCGAACTAATCTTTATAAAAAATCATTTTTACCAAAAGCGATTGACGATTGGAACGTACTGCCATTAGAAGTAAGGAACACAAGCACATTGCGGGCCTTTAAAACTTATATTGATAATGACAAACCAAAGCAGAATAATTTGTTCTTTTTTGGAGACAGAAAAGTTCAGATAATTCATACAAGGATTCGAAATAAATGTAGCCTACTTAATCAGCATCTTTTCTATAAAAATATAATACCTTCACCACTTTGCAAGTGTGGAAACATTGAATCGAGTTACCACTTTTTCTTTGATTGTAGATTTTATAGAGATATTCGCTTAAGATTATTCAATAACGTTTCAAAATTCACCCCGGTCAGTCTAAATGTATTGTTAGGTGGAGATGAAAGACTAACTTTAGATAATAATTAGAAGATCTTTTCAGAAGTTCACGTGTTTATAAAATTGAGTGGCAGATTTAATATCTAACGTTGTATCTAATATTTCACCATCTCATGTTGTTCCTAAATCAAATATAAGAAGCGTTCTACTTCAAAATTTATTTTGCCCATTTACCACTATGAACATGCTTGAATCCTAAATCCTAAATTCTCTATACATTCTAAATTTATTATTTTTTTCCGTAAATTAATTATTCATCTTTGATTACGGATGCTGTTGCCGAAGCATAGTAATTTCATCTCATATTGAGTGTATGAGATGTTGCTACGGTGCTTTGGTAGCTTATCACTTTAAAACTTAAAACCATTTAGTGATGATAATTATTACTTAAGTATTTATCTGAATAATATGTCATCTGACCCTTTGAAATCCCACTGGAAAAGAGCTCAATAAGCTATGCTTTCGTTCTAATCCAATTGAATTATTATTCTGTATTATGACATTCTGTATACACTTTTCATCAATAAAATATGTTTAAACCAAGAACATATGCGAGGCTAACAATTTGAATTATGTCATAGAACTCCTGATTTTCTCTATCAAAATTTATTTTGAATGACGTTGTTGGTTCTATGTTTTGCAAATTGGTTTGAGCGTTTTTGAGTGGTTTGAGTGAGTGTTTGGAATGAATGATTGAAGCGCTGAATGAGCGATTTAGAATGGTTATGATTGAGGTGAATGTCAATTTTACGATGTTATTAACTGTACAGTACTGTATCCTTAGTAAACGTTTGCTTCTAGTTAAAGTCGGTCGGTAAAAGTTGGGGTGTCTATTCGGGGATCGTTAGTTCGAGTCTCGGCTCGGCCACCTTGGCGAACGATTTAATGCACAAACACACTTTCAGATAAATTGTGACTTATGATAGTGACAATGATGTATTGCCCAACGCAAGTAGATTCGACGAAAATGTAGCATCAATGCATTTGGGTAACAAACACACATAATAAGTTAAACACAAAATTTATCGAAACGTTAACAAAAGTAAGGTCATAAGAAACGAATGAATTGGCTACAAGACGCTAACTGTAAAGAAGTGGCTAGTCTATTTTCTACTATTGATTTCAAGGCTAAACCCAGTAATGACCTGTCTCCAATACATTGGATGTCCTTGAACCATTAACCGCCGACAGAGGATAATAAAGAGATGCCCTAGCATTCGTTTACGTTAAACCATAAAATTGTCAAGAAAGAAATATTCAATCAAGGTTCTTTAATGGCACAGAATTTTTCCGTAAAACTATATTTCGTCGTTAAACGATTCAAAATCTCATATCTACAGCTTCAATCAAGCTGTATTAACGAGGTTTTGGTGGCCCACTGACGATTTTTTTGGACAGAGCATTTTTAGTAGGGATAAATGGTTAAAAATTTACGAATCACAAACCTCGAATCTTTTACTGTAATTTTGCATGTGCCTAATTTAAATGGTTTGTTAAGTTGGCATATTTCGGACTGTCAATACTAAGGTCCTGTGGTCGTCTTCAAAGGGCGACATTCATCCTTTCGGACATTTTTGTCTCAAGTCAATGAGTAGATGATGGTAGAGCTATGTGACATAGAAGCTTGGGGTTAATCAAAGGATGGGATGTTAGTTCCAGTGTAGGAAATACCAGAAATACATCGTTAGGCACTCTAGACGAGTGATAAGACTCAAAGATTGTGTAAAGCGGCGTTAACACATTTCAACTAAAAAATCTTTTGGGTGTCATGTAGATTGTATGCGTCAAATGATTCCCTAGGAAACCGTCCGCTGAAAACATTTTCTTCCGGCATCCGTCATGTGACAAAAACAATAAGCAATCAGACAGGAAATGAAGTGGTGATTAGTAAATCCATATAGGATTTGGACGGCTTTCACTAAATCCGTGTCGCTTCTCATTTGTAAGGGTTCCAGGTTCTCGTTTTTCTAAATATCTTACGATCCTTTTTTGCGTAAGTCAAAAAAAAGTTGCTGCTACATTAGTAACTAAATATGGAATTCTGCCATGCATCATCTCATTGGTATCGTCTTCTAAAGACGAATTCAATGAGATCAGACAAGGCAGAATCTAACAAGGAATGAACCACCAGGTCCGATTTAAGATTTCGACTTACGATAATTTTTTTCGTAAGAAGTTTAGTAAAACAGGCCCCAGGTAACTATTGTTGGTTTGATTATTTGTTTTTGAGATAGAATAGTCAAAGACAAGAGTGCCTTTTATGTTCTTTATAAATAGAAAAGGACTGCATGCATATAAGCGCGTTTATACCATGATCTTGTTTTCTCTGACCCGAAACTTAATCAAGGGAACCAAATAAGTGCGAAAAATTTCGACCCTAGCCTGTAGCCTGACTAGGGTTGATACTCTACGACATACCCAGATTGATCTTTTTCGCCTGATTGGTCACATTTCATTTTTATTTGATCAAGTCAGAAAAAAGTTGACAACAAGACCGTTAAACCACTAAAGATTCAGATATTTCTCGCCGATATTAAATAACCGTCGAATTAGCCACAAAAAAAATATGCAGCGACCACTTGTTCAAGCTGTCGCCAAGCGAAGATCTAATTTTTATTGTTTCGACGAAAATTCTCGGGCAATATTTATCTACGGCGTTATCCTTTCGAAGTTTCCATAATATTTTCCCTTTTAGTTCACTTGCAACTACAAGCATAAACACCTGGGATCACCCAAAAATACTCTCCCTTTCTCTCTCTCTGAGACGCGTAAACATCTGGATTTGATATTCGGGAGTGACGCTATAAACTTAAGCTCTGTCGGAAACAACCTTAGGTAAATCAACACTATCTGAGTCTGTATGTAACATTTCCAACAATTTCACATGTGCTCAAAGTAAATACTCAGATTGGCTTGTTCATTCCCACATGGCTTGTGACTGCGTCAGAAAGAAAGTGAAAGAGAAAGAAAAAGAGAGAGATAAGGTAGGATAGGATAGATACACTTCAGGTATGTGTATGTCGGGATGGCTAATCGAATTTATCTCACACATGTAAAATTGCTAAAAAGTCCAAGTACAAAATCACCAATATGCGAGAACCTACGGGAAATGAAGTCAGTGTAGGTTTCCTCTTCCGTTTATGTAGTTCTTGCAGTCTACTTATATCCGTGACGATTCCGTCCACATCTTGGTAGAACAGACGATTTAGACACAATCCCATCACCTTAACACTTCATTTACCTTATACATGAATTAAGAGTTATGTCGAATCTGATAAATAATGTCCGAACATTTCGAGTGTCCGATTATTTAGAGTAAATCTTAATGTTTCGATCTGGTGATATGTTAATATTGTTTAAGTTTCCATTTTAGTTCTCTCATTAGATCATGTTACGATTTGTCTTCAATTTTGTCATAGTATATGGAAGCATTACAGAAACAACTCAACGGAACTGTTTAAAAACGGATGCGCCGCCAGAGTAGATATAGCAAACTTTGTTTATAGTCTCAAATTAATCAATTTTAAAATATCGTCTTACAATTAACATGTTAGGATGGAAGGAATCAGCATTTAGTAATAAACTTAAAGGTAATGGTTTTAACAATCTGTTTATACTTATTTCGTCTAACTGCTTGAGTCCAGATATTCTGACGCCGCTTTAGTGATTTGACCTTTATAGAAATAACCAGTACATTGGAATTTAAACATAGTACAATATTTAGCCCATGCTATGTTTGCCACTCATCTCTATAGTTTCTAAAGTTTGAACCATGCTTGAATTATTTCAATACAGTCAAATCTCTCTTAAGCAAGCACCTAAAGGACATTAAAAAAGCGCTTGCTTAAGACAGGTGCTTACTTAATACATGTCAATTTTAGTGCAAATGGTTCTTTCAGGAACTCTGTGGCCGCTTGCTTAAGACAGGTTGCTTGTTGAATAAAGGTGGCCGCTAAGACAGGTTTGACTGAACATGTATTTTAAAAATTTTAAAAAGGTCCTTAGCCACTAAATTAGGTCAGCATTGTGTTAACTGGTTATCTTGTTGTTGGTATTTCCTTCTAATAACTTTGTTCGTGTTTTTTTTCTTTCTGAGAAAAAAATAATGTGGTCGATATACAAGATTATTTACACTTAGATACTTTAATAAAACTAATCATTATATTGGTGAAAGGATGTTTGTGTTTATGGGGATCTATCAGCCTGCAGATGGAAAATGCTGTAACATCACTGTCTATCATTTGTGCGGCTTTTTCATAGTATCGCCAAAGGGTCTAGCATAATCCACAATTAGATTGTAAGAAACGTATACGTGGTCTAATGACTTCATTTCCTGAATATATGCGTACAAACCACGCGACATAATGTGCACATAACACTTTGTTCAAATTCAAAGAGTTAGCAGACAACATTCAAAAAAACATGTTGTACAAAAAATCCGAGTTTCAAGGTACATGTAACACACATCTTCGCAAGCCAAGTGTTCAAACTCCACTTTGTTCAATACAAAGTGAAGTTAGAACCCTTGGCTTGCGAAGATGGGTTAAAACGGTAACAAGATATTGATTGTTTTAGACTTGTTCATCATTTTCTCTAAAGTTTTTTTCCTTGTTGGTCTTCAAAACAAAATGTTATGTGAAGGGATAAAGTAAAGCATCTTTAAAACTGTAAACATCTATAAATATGCACATATACACATGTCACAAGAATACATTTCCATTGATACACAGAAAAGATAAATCACAGAAAAATCCTTATTCGTGTCTCACAGGCATGCAGCCGCAGCTGTCGTTGATTGTGTACAAATTTGTATGGTAATAAATATACTTACAATGCAATCTCTTTTACATACTATGTACAGTACTAAATCTTAGAAAAACTTTTCCTCTTTGCTGAGAGCACACAAATTGTTTTGTTGCCTTAATAATGATACATTGTGTACAAATTAGTATGGTAATAAATATAGTTTCAATGCAATCTCTTTTACATACTATGTACAGTACTTAATCTTAGAAAAACTTTTTTCTGTTTGTTGAGAGCCCACAAATTGTTTTGTTGCCTTAATAATTATACATTGTGTACAAATTTGTTTGGTAAAAAATATAATTACCATGCAATCACTTTTACATACTATATACAGTTTTTTCGTTGACAGCACACAATTTGTTCTGTTCCCTTTAATATGGATCATTTTGTAAAAGCTTATGAGGAAATAAATATACCGGTATTTATAAACAATCTCTTTAAATGCCCTAAACAATACTTTTCTTAGGGAAAGTATTTTTCGTCGTTTATTTCGCAAAGTTCGTTCTGTTACACAGTATTTTAGACCTTATAACTGAGGTGTTTTTTTTTTAATTTTTTTTTTTTTGATTTTTGATACATTTTAGCCATTCAGAACTGTTAATAGCAACTTATAATTTCGAAAAAGAGTTGCTCCTCGCAAAGTTCTTCATTGTCCCCAATTAAGGAAGGGGACCATCTGGAAAGTCCACACAACAAACTAGAATTAAGCATAATTCAATCGGGTTAAAATTGAAAAAGTTTCAATAATTGCTTGAATGCACACCACTATTTTGTGCAATCTGCTAAGAATCGATAATGTCGCACTTCAATTATTGTGCCATTTTCGTATGACGAGTCAAATGTTTATGCTATTTTTATCACAAGGAGCAATTGTGTGCACACAGCTGTCACTTGTTACATGACATTTGTATGGAAAAGATGGAATAGCACAAATTTTCATCGACAGACATGAAAAATGGTCACATTACAACCAAAGAAAATCCTAAAGATGTTCCGGACCATTTCGAATGTCGCATCATTATGATTTTTTAGGTTTCTTTTCCAACAATTTAAGGTGTGCGCGACAGACAAACAATGAGTCTAGGTTGTGACACAATTCCATTGAAAAATACGTGATGGAAAGTTCGTCTTAAGTTTTTAACTCACCTGATCTCCGATGCTCACCTAAGGCTTCATTTATTCATTCATTCCAAACACTCATGTATATCTATCAAAGGGCGGTTATATCGCCTATTTTGTTAATCTTGGATTACCTCCCTCCCTTTTCATTTAAACTCGCTCCTCTCGCTCATTCAATTTCATTCCAAAACCATCTCAATATCATTCATCTTGTCAATTTCACGATGGTCTTAACTGTATAACTGTAAACTACATGCTTGGTGCAATAACCATGGTACAATCGATATGAAAATTGGTCAAAATGTTTGTCTATCCACAAAAAATATTCTTTTATATAAGAAAAAAATAAATGTGCATTTGGAAAGCGCGGGAATGACCCTAAATGGGAGCAAATTAATTCACATTTTAAGTCATGTCTGCTGGTATACTGCTTGCATTACAAGTAATATTTTCTGAATTTTAAAGAATGTTATCAGATCAAATTGAAACCTTCATAGGCGATCAAGGGGCATCTCAGCCGCTATCGTGTTGAGAAAATAGTTGTAAAATAACAGCGGCGTGTTTCATCGTTCACCCTGCAATTTCTACCAAACTTCAACTATAAATAAGGGTAATTCAATCCCTCATGATAAATATGAAATCGTTCGATGTGGAAAAGCTGTGGAAGACATAGTTTTATTTCAGTTTACCTATACATATCCGTATTTCTCCTAATAAACGCCTCCGGGAGCTATATATAAAGTGGTCAGTGAGATTTTATTCAGTATGATTATTTTTTTATTAAAAAAAAAAAAAAAAAAAAAATCCATTTAGATTGATGTATTCAGGCCCTTTTCCCTCCCTTTGATTTGACTTGAATCTCCTCTAAACAATCATTCAAATGATGGTTTAGAGGAAATTCATCTCAAATTAAAGAAGAAGTCTCAAAAAGTTACATAAATTTAGGCAATTTAAGTTGGTTTTTCTTAGCCAAAAATTGTAGGGGTACTTCTATTAGAGAGACCGCTTTTATTAGAAGAAATACGATATCCGTTTTTTCGTCATCGTCGTAGCAGGACTCAAATTTCGCAAGTGCCTATGCATTGTATTTGCCTTTACGACATGTATTCGATGCAATGGTGCAATCAATGACGAGCTTACGATTTTATCTTCTGCAAGCTCTCTAAATTGAGAACGACATTATCCGAAACAGGAATCATACCGATCTAAGAAATTTTGTCATCATTAGTGGACTTCCTTAATAAAGATGCCGTTCGAAAATTCCAGTTAGGAACATCGTGAAATTGACACCGCGAATGATTTTGGAATAATTGTTGCATGATATAGAATGAGTGCAGTGAGTGAGTTTTGATTGAAATTAAAGGGAGGTTATCCAAAAACCGCTTATTTTGATCAGGTTGAACAAAATTAGCGATATTTATTACCCCCTTAAAAACAAGTGCATACATGTTCTATAAATAGCTTCTCATTTCTTATATAGCAATCAGACGCTTATTATTTCAACTATGTCAGTGAAATCGCGGTTTTTTCTAGCTATAATCATTTTTAATGTAGTTGTTGGTCTTATCGTTTTAGTGATTTTGGGCCGTTTTTGAATGGTTTGAGTGAGTGTTTTGACTGAATGAATGGAGCACTGAGTGAACGGTTTAGATTGTTTTTGTTTGAGATGAATGTCACTTTCACGATGTAACCAACTGTAGGACAGTCCCTGGGATGTAAAACGTAAATGATTCAAATTTCAGGCACGCAAATATGGTTGTATCAAATGTTTCCTAATTACTTTGTTAAATGTCAGAGGTCTCTGAGTCTTAATGCGATAGAAAAAAACAAAACTTCTGACTACAGTTCTAGCAAAATGAAAAACTACTTCGAACTAAATCAAAAAGGCTAAAAAAGATAAAAGAATTGTTTTTCATCCTCATTTTAGACGGTGATTTTAACAAATTTGCACGCTTTACAAAGTAGGCCTTAGTCTGTGCAAAACAAATCTAAGAATGGTGCTAACAATCGTTTTGCAAACAAGAGTTCATTGATCCACATTATCTCGTCTAGCCTAAATTAATTCAATTAATAGGACAGTTTTACATGTAGATGAACAATGAAAATTTCAGAAAAAAAAATGCACTGATGTGTTTGCTAATTCTAAAACTTTCGATTGACAAATCTGAACATGATTTAGACTAATTGTGTTAAGTTATTTAGAAAGCAACACATTTGAGTACAAGATATGCTCTTCATATTGCCAACTCGACAATTATATTGTGAACTTCTAATTCTAACGTCTTTAGTTACCGAACGCGAAAGGAAGTTTTACTTGCTTACCCAACCCAACTCGAGGTGAACTTCGAAAAACCTAGAGGTAGCTTCGCGCGTATCGATGCTATACCCTGGACATTTTACAGAACCAACAAGTTTTATTCAAAGAAGAGGAAGGGACGAATGAACCCGCTGCTTTCTCTGTCATGGCCCGAAACATATTTATGCCTGGAGTACGGAAGAACCTAAATTCTACTACACACACGTAACCACGTAGGCACTCACCTGAGAAGCCACGGACATTAAAGATGGCGGCTTACAGTCCCCGATTGCGTCATATCCGCACGTGGATATACATGTCTGGTGTTTCCGCTTCCGGAGATGACAGCAGATAAAGAAGGACACGATCACTATACCCACAGACGCCAGGGCGCCGATCACAACCGGAACTGCGGGGTGCATCCTTGCCTGGTTCTTTTACCTGGAATGATAAATAAAGATTTGAATTGAAAATCTGTAATTAATATGCCATCTTCACGAGTCAAGGGGTATCGAATCGATAGCTTCTTCTCGTAAGATAAGTAAAACGTTCGTAACCCTTGGTTCGACAAGATGTGAATATGTATATGTTGCCTTAATGTATCAAATTATACTTCGAAATTTAAAGCGCATATATCCGTCCTGAGTTCAGGATGACGTAACGGTCTAAACTGTCTGCAAATTATACTCCACTTTGCATACAAGTGAACGTGCAAAGTGGGATATATTTTTCAAACAGTTTGCACTATTACTAACAATTTTACATGAGATCAACTTAAAGACTAAGATCAGATTGTGAGGCCACTCTACTCTGTACAGAAATTTCGTTTGACAATTAGCCATTATGTCGCTGTTTCGACTCTTCAGTGCCAGCGCTTTATGCGTTGAGGCAAATGTTTACCGTGTAACACTTTGGCTCAAAATTGTCTTTTTCCTCGAGTTATTCATTATTCCGTTGTTCTTGTTTTTTTTCTATTTCATCTCTAAGATAATTCATTCATATATGCGTATACCATTGTCTAAGGGTGAAAGTAATACTAATGTAGCGGTTTTGCTACGAATTGTTTAAGCCAAGCAGCTACCGTTTATTAAATGCAACACACAGGAATAAAAGGCAAGGGAGACAACAGGTGAAGTTTAAGCATACTGATTTACAAACAGCGCGCTAAGAGTTTTATTAGATTTGTCTCCCTTGGATACGTTTTGCTTGCACGTGGCCAAACGCTACCTTTAGGTTAGAGGGAACCAATACATTTCCCGTTGTCGACCATTATTACAAAAGTCTGAATAGCTCATCCCCAAAATTTCATCGGAAGTCAAGCCTTATATTAAATTAAAGAAAAATCTATCGCGCATCCAAATAGACCATTTCAAATATAGCATGAGCCCTTTGACGTCATCTTTAAGATAACCCTTCCCACTCACCAAATTTCACTGTCGGTTCCGGAAAATACCCCAATGTCTAGAAAATGCCTCTTAAGACCCGAAATAGATTCTCACCTCTCCCATTTTGCATCTAACTTGTAGAAATATTGTTAAACTCCAAAAATAAATTATCATATTTGATCATAATATATTATGGACCAATCAGAGGCCGCCCTTATCTTTGTTTACTTCACCGTTAATTCCCTAGACAAAATGTGACAGATGGCGGGAGATTGTATTAGTTCCCTGTTTTATCATGATCTATTTCGCCGAAATAGGTGGACCAAAAATTGTTTCCTGCGTGAAGGATGACAAAACGATGTTAACTATTTGCAAATTATACCCAACTTTGCCCGCACACATGCATGCGGTAATTTGTGAACAGTTTACATACGTTTTTGTCATCCGAAACGCAGGGCTGATTTCCCACAACAGTACTTTCAACACCTTTAACACTTGCGTAACTAGGATTTTGAAATTTATACGCACTCAGAAGGCGACCAACATAAAATATATAGGATAAAGGCGAAATGTAGACTGTGACAAAAGATGAATGTCCTCCGTCCGCCCCCTTTTGCCAATGATTTGAGCGTTGGTGAATAATCAAAACATTGTTACTCCAGCTTAAATAAGCTGTAGTTTCAATGTAATGACCATTCATCAACGATATCTTTCGAAAGAGGATTTATTTCTTATACGCTCTTGCGTAATGTACGTAATGGTAGTCAGCCCTTGATCAATTCCAGCCGATAGTAGCTAATCTTGCCCACTTGTATCTTTTTCCACTTGGTCATAGGAATGAAAATTTAGATCGATTCGATATATCTTGGGACTTCAATTTTTTCTTTTGCAGGTTGTTATGTTTTGATAAAACGGATATAGGAGCTCGTGATATATATTATTGCGAACGCATGGTAAATGAGAGCTCACACGCAAATTTACCGCACGCTCGCACGGTTAAAAATTAACGCAATGATTAAACTTTTATACATGTACATGAACAGAAATGTGCCACACCTTTATTTTACAGAACTGGGTTTCTAAGCAAATACCGAAGAATGACAGCCTTATTAAGCATGCTTGGTTGTACATCCATCTTTTTTAATTGGCACCCGCGTGTGAATAGTACAAGGCGGAGCTCCCATTACGCACATTACGCAAGTGCGAAATAGAAATAAATCCTCTTTCGAAAAATGCTGTTGATGAATGATCATTTCATCGAAACTACAGCTTATTAAAGCTGTAGTTACGATGATTTGATTATTCACCAACGCTCAAATCATAAAAAGGGAGAAGATGGAGGGGTTCATCTTTTGTCACATTCCTCATATATGGCCTTTTCCTAAACATTCTTAATTTCTCGCCTTTTCAGTGCGTAAGAATTTCATAGTCCTAGATACGCTTATGGTGCATTTGATGATACGCATATGAAGATCCTGATTTTTATATATTCAATCATTTGTGGGCGAAAAAATATGTCGTAATTATTGTATTGTTACGAAATCTTTACTCGCCATATGATTCTTCCAAAATTTGAGATTTGTTTGTTTAAATTAGGTTTTACGCTGCTCTCAACAGTTTTCAAGTTTTATCGCGGCGGCTGGAGCTCCTAACAATGGATTCCTGGTATTTCTTACACCAGTACTATCACACCATTTTTTCCTAGCCTCCAACTGCTATCTCACATAGGTCTACGATTATCAACCCAGTGATTAAAGACAAATAGACAGAAAGGGTGAGTTCCGCCGTAGGGGATCGATCCCGGGACCTCTAGATTGAGAGTCCGATGCGCTACCAACGGCGCTTAGACGGCGGTTTCATAGATTTGAGAACAGGATACAGTAAACAACTTCAAGCCAGTGACATTCACCTCGATCAAAACAAATTTAAACCGCTTACTCAGCGCTCTGTTCAATGCATTCAAAACACTCGCTCTAATCACTAACATACGCTCTAGAATCGTTCGAAAACACTTGGAAATCGTTGAAAACGATTGACATTTTATTCAGATAGATCAAATGATTGCACAATTATATCCATTGGTGTGAACTTAAACCGCCCGAATGGCCCAAGAAGTCACACAAATAGAATATTGTAAATTTTATTGAAAAGGGGATTTAATACAATATGGATATTTTCTTCCATATGACGAAATTGGTGTTAATCTTTTACCTCCCCTCTATTTCATTAAAAAACTTCCCCTTTCACACTCATTCAACTCTATTCCAAATCATTCGCCTTATTAATTCACGATGTTACTGAATGTAATTATTTTGCAGAAATTCTAAGGAAGTGGGTGCTTTAACCTCTTTGTCACATTTGGATCTGCGAAAACGAGGTTAATGGACTGACTTGATTAAACGTGAATCTCTTTTAAACGGCAAAATGTAGAGAGCGAATATTTATTATCACTTTGCTGTTTAATCCCTGCTTTTAACGTGTCTGTGATTTTATGTTTGAGAAAACATTGTGAAAAAAAGAAGAAATTGCTTCTGACAAGCAATTTCTTCTTTCTCCACAAGGTCCGTGAAGTTGGCAGCCTAGCAGCCTAGCAGCCTAGCAGAGTGAAGTTGGCAGCCTAGCAGCCTAGCAGCCTAGCAGACTGAATTTTTTTTTGTCAAATTTATTGATATATAACACTAGTATTAAACACTAGAAGTCACTTCAAACCGTAAACACTGAAATTCTAGTGATTGTAGATTTGTTCCAGATATCTCACGTTAATCAACTTTGCCGATCAAAATGTCCCGAAAATTGCCCGCAACATATTAATCTCGCCCTAATAAATATGAGAACTTTAATCTTTTGATTAAAAAACGATAGTGGTCGTTTGAGGATGCTACGCTGCTAGACTGCTGGAAATGTGAAGTTGGCAGTCTGGCAGCCTAGCAGCCTAGCAGAGTGAAGTTGGCAGCCTAGCAGCCTAGCAGCCTAGCAGACTGATTTTTTTTTTGTCAAATTTATTGATATATAACACTAGTATTAAACACTAGAAGTCACTTCAAACCGTAAACACTGAAATTCTAGTGATTGTAGATTTGTTCCAGATATCTCACGTTAATCAACTTTGCCGATCAAAATGTCCCGAAAATTGCCCGCAACATATTAATCTCGCCCTAACAAATATGAGAACTTTAATCTTTTGATTAAAAAACGATAGTGGTCGTTTGAGGATGCTACGCTGCTAGACTGCTGGAAATATGAAGTTGGCAGTCTGGCAGCCTAGCAGCCTAGCAGCCTAGCAGAGTGAAGTTGACAGCCTAGCAGCCTAGCAGCCTAGCAGACTAAAAATTTTTTATCAAATTTATTGATATATAACACTAGTATTAAACACTAGAAGTCACGTCAAACCGAAAACACTGAAATTCTAGTGAATGTAGAACTGTTCCGGATAAATCACGTTATTCAACTTTTCCGACCAAAATATCCCGAAAATTGCCCGCAACATATCAATCTCGCCCTAACAAATATAAGAACTTTAATCTTTTGATAAAAAAAACGATAGTGGTCGTTTGAGGATGCTACGCTGCTAGACTGCTGGAAATGTGAAGTTGGCAGTCTGGCAGCCTAGCAGCCTAGCAGCCTAGCAGAGTGAAGTTGGCAGCCTAGCAGCCTAGCAGCCTAGCAGACTAAATTTTTTTTATCAAATTTATTGATATATAACACTAGTTTTTAACACTAGAAGTCACGTCAAACCGAAAACACTGAAATTCTAGTGAATGTAGAACTGTTCCGGATAAATCACGTTATTCAACTTTTCCGACCAAAATGTCCCGAAAATTGCTCGCAACATATCAATCTCGCCCTAACAAATATGAGAACTTTAATCTTTTGATAAAAAAACGACAGTGGTTATTTTAGGATGCTACGCCGCATGACTGCTGGAAATGTGAAGTTGGCAATCTGGCAGCCTAGCAGCCTAGCAGCCTAGCAGAGTGAAGTTGGCAGCCTAGCAGCCTAGCAGACTAGCAGACTGAATTTTTTTTATCAAAATTATTGATATCTAAAACTAGTATTGAACATTAGAAGTCACTTCAAACCGTAAACTTTGAAATTCTAGTGATTGTAGATTTGTTCCAGATATCTCACGTTAATCAACTTTTCCGACCAAAATGTCCCGAAAATTGCCCGCAACATATCAATCTCGCCCTAACAAATATGAGAACTTTAATCTTTTGATAAAAAAAACGATAGTGGTTATTTTAGGATGCTACGCCGCTAGACTGCTGGAAATGTGAAGTTGGCAGTATGGCAGCCTAGCAGTCTAGCAGAGTGAAGTTGGCAGCCTAGCAGCCTAGCAGCCTAGCAGACTGAATTTTTTTTTATCAAATTTATTGATATACAACACTAGTATTGAACACTAGAAGTCAGTTCAAAACGTAAACACTAAATTGTAGTGAATGTAGATTTCTTTCGGATATATCACGTTATTCAACTTTTCCGACCAAAATGTCCCGAAAATTGCCCGCAACATATCAATCTCGCCCTAACAAATATGAGAACTTTAATCTTTTGATAAAAAAAAACGAAAGTGGTCATTTTAGTATGCTACGCCGCTAGACTGCTGGAAATGTGAGGTTGGCAGTCTGGCAGCCTAGCAGCCTAGCAGAGTGAAGTTGGCAGCCTAGCAGCCTAGCAGCCTAGCAGACTGAATTTTTTTTATCAAATTTATTGATATATAACACTAGTATTAAACACTAGAAGTCACTTCAAACCGTAAACACTGAAATTCTAGTGAATGTAGAACTGTTCAGGATATATCACGTTATTCAACTTTTCCGACCAAAATGTCCCGAAAATTGCCCGCAACATATCAATCTCGCCCTAACAAATATGAGAACTTAAATCTTTTGATAAAAAAACACGAAAATGGTCATTTTAGTATGCTACGCCGCTAGACTGCTGGAAATGTGAAGTTGGTAGTCTGGCAGCCTAGCAGCCTAGCAGCCTAGCAGAGTGAAGTTGGCAGCCTAGCAGCCTAGCAGACTGAATTTTTTTTGTCAAATTTATTGATATATAACACTAGAATTAAACACTAGAAGTCACTTCAAACCGTTAACTTTGAAATTCTAGTGAATGTAGAACTGTTCCGGATATATCACGTTATTCAACTTTTCCGACCAAAATGTCCCAAAAATTGCCCGCAACATATCAATCTCGCCCTAACAAATATAAGAACTTAAATCTTTTGATTAAAAAACGATAGTGGTCGTTTGAGGATGCTACGCTGCTAGACTGCTGGAAATGTGAAGTTGGCAGTCTGGCAGCCTAGCAGCCTAGCAGAGTGAAGTTGGCAGCCTAGCAGCCTAGCAGACTGAATTTTTTTTTGTCAAATTTATTGATATATAACACTAGTATTAAACACTAGAAGTCACTTCAAACCGTAAACACTGAAATTCTAGTGATTGTAGATTTGTTCCAGATATCTCACGTTAATCAACTTTGCCGATCAAAATGTCCCGAAAATTGCCCGCAACATATTAATCTCGCCCTAACAAATATGAGAACTTTAATCTTTTGATTAAAAAACGATAGTGGTCGTTTGAGGATGCTACGCTGCTAGACTGCTGGAAATATGAAGTTGGCAGTCTGGCAGCCTAGCAGCCTAGCAGAGTGAAGTTGGCAGCCTAGCAGCCTAGCAGCCTAGCAGACTAAAATTTTTTTATCAAATTTATTGATATATAACACTAGTATTAAACACTAGAAGTCACGTCAAACCGAAAACACTGAAATTCTAGTGAATGTAGAACTGTTCCGGATAAATCACGTTATTCAACTTTTCCGACCAAAATATCCCGAAAATTGCCCGCAACATATCAATCTCGCCCTAACAAATATAAGAACTTAAATCTTTTGACAAAAAAACGATAGTGGTCGTTTGAGGATGCTACGCTGCTAGACTGCTGGAAATGTGAAGTTGGCAGTCTGGCAGCCTAGCAGCCTAGCAGCCTAGCAGAGTGAAGTTGGCAGCCTAGCAGCCTAGCAGCCTAGCAGACTAAATTTTTTTTATCAAATTTATTGATATATAACACTAGTATTTAACACTAGAAGTCACGTCAAACCGAAAACACTGAAATTCTAGTGAATGTAGAACTGTTCCGGATAAATCACGTTATTCAACTTTTCCGACCAAAATGTCCCGAAAATTGCCCGCAACATATCAATCTCGCCCTAACAAATATGAGAACTTTAATCTTTTGATAAAAAAACGACAGTGGTTATTTTAGGATGCTACGCCGCATGACTGCTGGAAATGTGAAGTTGGCAATCTGGCAGCCTAGCAGCCTAGCAGCCTAGCAGAGTGAAGTTGGCAGCCTAGCAGCCTAGCAGACTGAATTTTTTTTATCAAAATTATTGATATCTAAAACTAGTATTGAACATTAGAAGTCACTTCAAACCGTAAACTTTGAAATTCTAGTGAATGTAGAACTGTTCCGGATATATCACGTTATTCAACTTTTCCGACCAAAATGTCCCGAAAATTGCCCGCAACATATCAATCTCGCCCTAACAAATATGAGAACTTTAATCTTTTGATAAAAAAAACGATAGTGGTTATTTTAGGATGCTACGCCGCTAGACTGCTGGAAATGTGAAGTTGGCAGTATGGCAGCCTAGCAGTCTAGCAGAGTGAAGTTGGCAGCCTAGCAGCCTAGCAGCCTAGCAGACTGATTTTTTTTTATCAAATTTATTGATATATAACACTAGTATTAAACACTAGAAGTCACTTCAAACCGTAAACACTGAAATTCTAGTGAATGTAGAACTGTTCCGGATATCTCACTTTATTCAACTTTTCCGACCAAAATGTCCCGAAAATTGCCCGCAACATATCAATCTCGCCCTAACAAATATGAGAACTTAAATCTTTTGATAAAAAACACGAAAATGGTCATTTTAGTATGCTACGCCGCTAGACTGCTGGAAATGTGAAGTTGGTAGTCTGGCAGCCTAGCAGCCTAGCAGCCTAGCAGAGTGAAGTTGGCAGCCTAGCAGCCTAGCAGACTGAATTTTTTTTGTCAAATTTATTGATATATAACACTAGAATTAAACACTAGAAGTCACTTCAAACCGTTAACTTTGAAATTCTAGTGAATGTAGAACTGTTCCGGATATATCACGTTATTCAACTTTTCCGACCAAAATGTCCCGAAAATTGCCCGCAACATATCAATCTCGCCCTAACAAATATGAGAACTTTAATCTTTTGATAAAAAAACGATAGTGGTTATTTTAGGATGCTACGCCGCTAGACTGCTGGAAATGTGAAGTTGGCAGTCTGGCAGCCTAGCAGCCTAGCAGCCTAGCAGTCTAGCAGAGTGAAGTTGGCAGCCTAGCAGCCTAGCAGCCTAGCAGCCTAGCAGACTGAATTTTTTTTATCAAATTTATTGATATATAACACTAGTATTGAACACTAGAAGTCACTTCAAACCGTAAACTTTGAAATTCTAGTGAATGTAGAACTGTTCCGGATATATCACGTTATTCAACTTTTCCAACCAAATGTTTTTTGAAAAAAAAAAAAAAACGATATTGGTCATTTTAGGTTGCTACGCTGCTAGACTGCTGGAAATGTGAAGTTGGCAGTCTGACAGCCTAGCAGCCTAGCAGCTTAGCAGAGTGAAGTTGGCAGCCTAGCAGCCTAGCAGACTGGATTTTTTTATCAAAATTATTGATATCTAACACTAGTATTAAACACTAGAAGTCACTTCAACCCGTAAACACTTGTTCCGGATATCTCACTTTATTCAACTTTTCCGACCAAAATGTCCCGAAAATTGCCCTTAACATATCAATCTTGCCCTAACAAATATCAGAACTTAATCTTTTGAAAAAAAAAAAAAAAAAAAGATAGTGGTAATTTTAGGATGCTACGCTGCTAGACTGCTGGAAATGTGAAGTTGGCAGTCTCGCAGCCTAGCAGACTGAAATTTTTTTTTATCAAAATTATTATGTCCCTGATGATTGCGGAATGGCAGAATAGCAGAATAGCAGAATGAAGTTAGCAGAATGGCAGAATAGCAGAATGGCAGAATTAAGTTTGCAGAATGGCAGAATAGCAGAATAGCAGAATAGCAGAATGTAAAATCGAAAGTCAAGATTTGATCAATTTGTGCACGAAATAAATTGATTTGTTGTTTAAACGAGTTTTCAACGATTTTCCCTCAAAAAATTCCTTATATCATGCTCCGGTTAACATGCCAAGCAACCAAGTCCAAATCCAAACTTATGAAAAAATATTCAATTTATGAAACTTATCGGTCTAAAATCGATTTAAAAATTATATTAGAACGCAATAAAAGTGTTTGAGAACGAAAAAAGTCATATCTCTACAGTTTTCGCGTCTTTGAAATCTCATTCTGCCATTCTGCTTTTCTGCTAGCAGAATGAAGTTGGCAGAATGGCAGAATAGCAGAAGGAAAAATCGAATGTCAGAATTCGATCAATTTGTGCGTGAAATAACTTGATTTGTTGTTTAAACGTGTTTTCAACGATTTTCACGCAAAAAATTCCTTATATCATGCTCCGGTTAACATGCCAAGCAACCAAGTCCAAATTCAAACTAATGAAAAAAACAATCATATTTTGAAACCTATCTGTCTAAAATTGATTTAAAAATGATATTAGAACGCAATAAAAGTGATTGAGAGTGAAAAAAGTCATATCTCAACAGTTTTCGCGTCTTTGAAATCTCATTCTGCCATTCTGCTATTCTGCTATTCTGCTAGCAGAATGAAGTTGGCAGAATGGCAGAATAGCAGAATTAAAAACCGAATATCAATTCGATCAATTTGTACATGAAATAAATTGATTTGTTGTTTAAACGTGTTTTTCAACGGTTTTCCCGCAAAAAATTCCTTAATTAATGGTTGGGCTGCGGCGAAAAACGTCGGAGCTACAGCGATTCGCGCTGGAGTCACGCCTCGACTCGATCGAGCCGTGATTACAGCGGCGAAGCGAATACAGCTCGGCTCTTGAAGCGTAGATTTGCTCCCAAGACACGGAATCTGCCCCGCCTCGCGGTCGATCGCTAGGCAGGTTAACGGATCTCGAGCGGAGATTTTGGACGGCTCAGTAGCCGTCGCTAGGCAGGCATTGGGCCGCTCGCGCCGAGACGAAATGTTCACGCGAGTGAGACACTCGATGCAGGGCTCGAACCAAAAGACCGATTCCTATGTTTTAGGTACCGTTATGTAGCCCCATTCAAGGGCTACAATCGTTGCGAATTTGGTTGGGCTGCGGCGAATAGCGTCGGAGCTACAGCGATTCGCGCTGAAGTCACGCCTCGACGCGATCGAGCTGTGATTTGAGCGGCTGAGCGAAAACAGCTCGGCTCTTGAAGCGTAGATTTGCTCCAAAGACATAGAATCTGCCCCGCATCGCGGTCGATCGCTAGGCAGGTTTACGGCTCTCGAGCGGAGATTTTGGACGGCTCAGTAGCCGTCGCTAGGCGGCCAGTCGGCCGCTCGCGCCGAGGCGAAACGTTCACGGGAGTAAGACACTCGATGCAGGGCTCGAACAAATGGACCGATTACTATGTAATAGGTACCGTCGTGTAGCGCTAATCAAGAGCTATAATCGTGACGAGTTTGGTTGGGCTGCGGCGAAAAACGTCGCAGCTACAGCGATTCGCGCTTGAGTCGCGCCTCGACGTGATCGAGTCGTGATTTCAATGGCGGAGCGAATACAACTCAGCTCTTGAAGCGTAGATTTGCTCCCAAGACACGGAATCTGCCCCGCCTCGCGGTCGATCGCTAGGCAGGTTAACGGATCTCGAGCGGAGATTTTGGACGGCTCAGTAGCCGTCGCTAGGCAGGCAGTGGGCCGCTCGCGCCGAGACGAAATGTTCACGCGAGTGAGACACTCGATGCAGGGCTCGAACCAAAAGACCAATTCCTATGTTGTAGGTACCGTTATGTAGCCCCATTCAAGGGCTACAATCGTTGCGAGTTTGGTTGGGCTGCGGCGAATAGCGTCGGAGCTACAGCGATTCGCGCTGGAGTCGCGATCGAGCCGTGATTTAGCGGCGGGGCGAATACAGTTCGCTGTTGAACACATAATTTGCCCCACATCGCGGTCGATCGCTAGGCACGTTAACGGCTCTCGAACGGAGATTTTGGACGGCTCAGTAGCTGTCGCTAGGCAGACAGTGGGCCGCTCGCGCCGAGGCGGATTATTCACGCGAGTGAGACACTCGATGCAGGGCTGTAACCAATTGACCGATTCCTATGTTGTAGGTACTGTCGTGTAGCCCTATTCAAGCGCTACAGTCGTGGCGAGTTTGTTTGGGCTGCGGCGAAAAACGTCGGAGCTACAGCGATTCGCGCTGGAGTCGCGCCTCGACGCGATGGAGCCGCGATTTTTGCGGCGGAGCGAGTGCAGCTCTGCTTTCGGAGCGCAGTTTTGCTCTGAGAGTCGGGAACTCGCCCCGCATCGCTGTGGATCGCTAGGCAGTTTAACGGCGCTCGAGCGGCGACTTAGGACGGCTCAGAAGGCGTTGCTAGGTAGGCAGTGGGCCGCTCGCGCCGAGGCGAAGTGTTCACGGGAGTGAGACACTCGATGCAGGGCTCGAACTAATGAACCAATTCCTATGTTGTAGGTACCGTCGTGTAGCCCCATTCAAGCGCTACAATCGTTGCGTGTTTGGTTTGGCTGCGGCGAAAAACGTTGGAGCTTCAGCGATTCGCGCTGGAGTCGCACCTCGACGCGATCGAGCCGCGGTTTTAGCGGCGAAGCGAATACAGCCCAGCTCTTTTAGCCTAGATTTGCTCCCAAGACACAAAATTCGCCCCGCATCGTGGTCGATCGCTAGGCGGGTTAATGGCTCTCGAGCGGCAATTCCATTTAAAAATACTTGAATATTCATTTCCTTGAAGAATAAACAAATTAATATTCACAAATTCTTATAAAAGTCATTACCTTTTTGAGACTTTTTTCAAAAAAATCACACACACATACACAAAAAACATTTTTTTTATGTCCATGTGGCTTTTGTCCATTTTTCAGTTAAGGGCATGTGGCTTTTGTCCGATGGGGCTTTGTCCATGGGGGCTTTCGTCCCAGGGGCTTTTGTCCTAGGGGGCTTTTGTCCGTGTCCCTTTTGATAAGTACCAATAACGGTCCTCACAACTTACAGTTTGGTGAATAGCAGTTAATTATCGTAAAAAGTCGATACAAAGAATAATGTAGTGTAGAACAGGGAAATGTTCGCGTCAAGGAATGCTCAGGTTTTCTTGCACACGGTCCTATTTGTGGCGTTTTATTTTATAATAAGAAAGGTTTGATTTCAATAGATCTAAGTGAAATGGATTTAATCTCGTATTATAAATTCATTTTGACTTGCCAATCGCCGTAAATGATATGTGAATAAATCTCGATTTCAACTTGCGATATAATATATTGTTAATTTCACACTAAGACTCAGCGTATGAGATTATTTGCGAAAATAAATGTCTTTTGTCTTATTAAGCACACAAGTAAATAATCAATTGAGTTTGAAATTCAGGGAAACATAGAAATCTTGTCCATTCTAACAATTTATATCGCTTAGGAACTTGAAAATATATTTTGTGGGTTTTTTTTAAGATTTTACTTTCATTGCAAATTAAGTTCGTGATAAATAACCGGCTGCTTGTTCGCAGCGTTTATAAGTCAGTGAAGCTAACCACCCCGCGAAAGACGATTGTAAATTTAAACGCGCGAAAGCATTTCCAAGTTTACAGCAAATTGTAAGTATTACCGAGATATTGAAATTTGGACAAATTAGCGGATACAGCCCAATAATTGGTGGCTAGGACATATTCGCACGAAAGACTAGCAACACCTTTAGCATCCAAGTCCTGTGACCTGTCCAATGCTCAGGAAAAAAGGCATCTGCAAGCGCATCAGAAATTGTACCCTCCACAACAAAGCGAAGCGTAACTAAGAGTGAAGCGTTCGCGATCATACTGTTATTCTGAACCAATGAGGGTACTGAAAGCTTTCAATATGAACAGTTTCAGTGTTTACGGTTTGAAGTGACACCTTGTGTATAATACTAGTGTCAGATATCAATAATTTTGATAAAAAGTTTTTTCAGTCTGCTAGGCTGCTAGGCTGCCAACTTCACGCTGCTAGGCTGCTAGGCTACCAGACTGCCAACTTCACATTTCCAGCAGTCTAGCAGCGTAGCATACTAAAATGACCACTATCGTTTTTTCCCCTAAATATGAAAGTTCTCAGATTTGTTAGGGCGAAATTGATATGTTGCGGGCAATTTTCGGGAAATTTTGGTCGGAAAAGTTGAATAAAGTGAGATATCCGGAACAAATCTACATTCACTAGAATTTCAGTGTTTACGGTTTGAAGTGACTTCTAGTGTTCAATACTAGTGTTAGATATCAATAATTTTGATAAAAAAAAATTTCAGTCTGCTAGGCTGCTAGGCTGCCAACTTCACTCTGCTAGGCTGCTAGGCTGCTAGGCTGCCAGACTGCCAACTTCACATTTCCAGCAGTCTCGCGGCGTAGCATACTAAAATGACCACTTTCGTTTTTTTTATCAAAAGATTAAAGTTCTCATATTTGTTAGGGCAAGATTGATATGTTGCGGGCTATTTTCGGGACATTTTGGTCGGAAAGCTTGAATAACATGATATATCCGGAACAGTTCTACATTCACTAGAATTTCAAAGTTTACGGTTTGAAGTGACTTCTAGTGTTTAATACTTGTGTTATATATCAATAAATTTGACAAAAAAAATTCAGTCTGCTAGGCTGCTAGGCTGCCAACTTCACTCTGCTAGGCTGCTAGGCTGCTAGGCTGCCAGACTGCCAACTTCACATTTCCAGCATTCTAGCGGCGTAGCATACTAAAATGACCACTATCGTTTTTTTTTTATCAAAAGACTAAAGTTCCCATTTTTGTTAGGGCGATATTGATATGTTGCGGGCAATTTTCGGGTCATTTTGGTCGGAAAAGTTTAATAACGTGATATATCCGGGACAGTTCTACATTCACTAGAATTTCAGTGTTTACGGTTTGAAGTGACTTCTAGTGTTTAATACTAGGGTTATATATCAATAAATTTGATAAAAAAAATTTAGTCTGCTAGGCTGCTAGGCTGCCAACTTCACTCTGCTATGCTGCTAGGCTGCCAGACTGCCAACTTCACATTTCCAGCAGTCTAGCGGCGTAGCATCCTCAAACGACCACTATCGTTTTTTTATTAAAAGATTAAAGGTCTTATATTTGTTAGGGCGAGATTGATATGTTGCGGGCAATTTTCGGGACATTTTGGTCGGAAAACTTGAATAACATGATATATCCGGAACAGTTCTACATTCACTAGAATTTCAAAGTTTACGGTTTGAAGTGACTTCTAGTGTTTAATACTTGTGTTATATATCAATAAATTTGACAAAAAAAATTCAGTCTGCTAGGCTGCTAGGCTGCTAGGCTGCCAACTTCACTCTGCTAGGCTGCTAAGCTGCTAGGCTGCCAGACTGCCAACTTTACATTTCCAGCATTCTAGCGGCGTAGCATACTAAAATGACCACTATCGTTTTTTTTTATCAAAAGACTAAAGTTCCCATTTTTGTTAGGGCGATATTGATATGTTGCGGGCAATTTTCGGGACATTTTGGTCGGAAAAGTTGAATAACGTGATATATCCGGAACAGTTCTACATTCACTAGAATTTCAGTGTTTACGGTTTGAAGTGACTTCTAGTGTTTAATACTAGGGTTATATATCAATAAATTTGATAAAAAAATTTAGTCTGCTAGTCTGCTAGGCTGCTAGGTTGCCAACTTCACTCTGCTAGGCTGCTAGGCTGCCAGACTGCCAACTTCACATTTCCAGCAGTCTAGCAGCGTAGCATCCTCAAACGACCACTATCGTTTTTTTATCAAAAGATTAAAGTTCTTATATTTGTTAGGGCGAGATTGATATGTTGCGGGCAATTTTCTTGATATTTTGGTCGGAAAAGTTGAATAACGTGATTTATCCGGAACAGTTCTACATTCACTAGAATTTCAGTGTTTTCGGTTTGACGTGACTTCTAGTGTTTAATACTAGTGTTATATATCAATAAATTTGATAAAAAAAAATTCAGTCTGCTAGGCTGCTAGGCTGCTAGGCTGCCAACTTCACTCTGCTAGGCTGCTAGGCTGCCAACTTCACGGACCTTTTTCCACACTATTTTCTACCCTACAGAATGGTTATTTTTCAAATTAAATCCACTTAAAATTTTCGTCTGCAAAACCTTTGATTTTAGACAGGTCCAAAATTTTGTAAATGGGAAAGGGTTATTAGAGTAATTCTGCAACAAAACCATTCCGATTGTATTGACAAATAGAATAGTTTTGCGTTGACCTCTCCTCTCGGATTTATAATGCTCCCTGATGACCGATCAATCGGTCAGCGCCATTTACTGATATACCGATTAACACAGTGTGTGATTTCATCGACAAGACCAAAATGTCGCAACTTCAGAAAAATAACTAATCTTTTGTTACGATATTTTTGTCTACCATAGATGAAATAGATATTTTTCATCCATTTCTCGATTACGATGAAACAAGCAAACGAGCAACATTTTGTTTTCATGGAGGTATTGAAGGAACGAAGAAACATAATCACACTTCATGAAAACACGAAGCATTATGTATTCATAAGACTCGTTCTTTCCGACTATTTGTCTCTCACCAATGGGTTGATAATCGTAGACCTGTGTGAGATAGCAGCTGGAGGCTAGGAAAGGATGTGGTGGTTGTACTGGTAAGAGAAATACCAGGTAACCATTGTTAGGTGCTCCAGTCGCCGCGATAAAACTGAAATACTGTTGAAAGCGGCGTTAAACTCCATTCAATACGTATTCTTAAGACTGGGTAGGTTTTTTGATTCACATTTTCAGTTACATTTTCACATGTAGTATTGATCCCGACCGGGTTGCTCTGAAATATAGTACAGTTAGTTACATCGTGAAATTCACATTAACCTCAATCAAAAGCATTTTAAATCGCTCACTCAGCGCTCCATTCATTCATTTCAAACACTCACTCAAATCGTTCACAAACACTCAAACCCATTGAATAACATAATCAACAACGTCATTCAAAATAAATTTGAAAAGAGAAAAATCGTGATTCCACTGACATAATTCAAATTATAAGCGTCTAATAGGTTTTTTTAAGAAATAGGAATCTATCTATAAACATGTATGCAAATTTTATTAAAGGAAGGTAATCAATATCGCTAATTTTGTTCATCCTGAACAAAATTTGCGATATAGGATTACCTTCCATTGAATTCACTCAAATTCACTCGACACACTATTTCGATTTCTTTCCTAAATCATTCCAAAATCTTTCACCTTGTCAATTTCACGATCTTGTTAACTGTATAATGCTATTTCTTATTCACAATATTGCAGTTGGTAAAATGGTAAAATATACTCTCATTCCGATCACAATCATTCTAAATCACTCGCTCAGTGCTCCATTCACTCCAAACGCTCAAACACTCAATAACACTTCAAAA